>JANZLF010000221.1:24692004-24706001 GCA_026546835.1 Erythroxylum foetidum
CTCAATTTAACATGTTAAATATTCTCATTAACATGTTAATTAAGTCCACAAAGTCATAAATTAATCAAAGTCCCAAATACATTAAATCATGTTCCGCTTAGGTCATTTTTCAAATCATCCAATTGTAGGAATTTGCTAAAACTTCCTTCTATAGAAATGTTCCTTATTGTCTCAATTTCATAATGCAACAAAAATCATCCAATTTGGAGCACTACATCAAAAGTTATGCTCAAAACAATTAGGACATGTCTTATGCTAAATCATTTTCCAGCACATTATTTCCATCCAAAAATTGACATTCTTAAAGACAAAATTGAAACTCGATTTGTTCAAAAAAATTGTAAATCTATTTTTCTAGTTTAATCCAAAGCAATAATTACCTCATTTGGATTACTATAGCAAAAGTTATGTTCAAAATACTTTCAGATGTACTGCACAAATATGCCAAATGAACAGTAACTGAACTAGGTCTAAGCCCTATAAGTTTTTATTCCTAACTTCAAATAAGGCATATTATATACCATTAGAAAGCTCTAAACATGTGCTACAATCTTCAAGAATGCCTCTCAATCCAATTCAAGCTCTAAGAGGATCAAAAATACAAACAAAGTTTCTGCCAAATATTTGTCAACTTAAACCAAAGCAAAACAAATACATAACTTTGACCGTTCATAACTTTCACTTCCGATGTTGAAAAATATCAAACTTTATAGCGACAGAAAGCTCTCAACATAAGCTATAAGTTTCATGTAGATCATTTTCTCAAATTTTTCCTAAATTAAAAAGTTAACTCTCAATGGCCAAAAAGTCAAACTTTTCATATTTTCACACTTTTTCTCTTTATTTCTTGATGTTTAACTTAATTTTCAATTTCTCATTCATTAAATTTTTATAATCCATACAAATCTATTTAAATCTCAAAGTCATCAAAATCCATCAATTCTTTTTCTCATCAATTTGTTTTAAAACATAAACATAGCTATTTCATAATTCATATTCAAACATACTTATTTCATACTTTTTATTATTTTTAATTTCACTAAAAGATCGGGTCCAACAAAATTTATCTAAGTGAAAATAGAAAATATTGGAAAGTAAGGTTGTAAGGCTTGTAAAAAGTTTTAAAATTGATATTTGAATTTTGGATTAGATGGAGAAATATAAAAACAGATTATTTAGGAGTTGTTTTGATGACGTCTAAGAGGTGATTCAATCTTTGAATAAATGACTTAATGTTGCTTGAAAGATAAAAAAATAGAAGAGTGATGTCTTTATAGTATCTTAATCATACTTTTTTATAACAATGTTGGATTCAAGAGGTGTTGAAAAGCCAAGATAAAAGGCTATAAAACTAAAGAAGGTGCTTTCCCTATTCAATTGATTAAAGCAGATAGTTCAACCAAACTTTTTGTTTGTTAAGTTACAAACATATTGTGCATCCTTGATCTTAACAATGATTACAAAGTTGGAAAAAAATATAAGAAGCTTCTCTTGAAATTAGAATACACTAGAGAAGGAAGAGAAAACAAAGATATTAAAAAATAAAAATTTTGTGTAAATATCGAGTTTTTTTTTCAGGAAAACATTACTGGTCATCTTTGTGTAACTTTGAGATATCTTGTGTGATTTTGAGATTTAGAAAATGCTCTAAATACTCAAAATTTATAAAATTTGTCTTAAGCTTAAAAAGGATGTGTTGTAACAATTTACTCTTGGCCTATTAAACAGTGGTCATAATGAATTTGCAATTCTTCAGCCACCTTGGGATTGGTTGGTGAGTGTTTTCTACTACTAATCTTTTCTATATTATAAAATACTATTTATAACTTAAGGCAGATGCACTTCTTGCTTGGTAAATAAGGCACTGATCCCATGATGAAGCATTAGAAATTCCATAAACTTTCTTATTCTTACCTAGCCAACTAAAATAAAAGGATTGATTTTGATGGTGGAAAATTAAGTCTAAAACTAAACATAAATCTAGGCAAAATAAATAACCAATATTGATTGAACAAAGCATGTAATCACGAGAAGAAACCAGATACGAATGAAATTGAGATAAAAGCTCCTCTTAGTATCTTCTTTGTACTTATGATTCAAATTATTAAAAAAGATTTTATAATTTGAATCCATACAAAAACTCCTAAATTATGAAATTAATTTTTCTCAACTTACAACCACCTATCTTGAATTGAATAATTGTTGTATCCAATTAAAACCTCCAACAATGCAATAAATATGTGGATCTTTATAAATGGATTGACCCAAATACAATAAGATTTATATAAACCTATCTCTAGCACCACACACAACTACTAATTTTTAAGTTATAGTTCGCTTATATGCAAATTCGCTTGAATCGTCCATATATAAATTTATAACAAATAGTGATCAGATTAATTAAATAAATATTGAAACATTCAAAAAATGTTTATAAAAATACATCATCACTTTATGAATAAAATTAGGCCAATCTATACAAAGACAATGCTATTTTTTCATTGATGCGCGTCAAACATTAGAAATAAGTCCTAACTCTGCTCACTAAAATTAAAGTAGTGATGAGTAGGGATTGTATCAACACAGAATGTGTATATAGCTTCTACAATGAATGAATTGGTGTTTACCATAAAACGCGAGTTGGGGGGGGGTTGGGTTAAACGAAATAAAGTTAAATTAAACTATTGAATTAAATTAAATCAAATGGTGGAAAAAATGGTAATATTGATGAAGGATTTTAGAATCAAGTTCTTAATTCAATATTGCCCTATGTATAAATGAACATACTTAATGATCATGCTGATTTTATACCTTCTTATAAATAGTAAAATTGAGGGTTTTATCTGATGAAATAAGTTAATTCAATTCAAAAGAAAACCAAGGTATAAATAAATTTAAGAAACTCAACAAGGGAGAAAGCTTCTAGTCAAAGGATGCATTTTCACTTTAATTTCATTACGTGATCATTGACGCAAAAATTAACTCATATATTCATAAATAAACTAGTTATAGTTACCAACAAATACTTTAAATAACCAATCTCTCATTATTTTTTTGGTAATTAAGAGATTCTCATTAATTACTTCTCTAATTGAAAGACAACGCCCAGAAATTGCCTAGCAAGATTTAATGTCCCAACAACATTAAGATCTAGAAAGACCTAGTTCTAACCAACAAACACACAACTAGGTTTATTTAGATTAGATTATTCAATCTCTTGACACATATTAAAACACTTGCGAGGCAATAAAATTATGTCCGAACAAACATTTACGGATGTGAAGTTCTAATTAATTGTCAACTATTTCAGGATTATCAAATATAGGTCTTTTATTTAATAAATCCTAAAATAATCATTGACACTAAATACAAAGGATAAATAAGTACTCATGTATATATAAGACATATATAAACAATTAGATCTCACAATTTCATGGAATTAAGGCTTCAATACAATCCTCTAACTAAAATAAATAATTTAATTACAAGCCATCAAAACTAAAGAACAAATGAGAATTGATAAAAATAAAATTATGCTTACCGAATAAAAGTAGAAGGAAAACCAAGGTTTAGAGCCAAATATTTCAAAACCTCAATGTATAGAACCCCAAGTTTTTTAAAACCCAACATATGTCTGTCCAAAACCAATGTACAGAGTCAATTTGTTCTAGTGGCCATGAGTTTTATCCTTTCCTGATTACGTTTCAGACTACACCTCTCTATTGCAATGTTTTGGTGTTGCATGTGTTTTTGTCGTGGCCCCTCCTCTGCGTTTCATCTCTTACCTGTTTTCATTTTGATCATGTGCTCTGCGTTTCACTCCTGATGATGCTGGCATTTTGCTTGTTCTCTCATGTGTTGTCGTTTAGTTCTTTTCTATCCACCTGCTGCATTGCTTTCCTCTACTTTGCGTTTCGTCCATTAACTCTTTTATTGTGTCATTTTTGGTTGTTTCTTTTGGTTGCTACTGTTGTCTTCTCCAATTTAACAAATTTTGACTTCTTTTCTCCAAACAGTTCCACTTCTCCTAATAGAGTGTAAAAATAGCAATTTAGCACAATATCTACCCTAAAACACTACACAATTGACCTAAATTAATTAATCAAATAATAACCTATCACATTAACATAAAAATGACATAGAAATTCTTTGTTTTCACAAGTTACATTAGCTAAATAACCTACTTATCAATAGGATTTTCCCTTTTAATAAGCCCTCTAAAGCTTTATTAAGCTTTATTTTTATGCTAACCATACTACATGCTTTTAACCTAATTAAATATCCCACCCAAGCTTTAAAATTAGTGGAGCATTTTGTTGATTTTTGATGATTATGGATGCACAAAAGTATAAGTATGGAGGTGTGCATATATTCGAGTTGGTTATAATTTATGAAATTTTATTTTATGTCTTATCAATCAATTCCATTTTTGGAGTACCTTCTTTCAATTTTTGTTGAAAAAAAGAAAAGAAGAAAAAGACAAAGACAAAGAAAAGAAAAAAAGAAAAAAATATGTTTAAACAAAAGAATTAAGGAGGAAATGCATTTGTTTTGCAAAGTTGTTTATAATTAGTCTTTCTTCCTAAAGTTGTATATAAAGGGTAATTTGCTTATGATGTAAATGAGGGAGAAGTGGTTTTGAAGGGTCACTCCTTAAAACTTCAATGTATTGTTTATCATTGATTTTTATGAGCAATCCTTTCTACTTGGTTATGCTTCATGTGGTATATAGTGTGAGGGCATGAATCTAACATGCGGAACATAGTTGTCATTCATCATAACGGATGGTATCTAGTTTTGAGTTAATGTTAGTTTTTATACTTGATATTACATTGAGTTCTTTTCTTACTTCACTAGCTTTGATGACTTTTATGCTACATTGCCCAAATACATCTCACCTTAACCCCTTGCTCATATTACAACCTTAGAAAAGTCCTTTAATTCATAATTATGCATGTGAATATTTGTGGTGGAAAAATGCAATGATATGCAAAGTTATGGAATGTCTTAATCATGAATGCTATTTGAGGGAACCTATAAATTTATCATATCTATAAACTTTTTTTTTCAGTCTACCCCTATATTGCTCAGTTTATAAAGGAAATGATTGTTGATTGATCATGAGTAGATACATTAGATGTTGAGCTCTTGCTATGATTATTTCTCTTTACTTATGGCTATCTTTTCTCGTGAAATATGGAAATTGTGAAAGTATTTTAGTTTGTGACTTTGATTTTGTGGTTTCGCCCGAGGACGGTCAAAAACTAGGTGCGGGAGGATTTGATGTGTGCTTAATTATTTATACATTCACTCCTTAAAACTTAGTGATTAATGCTTTGAAATGCTTAAGAAATTCATTTTATTTCATATATGGTTTTAGGTATAATTTGGAAGCTCAAAAGTTAAAAGCATATTCTTTGAGCCATCCTCTTAATGTTCAAATTTTATTGTCTTTGTGGAGCAAGAAGGAAGGAGATGGATTAGGGTGAAGGTGGGATAAAAAAGCAAAAAAAAAAACAAGAAAATGAAGTTTTCAATATGACCTGGAAGATGCATGGTCGTGTATCTACTTACACGACCGTGTATAAATTCATGAGAAGCATTTTTTATATACACAGTTGGATACACGACTGTGTATCCAACTGTGTATATACCATGTATCCAACTATGTATCTTCAGAAAATCTTATTTTTTGGTTTGCACGGTTGAATGCATGGTTGTGCAGGCAATCGTGCATCTTTCCAAAATCTTAGTTTTTCATACAAAGCGACATTTGAGTAGCTTCGAGGGGAATGGATCATTTTTGGGACACGAAGGGAGGCAGAGAATGCGTTATTTGAGATCTATGGAGGGCTAATCTTGTTTCTTCCAGTTTGTAGGGGAAATCGAAGTTGAAGATAACATTTAGGCATCCTCTTATTGTGTATTGGTGTTCTAGCTTGTTCTAGGTTGTTTCATTGCTAGATTTAGCTAAAGAGCTTATTTTGTTTAAACACAATCTAAAGAAAAATTAAGGTTAATAGAGCTTATTGTTAATCTATGATTAATAGTTTGTAAGAGACGTATAAAAATAACAAGATAATGAAATATATTTATTCGTGTGTAGGCTGAGATTGAACCGAGAACTAGATTCTAAACCCATTAATCACTTTTATCATTTTCTCACTGTTTGAATTAAATTGTTGTCATTAGCTTATTTATTTTTTTATTCGAGACAATCAAACCCCGTGTCCTAAACACTGTTTCCCTTCATTACAAAAGCTTTACACATACACTTTGTGGATACAATCTTTACTCACCGTTAGTATAAATTTTAATGTGCGGAGTTAGATTTTATTTTTTTTGGTGCATTTGTGCGTAATGGACAGTCTTTCACCCTCTGGTTGGAAATGAATGGAGGACTACTTACAAAGGATAAAATCAAGTTCCCTATAAAATCCCTGAATTGTGAATTATGCAATTCTGAATAATTAGATGCAAGAATACTAGGAGAATTTAGAGAGGATTGCAGGAAATTCTTGACATAAGCAGATCAACAAGCTCTTGGAATGAGATAATCACTTGGTTAGGTAATATGAAAATGGAGAAACATATAGCAAGAAAGGAACTGCAAAATTTTTAGAAAAGAAATTAGAAGCACAAAAGTTGTTATATGAGGAAATTATAGAGACTGTCTTTGATAGCAAGAGAGATTGCTGCTAATGTCTCCCCTAACAGACAGAAGAGATGGTTATTGGATTAAATTACTTTGACCAATCTGCTTACTATGAATCATAGCTTGTAACCTATAACTTTTCTACCGTTTTAGTTGTATATAGTCTCATTTAATGAAATTAACTACCTGTCGAAAAAAAAAGTTTAAATGTGGATTCAAACAGGGTCGCGTGAGAATTATTGTAAATGCTTCATGCTTCCACAAATAGACTTCAAGCCCATCACTAAACTAACAGGCAGGTCTTAAACCGACTGCTCAAAAATTTCAACGAGGCGTCGAAGGCCACACAAGCTAAGCTTATCCTTCAAGTCATGTTCAAAATAAACTACACTTGAAAGCTGCAGTCGCTCAGGGAAAGCGAAAAAAGGAAAAGGGTGTGAAGTCAAATGTCTTGCTCTTGTGGGAGTAGAGCAGCTACTACAGATGTTTATGAGTTGGGAAAGTACAAAACAGTGCTTGAGGCAGTAGAATCTTCAGGGTCAGCTTGGACATGCAGAAACAAGACCGCATCATCATCGCCACCTGTCCCACCTCCGAAGCCACTCTTAATAGCCACACCTTGTGAAGCAGGAGAATACCCACTTCTCCTTTTTCTCCATGGTTACCTTCTCTCCAACTCGTTCTACTCTCAGCTTATCCAGCATGTTGCTTCTCACGGGTTCATTGTTATTGCTCCTCAGGTTTTCCGTTTTTCTTTTGTTTTTGTTACTTGCATAACCTTAATGGAAAGTATTTTAACACAAGTTCCTTAATGGTGGCTGGTATCTTTTATTTTTCAATTTGGTCCACTAAGTGGGAAAAGCAAGCCTGATATATTGGCAGGTTTCTTGCCCAGATGCTATTTTTACGTTTTATACCAGTTAACATTCTTGGTTGCCTTCGTGTTGTCCAAAGACACTTCCAACAGGAATTTCCCTCTTTAAGAACTGGGATTTTATTTTATTTTCTCTTATTCCTTTTGATTGTCTTTTACAGTGGAAATGAAGGCATGAAGGATATCAAATACGGTGGATTCTAGTTTCTAGTTCCCTCCTAATTGTGTTCCATGTTACGCCACGTTGATCACCCTACTAACTTTAGTTCTAAAGGCAAAAATAGTGCGAGTTTCGTTTTCATAATTATGAGACTTTGAGTGGGGTGGATGAGCCAGACCGCCCTAAAGATATTTTATCCTGTCTCAGCTCATAATATGAACATATTATTATCTTATTTGTTTGTATTCTGCCAAGTCCAACTAAACTCCCCCTCGGACCTATTCATATGTTGAAAGCGACTTTCCGATCTAAACTTCTGAAACGTTCAGATCTCAAAGTTTTCAACATCTCGTGATATTAAACAGAAGTAAGAGATCTAAAGAGTTGTATGGTTTCAATTTTAGTCGTCTGTTTGTTGTGTGTGTGTGTGTGTGCGTGCACTAGATTAGTAGATAAAATAATCGCAAACTTGAATAATCATCCCTCTTCTCAAAAGACAGACGAGAACAGAACTTGAATCCGTACTTATCTGCGCTTGGTTTCTTTACTTGGCAGTTGTACTCAGTGGCAGGACCAGATTCTAGTGATGAGATAAAAGCCACTGCTGACATTACAAATTGGTTATCCATGGGACTTCATTACCTGCTTCCTCCTCATGTTCAACCAAATGTAACCAAGCTAGCTCTTGCAGGCCATAGTCGAGGAGGCAAGACAGCATTTGCACTGGCACTTGGGAAGGCAACCACTGATCTGAAATTCTCTGCATTGATAGGTGTAGACCCAGTTGATGGAATGGACAAAGGCAAACAAACGCCTCCACCAGTGCTTACATATGTTCCTCATTCATTTGATCTTAATATGGCTGTGATGATCATTGGTTCTGGCTATGGAGATACGAAAAGGAATCCTCTTTTCCCTCCTTGCGCGCCCAAGGGTGTGAATCATGTAGATTTCTTCAATGAATGTCGAAAACCGGCCTGTTATTTTGTAGTTAAGAACTATGGTCATCTTGATATGCTAGATGATGATACTAAGGGGATAAAGGGAAAGGCTACTTATTGTTTGTGCAAGAATGGAGAGTCTAGGGAGCCCATGAGGAGGTTTGTAGCAGGGGCTACGGTTGCATTCCTGCAAACATTTTGGGGAGGTGATAGCAGTCATTTGATGGCTCTTAAAGACGGACAGAGTGGACCTGTGGATCTTGAAGAAGTTAAATTTTTGGTATAATAACTTCACATAATTGGAGAATAATGAAGAACATATGAATATTCCATTTATTTGCAGTCTAGATGCTAGAATTCGGCTTATGTTGAAATGGATCGAAGCCATTATACCTCGAACACTACAAAAAATTCTCTTCTCATACTCCTTAGAACTTTGCTTTTGTTAGTCGGCTAGGTCTTTATTAGAACTTGAGTTAAGCTATTCCTACTGTATTAGCTTACCTAAATGGTCTTCTGCCATATGTGACATACAATACGCCTCAGTGTTCTTTTGTCAAAAGATTCCTTGAGATTAACTTATATTGCTAAACAACGGATTTCTAGTTCTCTAAAATGGTTTTTGTTTCTGTAAAATGGAACATGATAGGTCATCCATGCAATGGTTAAGTTGTTGGCAAGTCAGCACGGTGTGTAGAAGAATAAAAACAATTTTTTTTCCTTTGATTTCCTAGAAATCCGAACTAATTTAAATTATATAACATGACTAGTATATGCAAACAATAAAATATGAATCATAAATTTATACCTTATTGTGTAACTTAATATTTTTCTTGAAGTTTACCTCAAATTGTTCTTGAAATTGATTCGTCACAACTACTATAACTGCATACAAATATGACTTCTAACACTATCCGCACTAACAAACCGGGTCAAGAATAAACTGAGAGAACTTTATACGCGTTTACACCTATTAATAATAAAGTTTAGACCTTTTAGTCATTTAATTCTAATATTAATTCAACTTTAATTAGAACTAAAATTAATTCTAATTAAATACTAATTGGGCTTATATAAGATTCAATATCCTACTTTTTTTAGAACTTTACAATTAAGTCTAATTTTGTTAAATTACATGTTTTGTCATCAACCATTCTTTGAGTGTAGCACATTAAGATCCTAAATATTTTAGCAATGGATGTATATTATAACCCTAAACTGTGTCTATGTTTAGATAAATTAAACTTATTTAATTTTTATTTAATTCTATAATTAAATAATTTATATTCATATATCAAGATTGACGTCTAGCAGTATATCCTAATGATGTAAATATTAGAAATGTTAAAATGATTTTGATTAACCTTTTAGGACATGATTTTTTCTGTATAATTCAATCCTTTAATCATAAAATATTTTGATCAGACATAGATCTAGAGTTAATATCTACTATATTTGAGTCTAATCATATTAGTTCTCTTTTGTTAGTAATTGATTCTATTAATGAAATTTTAAAGTTATTTTTAAATTATCATTCTACCTCATTCAAGGAATTTTCAGATCAATATTAATAAATAACAATAGAATATTTTCTCTATTCACTCTAGGGTGATGAATCCTATATTGATCACTCAACTATCTCTATATAATTTATGCTATATTTAATGACTACCAATTGAGCTATCCTTAGAAAAGATAAGTTATAAATAGTATCAAAAAATAACAATCCTTATATAATTGGAGATCTCAAGTGAAATAATCACTTAAAATTCTAAATGGTATTCTAATGTTTAGTTCAATGAATTTGTTTTCTAACAAACACCTATATATTTGTTTAAGTATATCTATACTTTTTATGAGATCGACTATTTCTTTTATAAGGAATAACATATTGTGTGTTAACCTTTATATACTCTGATTATATTCAGTATTAATAGAACAACTGAGAACAATTTTGGGATAATACATAAATACAATATGAATCTCATAATTATGATCTCATCATAATTTTATTTTCAATCTAAATTTATCATATAGATTTATCTTACTCTTTAGTTAATCAAAAAAATAAGCATAATATTAATAATACCTTTAACAATTATATCATACAAATACAACCAACAATTGACTATAGGGTATAAACTAACAATTTCTCATTTGTACTAAGCCAACTGTTTAAGTTTCTTATACCATATCTCCATATAACGATCAAGCTATTATTGGGACAATGGTTTAGTTAGAGAATATAGAAGATTCTCTATTTAATGCTACCTTAAATATTACAGCTCTCATCTCAATTACCATCATCATTAAGAGAAGCTGCCTAAATACGTACTTAAATCTTAGATGAGAACTTAACTCCTTTCATATGCCTAATGGATCTAATGTCCTATTGTACAGAAGTATATCAATTTCATCAAAGAACTCCTAGTTCCAAACAACTATTTCAACCTTACTAATATGACTTACCGAGGGACATTTGGAAATATTTAGACCTGGGAAAACCCTAGGGTTTACCTAAAATGGGAAAGACTCTAAAGAAAGAGAACGAACCCTAGGGAGAGCTCTAACTTTTGCCACTTTAGGAAACTCCAAGATGAAAGAAGAAAAATGAGAGGAGCGGGTTTCTGTTGCTATTGCTTTCCTGAGCCTTCCCGATCCCGTCCAAGTGGCATTTTCTTTTCATCTTGTTATTTCCTTTCTTTGAATGTGTAAGATGGATATGGTGATGTTGATGGATTTGATGTTGGACCCTGATCTTTGAGTAAAATTTAGAATTATAAAATGAAATGAAATGAGTGGTCTTTTTATATGTATTGTGTTAGAGATGTTTTGTGCTTTAAGAAAGTTGATGAGAAATGAATTTTTGAGTTTTGATGTTTTTGATAATTGTGTAAATTTGTATGGGTTATGGAAGTTAAAGTGAATGAGTTGATTAAAACTTTAGTTGAAAATCAAGAAATAAAGAGAAAAAGTGTGAGAATATGAAGAATGAGAAAAGTTTGACTTTTTGGTCATAGAGAGTTGACTTTTTGATTTAGGCAAAATTTGAGAAAATAATCTTCAGAAAACTTGTAGCTCCTGTTGAGAGCTTTGTGTCGACATAAAATTTGATATTTTTTGATATCGTGAGTGAAAGTTATGATCAGTCAAAGTTAAGTATAATTTTGCTATGTTTGAAAATGTTGTTAAAAATAAGTTTGTGTGTAATGTGCTTTGAGGTGAATTTTGAACTGAAATAGTTTGAATTGAGTTAAGTGGTCTTCATGAAAGTCCTAGAAGATTGTCATAGCTTTGCAATGATGCATTATATGTTATTTGAGGATGTGAGAAATTGAAAGTTATAAAATTTGAAAGTTTGGATGTGTTACAGGTTGACCTAGTTTATGATAGAATCTTTGACTAGAAAATTGACCTAGTTAGAGGTTAAATTTGTCTTTAAGTTCTTCATGAAAGTTGAAGATTTTGATTTTATCTTTAATTTGATATAAAGTATGCAATTTTTGGATCGTGGAATAAGAAGTTATGATTTTTACAAATTTCTGTTATTATTTTAGCATGATTATTAGAGGATAGAACTTTTGATTGAAAAATTGACTTCCTTAGAGGTCAAATTGATTTTTTTGTCCTTCATAAAAGTTGTAGGTGACTTTTTGATCTTCGCATTGATATAAAATAAGATATGTTTGGACCTAGGAGTTGAAAGATAGAAATGTTGGAAGTTATGTGATTGTTTAGGAAGATATTCATATAGACAGAAAGTTTGATAGGGTTTTTGACTCCTTTAAAGATGGAATTGATTTGTGAGTTCTTCATGGAAGTTGTAGAAATTCCTTTAAGCTTTCTATTGATACAAAATTTGTTAATTTAGGAATTCTGGAGGGAAAGATATGATTTGAAAATTCTGAAATTTTTTGCAACTTCAGTTTCTATCCTTAGGCGTGTCCACGCCTAATCTTTAAATTTTGCCCCGCAGGCGCTCTCACCCTGTGAGGGCTTCGCCTTCGCTTATAACTTTTTCGTTTAACATCCGATTGATGTGATTTTTGAAGCGTTGTATTCCTAAGACAATCATCTACTTTCTCAGGGAAAATTTGTATTTTTATGAGAGTAATGAAGGATGATTAATTTAATCAAAGTGAGTTAGATAATTTTCTGAACATGGTTCAGTCTTTTGCGAAATTTGGGATTTGTGGAGATCTGATTGAAGCGATTCTTGAGGCAAAATAAAATAGAGACATGGGGCTACAAGTCAAATGAAGGAACGTAATTTCAATTTATCCCCTAAGATTTTCAATTTCTGAATTGAAGTTCGTATTAGTGTGTAGTCTTGGATTAGGAACATCTGAGAGTATTTTGGCCACAACCTTTTCTCTAGTAATCCAAATGAGGTGATTCTTAAGTTGGATTAAATTAGAGAAATAGGTCTACAATTATTATAAAGAAATAGAGGTTCAATTTTGTCATTAAGAATGTAAATTGTTGATGTAAATAACGTGCTGTAAAATGATTTAGCATAAGACATGTCTGAACTGTTTGGAGCATAAATTTTGGTGTAGTCCACCAAATTAAATGATTTTGGTGGCATTATGAAATTAAGATAATGAGGAATATTTTTCTAGAAAGAAGTTTTGGCAAATTCCTTCAATTTGATAGTGAGAGAAATGTCCTAAAGTAAGCATTAATGAGAATAAAGTTTAAGGGCAATTTTGCAAGTCTACTTAAGAACTTATGTTACAAGGCCTTCATGGACTGGCAAGGAGGTTATTAGCCATTAATTAAATGACATGGCATCCTAAAACAAATGGGTTGTCGATTTTTAAGTGAGGGGAGCCGATTATGAGAGGAAAAACAACAAAAGAATGAGAGAAGAGAAAGAGGTGAAGGTTTCGGCTATGGAGAAGGAAGAAAGAAAAGAGAGAGAAAGGTAGGGTTTCGAAATTTCTTGGGTTTCTAGAGGGTATTGAAGAAGATTCAAGAGAAAAAATATGGAAAAGGATGAAAGTTTCCCATGGGGCTTTGCAAATTCGAAATTGGAGGAAAAATGAGGTAAGAGAAAATTTGAAGTTTTGAGTTTTTCTTGAATTTTTGGTTTAGAATCATGGAAAATAATATGGGTTTTTGGATTATGAAGTCAATTTTGGTGAATGCTTACTTTAATTGGTTCAATTTTGGATAATTGTGAATTAGGGTTTATGCCCAATTTTTGTGATTTGGAGATTTTGGAAGTTTTTGATTTAGATAGCTTGAATATATGAGGGATTAGTGTTTTCTAAGCTCAATTTGAGTAATTATGTTATTTATGATGTTGAATTTGGGTGAATTGGTTTAGGTAATTTTAAATTGGAAGAAGAAAAGAAGCAATGG
>JANZLF010000221.1:24745107-24758042 GCA_026546835.1 Erythroxylum foetidum
ACATAATTTTCACAATATACATATTTACGTTTATTTTGAGATTTATATAATATTGTTTGATTTTTTATATATTTTAATATTTATTTTTTATATTAGTTTTACTTATATTATAATCAATATAAAAGATTTGGTTAGAAATATTTTCGTTTATATTTCATATAGTTTAAAATTATATAATAATTAATATATTGTGCTTTGCATATTATTTAATTAATATATTTTAAATATTTTTTATATGCATAAATAATTTTTATTACAAAATAAAATACTGTTAAAATTAAAAATACTTTTTTTTGTTACCAAATACTCGATTGTATGATGTTTTTTTAAACAAAACTCTTTTTTAAATGACAGTCAAACAATCAACTTATTTCTTAAAATTTTTTTACTAATATAAGTCCAGTCCATCTAAACAGTAATTTAATACGATGGAGCTTACCTCCTGAACGAATTGTAAAGGGTAATATAAATAGGGCTGCGGCTAAGAATTCTGACACAATTATTTCAAGGGGTTTAATTCATGACGATATATGTAGCTTGATTAAACGTTTTGTATGTATACAGGTGTCTGTACCATTACGCAAGCTGAGCTTTGGGGCATCTTGACAAACTTAAAACTTGCTTGGAGTTTGGGGTTTAAAAAAGAAATTTCAAACCGACTGATCACAAGTAGCTGTTAACCTTATTTGTCGCAGTGAGATGAAAACTCATCCCTCACTTATAATTTCTTCGATCTGACGTTTCACGGTAAATCTATGAGGAGTTTCCATCTATCACATATACGGAGAGACCAACTACTCTGCAAACTGGTTGGTGAGCAAAGGTTTTTAACAAGATTTTAAGTGTGCTTCATATTACAGGAAGCCTCAAGAGACTTGTACATATTAAAGAGGTAGATACTTCCTTTTATATTGCGGATCGACTTTCCAAGATCTTCTTTCCATCGTGATTCATGACCTAATCACCAGACATTTTCTATTTAGTATGGGAAAGAGTTTGGCCGATTTAAATATTAGACAGCAAAGATCCAAATTGCTGAATAGGTAACCTTCGGTTTTAAAACTTTGAGCTATCCAAAAAGATTACGGGTTCAACACAATGGGTTAAGAGAAGCTGTACATACAATAAGTTCATAATTAAAAATCAGAAAATGAGTTTAACTCTGTCTACGAATTGGGCAAAGAAATCATTTAGTAACCAAAAATTATGGATCCAAGTACAGCCGGTCTCATCTTCTTTCATGCGCCATTTTGGGTTTTTGAGAATCCATCATGCCATCATGCATACTAACCCTTTGACACACGACAGGAAATCATCCCTTTCCTACCAAAGATTTAATTATCCACATATTGGAATAGATTAATATAGCTCCATCTTTTCTCCCCTCCAACTCTCTCTCCAGGTTGAATTCATAAAATCTAAAGGCATAAATTCAAACTTCAAGTTATCATTTTTTGGAAAAAAATTGGATGCATAGCCCCTGCTCGTGGAATAATTAAGAACATTGCAAGTTGGAATAAACAATATATACCATATAATGAAAAATGAGTCTTGTAGATACTATTGTCAAACTTGGTTGGCATGCCTAACATGTCTAATAAGACAACAAAGAATGGTTGATCAATTTAGCCAATCATATCTTCATTCTCCAGCCAAAAAATAGGTAGGAGATGAACAAAGAGAGAGTATGGGCAGAACAACAAGAGAGATGTGAGGTGAGAGAAAAAAAAAGAAAAATATTCTATGTATTATTGTAGGTCTAGTTTTTCTCCTTATAATTCTCCAATTTTTTAATAGTAACACTCTTCTATCTTTGTCCGTGATTCTTACCCTGATTTAACGATTTTTCACGTAAAATATATGTGTCTATTCATTATTCATTCAGTTCTATTTAGCTACAAACTTACTCTAATCCGGTCTTTTTTTATAATATTGCAGTTGCTATCCTGGAATAAGAGAGTCGATGCAAAAGTAAGGAAGATAGGCTCACAAATTCGTAACAAGTGGAAGCCTTGGTGGTAACGAAAGAAAGATCAATGAAACGTGGTCCAAGTGGGATTCATAGTCATGGTAGATCAAAATCCAGGAGTAAGAAGAACTTTAAAGGCTATAATTATGACAAGAAAGAGCACCTGAAGAAGGATTGTTGAAATCTGAATAAGAAAGATTATATTCTTCAAGGAAATGTAGCAAATACTTCAGATGATGGAGGTGCAAATGGTCTGTGAAGCAGCAACGAGTATTGAAGATAAGAGAAGATTTATTAATGTATGACTTTTTGATTCAGCAGCTACTTTTCATATGACCTCTCGAAGAGAAAGGTTCCATCAATATGAATATGTCTCTAGGGGATTTATGTATAGCTGTAATGATCAAGCTTTGAAGATCGATGGTATAGGTACCATCAAGTTAAAGATGTATGATGGGACAACTCAGACTATTGAAAAAGTGCAACATGTGGAGAGCCTAAAGAAGAATTTGTTGTCTATAGGACAACTGGATGATCTCATTGTCAGATTTGACATTCAAAACAAGATCATGAAAGTGATTAAAAAAGCGCTAGCATTTATGAAAGTAGAGAAGATTGTTGCAAATTTGTAAATGCTGAAGGAAGTAACTTTGTAAGAAGAAGAGGCATTCGCTGTGGTGACTAGTCCAAACAACAAATCTGCAATGACATGGAATAAAAAACTTGAACATATGTCAGAATAAGGAATGAAGATACTTGCAGAGAAGAATCTACTTTTAGGTCTCACAAAGGTATCACTACCCTTCTGTAAGCATCGCATTGTGAGTAAGCAACATATTTTGAAGTTCAACTAATCAAAGTTCAGAAGTAAAGAAATTCTAGAATTGATTTACTCTAATGTATGGCAAGCACCAGCTACGTCCCCAAGAGGAGCAAATTTCTTTGTATCATTCATTAGTGACTATTCGAGCTGGATATTTCCTATCAAGAGGAAGGTAGATATGTTTCCAACTTTCAAATTTTACAAAGCACGGGTGGAACTCAAATATAGTAAGAACATCAAGTGTTTGTACTTAGATAATGGAGGTGAATATATTAGGAAATAATTTGATGAATTTTGTAAGCAAGAAGGCATCAAAAGGTAATTCACGACAGCATAAACTCCTCAATAAAACAGAGTAGCAGAGTGGATAAATAGAACTATGTTTGAAAGAACAAGAGCGATGTTGAGAACTGCAAGCTTAGATAAGAAATTCTGGGTAGAATCAATCAATACTACCTGTTATGTAGTGAATCGAGCTCCATCAACTGTAATTGAGTTAAAGACACCGATGGAGATATGGACTAGTAAACTAATGGATTATTTCAACCTCCATATATTTGGAAGTCCCGCGTATATGATATTCAATGCCCAAGAAATTACAAAGTTGGATCTAAAATTTAGAAGATGCATTTTCTTAGGGTATATTGAAGGTGTGAAGGGGTATCATCTGTGGGATCCCACTGCCACAAAATTGTTATCGGTAGGGATGTTATCTTCATGAAAAATAAGGATCAAGAGCAAGTAGAAAATGTTGGCATTGTACAAGAGAATTTAGAAACTACAATAGTACAAATGTACAGGGAAGTTGATCAAAATGATTCTTCTGAAGCTACACCAAAGCACAAGGTGCAAAAACCAATTGAATATGATGTTCCAGATATTCAAAGACCAACTCGCATGAGAAGAGCACCAAGATGGTACTTAGATTATATTATGTAAAGCAATATTGCATACTGTCTTTTAACTGAGGATGGAGATCTATCAACTCTTCACGAAGCAATGAATAGCTCAGATGCATCTCAGTAGATAGCTGCAAGGTAGGAAGAAATTGAAGCTCTGCATAAGAATAAGATAGAAGCTAGTATCACTACCACAAGGAAGAAAGTTTATTAGCAATAAATAGGTTTACAAGATCAAGCGGAGTGGTGACAATCAAGTAGAAGGATATCGTGCTATATTGGTGGCAAAAGGATGTGCTCAAAAAGAAGGTATTAATTTTAGCGAAATATTTTCTCCTGTGGTTCGACTCACTACAGTTCGAGTAGTTCTAGCAATGTGTGCTAGATTTGACTTACATCTTGAGTAGTTAGATGTGAAAATTGCATTTCTTCATGAAGATCTTGAAGAAGAAATTTATATGCTTCAACTAGAAGGTTTTGAGTGGGTTTGCAGGTTAAAAAAATCTCTATATGATTTAAAGAAGGCACCGAGGTGTTGGTATAAGAGATTTAATTTCTTCATCATGAACCTTTGATACAGTAGACTGAATGCAGACCCTTGTGCATATTTCAAGAGATTTGAGAAAGATGATTTTTATAGTCTTTTTGTTGTATGTAGATGACATATTGGTAGCAGGCCCCAATAATGATCGTATCAAAGAATTAAAGGCACAATTGGCCAGAAAATTTGAAATGAAGGACTTAAGATCAGCAAACAAGATTCTAGGGATGCAAATTCACCGAGACAGAAATAATGAGAAGATTTGACTTCCTCATAAGAATTATTTGGAGAAGATCTTGCAGCGATTCAATATGCAAGATTGTAAGTTAATTTATACCCCTCTTCTTGTTAATTTCAAGTTATCCTCAAGTATGAGTCTTAGAAATGAATAACAGAGGATGGAGATGTCTCGAGTACCGTATGCATCAATAGTGGGAAACTTAATGTTCATTATGATTTGTACATGACTAGATATTGCACATACAGTGAAAGTAGTTAGTAGATACATGACGAAGCCTGGTCAAGAGCATTGGAATACTGTTAAGAGGATTATCAGATATATCAAAGGAACCTCAGTTGTTGCATTATGTTATGGAGGATTAGATTTTACTATCAAATGATATATTGATGCTGATTATGTAGGTGATCTTAATAAAAGTAAATCCACTACAGGATTTGTGTTTACACTAACTAAAAGAGCTATGAACTGGGTTTTAAAACTGCAGTCAGTTGTGGCTCCGCCAACAACAAAAGTAGAATATATAACAGCTAGATAAGTTAGTAAAGAAGCAGTGTGGTTGAAGATATTGTTGGAAGAACTTGAGAATAAACAAGAGAATATTACTCTGTATTGTGACAGTCAGAGTGCTTTGCATCTTGCAAAGAATTTAGCATTTCATTCAAAGCCAAAACACATCCGAGTTCAATATCACCTCATTCGTGAGAAATTGGAAGAAGGAACGGTGGACATGCTGAAAATTCAAACAATGGATAACCTGACAGATTTTATGACAAAAACAATCAACGGTGACAAACTTGTGTGGCGTCGATCCTCGTGTAGCTTGACAGAGACGTAAGCAACATGAAGCAGCAAGTAGAAAAAATAGTATGAAGATCTGATTGACTCTAATCAAATCTTCAAGTGGGAGAATTGTCAAACTTGGTTGGCATGTTAGATGCCTAACATGCTTAATAAAACAACAAAGAATGGTTGGCCAAATATCTTCATTTTTTGTCCTATAAAGAGGCAGAAGATGAACAAAGAGAGAGCATGGGCGGAACAACAAGAGAGACGTGAGGTGGGAGAGAAAAAAGAGATAAAAATATTCTATATAATTTTGTAGGTCTAGTTTTTTCTTCTTGTAATTCTCCAATTTTTCAGTAGTAAAATTCTTCTATATTTGCTTAAAGTTTTTACCTTGATTTAGGAATTTTTTTAAATAAAATATGTATATCTATTCTTTATTCCTTTAATCCTATTTAATTGCGGATCTACTCTAATCCTCCGATCAATTTTCATAACAACTACCATCTTTACTTTGACTATGTTCATCCTAACATCACATTATTATGCATGTATGCGGAATAAAGTTTCTCATATGCTGTACAGTTGTATGCTGCTTCTTCCGTGAGACGCCACTTAATTCATGGTCATTATAATAAGGGGAAAAAAAACTAATTTACTGATACGTATAAAACTAAGATGTGCCTGATTGAACTTGTACTTATTTCATTTGATCCGGTCAATCATCGGTGCTTCTTGTATTATATATAACATCACGTAGGGAAGAGCAAGCCGGTCCTATCTTATAAATTTGACCACACGGTGGTGCTGTCAAGTACAGGATCAGGAGCAGATATATTGATTTCTTTCAGATAGAAATAGAATACTTCTTCATTGTTAAGCTTTGTGAATGGAAAGGAAAATTGACATTTTATTTTCATAAAGCCAACAAGATTCAATCGAATATTTGCACTCTCTAAAAACAATAAACACCAGGGATTAAAAAACAAGAAAAAAAAAAGGTTGGTGGGTCAGTGGGTAACGTTGATGGGCCGTGGAATAATATTATACTATGATACTACTTTAAATGATGACAGTAGAACATCCACCACTGTACAATCCGATATTCCACGTAAGTGATGGGTTTGTTTGTAATCAAAATTCATGGTATTCAATTAGTCAACGCCGTAAATTCCAAAAGAGGTTTAACGTCTAAATACACCACAGACGTAAGATTGCACTCGGTTATTGGTGGGGCTTTAGGCACTGTACAATTGCTAGGTGGTCTGGTCCACATTCTTTCTTAATATTTGAATGGAAAATGACAGATAGAGTCCATGTACGTATCCAGATTCATGCATGGGTTTTGAAAGGAATAGAACGAGGCTGTTTCCCACACCTTTCCTCGCATTTTCTCGTATGACCTGCATGAGACGAGAGAGCTTTTTACCCATTGTACGGAAACTCCTACCGCTACAAATTGCTATTCTCTTTCAAGAGAACCGCTGATATTGAATGCCATATATTTTTTGTCCCATATTGTTCCACAGATTGAGATTCTTCTGGTGTTAAATTATATCATCTATATATGTATATATATATAAGAGTAGAATTCTTTCACTACGATAAATGAAGTAGCTAATTCTTTATACCATCTGGAATGTTAATGCGTTTGCGAACATTTCTATGTGTAAGGTCAAAGATTCCTGTTGGAAGTTTCTTGTTTTCTCCGACGCCACAAGTTGCTGTGAAGATTGAAGACTACTGCGGACTACCAACACGGGGCTCGTTAAGCAACTTTGTTTGCCTGCAGAAGGACTCTTCGCATCTCGTTGGCAATTCCTTCCATGATAACCGGTTTCCTAATGACCCCATTTATTCCAATTTGCAAGCATCTTTCCCTCACATTTTCATCAGTATTGGCTGTCAAAGCAATGATCAGTGGCCAAGTACGGCTGCGGAACTTCCGAATTCGTGCTGCTACTTCAAACCCATCTTGCTCTGACATCTGAAGATCCAAGAGAACAATTTGAAAAGAAGATGCAGAAGGACCAATAGCACCAAGACATTCAAATCCAGATGAAACAGAAACAACACTGCAGCCCAACTTCTCAAGTAGCTTCCTGGTTACTGCTCGATTCAAATTATCAGCATCAGCTAACAAAACTTGCAAGCCTTTGAAAAGGGAATTGGAATGTGGATGGTCCGAAGATTCTCCAGATTCAGGGATGGCTATAGAAATGGAGGAAGGTAGTTGAAACCGAAGAACAAGCCCCATTCTTTCAGGAAAGCCTTGAGAATTGGGTTCTATCCATATTTTTCCATGCATCAACTGCCAAACATAGCAAAGTTAGAAAATATCTAAGCCAAAATAACAAAGTTGAATAAAAAGATCCTCGCATCTTCTCAAGGGACTTAACAAGTAAAACTTGACCATCCTTTGCATTTAGGGGTAATTTATTCAAGATGTGAGTAAAATAAGTGCAGTAAGTGTTCGCAATATTCAAGGAAAAGTACGTAATCTGTCACTCGAGATATGCATGTTATAACAACAAGGAACAGCATAAGGGAAGATTAGTTAGTGTAAGATACGGGATATCCAAAGGAAGACCTAACAAATCACCATGCTGCTTCAGGGACAACGTACCATATCAAAATCAACAACATACAATAACATAGAACTTCTACTAAATTCTAATAATTTTGGTAAATCAGCTATATTAGACAAAGATTTGTTAAAATGATAAAGCATTCAGTCATGCAAAATTCTAGTATATAGTCATCTAATGTGGCAAATAGATTGCAGCACTTATACGAGAATAGAGTATGTACAAGATTTTACCTGGACCAGCTTTTTGCAAAGGCTGAAGCTCAAACCCTCCTCAGCTCCACTGCTTGCATACTTCGCACAACCAAGCTGTCCTGTTGAAATTGAGCCTTCTGATTCAAAGGTGCTACTAATTGCGATTTCAAACCTAACATACACATCCCCTTCAGAAGTGTTTTGCCTCCAGACTGCCCATTTCTGATCATTCCTTTCCTGACTTCCATTCTCAGACAGCACCCGAAGTAGTACAGATCCTCCATTATTGTTGCCATTCAGCAGATTCCCAACCATATGCAAAATAACTTGAAAGACTCGCCCCTCATCACCCATTACATGGCCAGGTAATGACTTGTCAACAACAATTGAAAAACCAAAACCCCTGCATACACACAAGCACTTGGAAAGGCAAGCTGCTTCTTTGATCAATGAATGTAAATGGAAATATCTCATCTCCAATGGAATCCTTCCACTATCTTTTGCTGACATTTCCATCACATCATTTATTAAAGTTGAAAGGACATTGCTAGTCTTCATCATTGTACAGACAATAATCCGTTGCTCACTACTCAGAATGTTATCCTGCATCATTGAAATCAGACCTAAAATTGAGTGCATTGGCCTCTTCATCCCTTCACTCATGACCTTTTGAAATGCAGTACGGGCCTTGTTTGCCATCATTGCATTCTTTTTTGCCTGTTGCAAGTCTCGATTTTGCTGCTCCAACCTTTCCCTCATGAGCTGAGATTCTTCAAGAACTGCAGCATGAGACAGTGCCACAGCCACTTGATCTGCTACCACCTTAATTATCTCCAGTTCCTGGTTAGTCCAAGATCTGGGCTCCCCACCAGGAAGGACAAGAACAAGTATTGCTGCATAACAAACCTGAATCATCTCAGGAGTTCCACCTTTGAAATTATTAACACGAAGCATTGGCATTCTAATTGCTGATACAGGCCCTGGCTCACCAGATTCTCTAATGCTTGCAGCAGCAAGTGCTGAGTGAGGCTCCAGGATATTCACTCCATCGCTCCTTTTGATCCTTGTGACATCAGGATCAGTAATTGGTATTCTGCAAGCATCCAAACTTGAGTAATCAACTCCATTCAACTCATGTGTTAAGATCATCTCCGTTTTTATCTCATTAGGCATCCAGACAGCACAATTCTGTAATCCCAGTGTCTTAGACAACTCAATGAGCGTTGTATCTAGAATTGTATGTCTATCAATAGTCTTTCGAATTTCTCGGGTAAGCATACGAACATGCAAAGCAGCTTCTTTCTGTTTCATTATCATTCCAACTTCACGACCAAGATCCCATGCCTTTTTCTTCAGCATGAACTCTCTCACCTTCACTTTTAGGAGCAAAGGAATTAAAGTGACAAGGGTAATGGCAGTGGCACATGAAACCAGAGCAGTTAGAATCTTGAAGACTGTGAGAGCAAGCATCAGCTCAAAGTGGTGGGGCCTATAGGTCCAGCCATTAATAAAGTGGGTCAATCCACAAAGGACAATGAAAGCAATGAACTCAAAGAGGACCCATTTGAAGGGAACGTTTGAGCAGCTAACAAAGTATAGCAGCTCAATGGGGATTGAAAAGTAGGCCACAGCTATGAAGAAATCACTCACTTTTTGGCAATACAGAATACTCTCTATGCTCCAAAAAGTGCCCTCATCATCACAATTACATCTGGGAAAATTACCATCATCTGCGGATGTTGATACACTGACCAAAAGAATCAGCAGCAGACCAGAAGTAAACGCTTTCAACATTGTGGCCGAATGAACTGCAGAATTCTGTTTCAATCCATCAAAGTCCGAGATTCCAATTACTCCAAAAGCCAGGCAAATTTGCGGCTGTCATTTAACTGAAAATCGATAATCCCCATTTCCAATCCAATTTCCTGTTAGGGACAAAGCAGATGATGCAGAAACAATTAAAATGCCTTAAACTATCGAAGGAGGTGATATGAATAGAAACTTGGGGATCTAGTAAAGAGTCAGGACAGACGGCCAGTTACTCACATTATCGAATACGAGTATACTTTTCAGTTACCTATGCTTGCCTTCCATTTTCAAAAGTACTGTCTTATTATTTATTAGAAACTTAGGGTAACTTAAAACACGATATATTCCTCAGTCAATATTCAAACCATGAAAGGAGAATAACAGATTTAAGGAGAGCGTTCAAAAGACAAGCGCCAACTGACCAGTCTCCATCAGACAACAAAAAGGTCATTCCAGAAAAAACAAACCAACAATAAAGATGGGGAAAAAAAACTTCTTTCTGATCTGAACCGAAAAATAAGTCCAAAAAACGCAAGAAATAAAAGCTGAACAAGGAAGAGAAAAATGTTTAAGGAAAAAGAAGCAAATGGGAAATCTAAATTCCACCTGAAAACTTGAACTCTAATCAAGGCCCACCATCCAGATCATCGTCATTCTGCAGGAGGCGGATGCAACAAGACGATAACAAGCTACACAAATAAAGCTGGAATGGATAAATGGACATTCAAACCTATGAATCCAGTCTCTTCAATAACATATTTATACACAGCAGCATAGCAGAAAGCAATCTAGGTGCAACCCCCCTGGTGTATGCTTCCATCCCATGTTTCAAAGAACCAAAACACTGTTCCAAATCCCAATACTTTCCTCTTTCTTTAAAATATTTGTTCTCTCAAATACAGACTTGAGTGTTTCCGAAACAGAAAACCACTCACTGTTTTTTTATTTTTATTACAGATTGTAGAGTAGAATGAAAGTTGGTAGTCTTTACCTATATATATTGTCATGTAAAGCCTCTCCACCTCTTGATGTAGCAACCCAAAAGACAAAAACAATCAACGCACGGAAACTGAAGACTTGCTATAAGACACCGGTTTTACCTTGCTGTGCATTTGATCTTACAATCTTTAAGAAATTTGAGACCAGAAAGAAGAGCGGTAATGTAATGTTAATGCCCGCGCCGTTGGTTTTGTAGAAGAGAGAGACAGGAGTAGGACCCACAAGTGGGGGGGGATTGTTACATGAAGAGAACTTAGACGCACTTTTGAACCAAAGCGTCTCCATCAGACTCCCAATTTTACAAATACCGCTCCCTTCTTTCTATTTAAGACGCCTCTCTCTTTCCTTTTTTTTTTTATATAAAAAAAGTTAAATATGTCAAATGGGTAATGGGTTGCTTCTATTCTCACTGGACCACATCCTAGATCCCCTGGGGAACTTTCCTGCCACGTGGCACTTTGCAGAAAATTCCTCTCCGTCCCATTCTCAATGGTGGCGCGTGGACGTTAGGTTTTCAGCACAGTTGTTAGATTTTGGAAGTCGTTGGCTTTACGTCAAGAAACAAAGTCATTAAAAACAAATCACTCGCCACTGCAAGACAAAGAGTACTTATCTTATTCCAAAGTTGCTCGGTGGGAAAGCTCGCCGTCCATCAGCGATGACCAATTTTTTTTATGAAAACAGTGGTACATAGTTTTTTTGTCTTGACAATAAAAACTAATATATGGAATGGAACTCATTTAAATAAATTGAAATAGCTCCTCCTAAGTTATAATCTTCTACTATCTTATTAATCATAGGATAGGGTAATTATACTTTGTAGAATTTAGGATATCCAGTATTGAACCGTAATGTAAAATACGAAAGGAATCCCTGCCCATCCGTCAAAGAAGAAGCGACAGTGACATAGTTCTTGTCTCAAAAGTCAAAGCAAATCAATAGAGCAGTTATGATGTGGTAAATGAAATTCAGGGACCTGCTCGTCACAACCCGAGCAGCGGCGGAGAGCAAGTAATCCGGCGGGGTCCAACATGAAGACTACAAACTGTCAATCTTCAACCATTTAGAAAAATTTGTAAACTTGGACTCCGCCATTATCGACTTTCATAATTTAAACTAACATCAGCCCAAAAGAAGCTGTTAGCTGATAATTACTAATACAAGCTGTTGATTAAATAATGACAAACTTAGATACTTTACGGAGACGTCATTTTGTTTTTTGAACGAGAGAATAAGATTTTAACTCGAATTCAATAATACCAAGCTTTTACCTTCCACTCAAAATGTATTGATTTAAGATTCACAAATTTTAATATTAAATTAAACTCCACACTAAGAAAACATACATTAGTATTTAACATGGTTTGGGCCGGGACCCTCACCAGTCAGTAGCTCAGTGGTAAGAGGTGTGGGTCTTACACCCAACAAAATCATGTAGCCACAGGTTCGACTCCTGCATGCCCCCAAAAGGGGATAGGATTCACTAAAGGACCTGGCGATCAAAGGGGACAATACCTGACCGATGAGGGTCCCGGTCCAAACCATAACACAATATAATGTATTAGAATCATATTTACACGTAAATTTTTAATAAATATTAGTCAATATATTAATTTATTTTGAATAATACATTTAATTGTAAAATCACAAGTAAAGTTTTTCATTGTGCTTAAGTTAGGTGGGTGGGTTAGAAACTTATTTTTGCTCACTAGCGTCCCACCTAAATTTCGCACTTATTTACTATATGTATTTTATATTAAATTGAGCAAAGACCAAAACTGTTGGATGGAAGGTGTAATCAAAGTTCGGTGAGGCCTGTTTGGTTGGATGCTAATTAAGGGAATGTAATAGTTTATAATAAAATGAAATGTAATATAATAAAAAAGTTGTTTGGGAATGATGGAAGGGTTCATAATGTAATGTAGTGAAACATTGTTTGGAAGAGGGATGAAATGGAATGTAATGTATAATAAATAACTTTTATACCCTATATATTAAAATGGTTGTTGTAGGAGATTTATTATTTTATTATTAATTATATAAAAATATTAGTATTAATTATTTAATATATTTTATTTTATTTTATGTG
>JANZLF010000221.1:24838189-24848200 GCA_026546835.1 Erythroxylum foetidum
TATACATATATACATATATACATATATATATATGTATATATATGTATATGTATATATATATATGTATATATATATATATATACATATATTAAGGAATTAGTTAAGAAAGTGAACAACTAAATAAATGATTGGAAGTTGTAGTGAGTCTATTGACTATGGTCATTTGGAAGAAAGTGTTCAATTCAACAAGTTACTTAAGAGACTAAGGAAAACATAAGACAATATTACCCCCATTTGTTTGATCACTCACGTAAGAATTTCGAGGAAGAATTTTTTTTAAGGGGGGAGAATTGTTAGGCCCAGAACTTTCCCCGAAAGTTTAAACTATTAAATCAGAATTTATTGGTGATTAGTAGTGTGTAAGAAAAAAGGAGAATTCTTGAATTTGTAATGAAGTAGAAAAGATAGTATAGGTGCAAGATGGGTTATAAGTGAAATGTTGGAAGTTATAAGCTGAAAAATGTAGTCGAAAACATGCTCGCTAAGTATGCTTTAGTGTTTTATCCATAACTTTTTGTCTAGTTATCCAAATGAGATTATTTTTAATTTAGAGTAAACTGGAGGCATAATGCTACAAATTGTTTGATAAAATCAAGTTTTAATTTAGTTTCTATGAATGTCAAGTTTTGGCTGGAAGTTGAAAATGGAATATTGTTTCAGCATAAGAACAGTACAAAAATGTTTGGGTATAACTTTCAGATTTCCAAACCAAATTTAATGACTTTGCTATCATTAGAAAATTAAGACAATGAGGAACATTTTTTCTAAAGGAAGTGTTATCAAATTCCTTCAATTACCTTATCAAAAGAGGTCTAGATTTTTGGAAAGAGTTAGGCGTGATTTAAATAATTTTGAGGTCTTGCTAGATTAATTATTTTATTTGGAGTTAATTATTTTGTTAATGTTGATAGGATTGTAAAATATCGTTTATTTGAATTAAGTGGTAAGAGTATATTTTTATGAGGGCATTTTGGGAAGATCACGTAAGCATTAAAGTCTTAAGCCTTTGAAGGAAGGGCAAATTGAACATTTCTCAATCATTAAGGGCATAATTGGGATAATAAGTGTTGGCATGCTTTTAAGGAAGAAACAAAACTTGATTTGAGGATAGAAAAGGAGAGAAGAAACGAAGAGAAGAGAGAAGAAGGAGAGAGTTTCAGCTTTGAGAGGAAAGAAAGAAGAAAAGCTAGGTTTAGATTTTTCTTAGTCCTAAAGAGTGATTTTGAAGTTATTCAAGAAGGGAAAAAGAAAAAGGAGGATTACAGCTTCCATTAGAGCCAACAATCTCACTGTTTAGTGAAGATTCAAGGTAAGGTTATTCTAAATCTTTAGGATTTTTAGAAGGGTTTTATTTTATAAAGCTTAAGAAATGTATGGGTTTAAGCTTTCTAGGATAAATTTTATGAATATGTTCCTTTGGGCTCTCAATTGATATTCCTATTGAATGAAAATTTTTCCTCTAATGAAGGAAATTAAGAGAGGCAAGGAGAGCTAGGGGAAAGACATATTGTGCAAGTATTAAGCAAGGAAATTCAAGGTGCATTTCATGTTTATAGTTGGATAATAAGCCATTATGTTATCTTTTTAGTCAAGAAAAAAATGATTTTTCATTGCTTTATAATTGTGACATTTGCTATTTCTTGAACGAATTGAGAATTTGCTATATGTTTGCTATATGATTTGTGTTGATGATTTGTGAAAAGACTTTGAAAATGGATTTTTTGAAAGGACGCATATTTATGAAATCATGTTCTCAAAAATAGTTTTTGAAATATCTCATGTTCATGAAAAACGAGTTTCCAAGAATGTGCCATTTGGGAAAACGTTTTTCAATTCGTGAATTACATGTTATGTGGGTTTGGTGTAATCCACTCAAGTATGTCATGTGCATGTTGATCAAGTTAAAGGCTTCTCTCACTTGCCCACTAGTGGCACGGAGCTCCTTCATGGACTCCCTCAAGTTTATTTCTACGCAAAACTACTGTATGAAATTGCTATAGTACGTCAAGTTTACGACTACACAAGACCATTATTTGGAAATTTGTAGTTTTTCATGTTTATGGATCTACCCAAACCATTTCTTATGTGCTTATGTTTTTATGATTTGTGACAAGTTTGATAAATTCGCGATTTATGATGTTTATGAATTGCTTGATAAGTTTTGAATTTGGTAAATATGTGTTATATGGATTCCAACGTGAATTTTTCATTGGAAATAAATATTTCAATGGTTTTCACTTGTTTCTCGTTATAAACCTATTACCCACCAGTTTTAAGTTCAACCCCCCTTTAGTCTCATCTTCAAGTGATGAGCAAGAGATTAAGTGACTAAGAGTCAAGGCATCAATCCGGATTTGCATGTTTTGTTTTGTTTTGGAGTAGTTTATGTAAAACAAGGTCGTAATTGCATTTTGAGTGATTATTGTTCAAGTGTCGTGTGTAATTTGGGGATTTTGGAACATTAATGTATTATGGCTTGAAATGCCATTATAACTTTGTAAACTCTTATTTTATGATGTTAATGAAATATGAATTTATGTATGGATGACTGTCAAATTGAAATGTGAATTTGGGTATGGATGAGGTGGATTTGAAATGTGAATTAATTAAGGATGAGGTTAAGCTGGAATTAGGTACACTTGAAGAAGTTATCAATTTGAGATGAAAAATTTTGAATACAAATTGTTGTCACATATAAGGGGAAATGTATTATGGAAAGGAAAGATAGGAATTGTTTTTTGACTTTAGAGGGAAAACTAGATTAATCTAGGCTAAATTAGATAAAGTTCTCTTTTGGAAAGTTGTAGCTTATCCTCTTAGCTTTCCAATGTTATAAATTTTGAAATTTTTAAATATCAGAGTTGAGAGGTATGTTGTTTATAATTTAGTTATGTTACACAAGATGTATACATAACAGCTATGGTGAAAGATGAGAATTTTTTGTATGAGATTAATCATTTGAGTTGAGATTTAGGAGATTTATGAAATCATTTTGGTAATTGAATGGTTAAGAAGTGATATTACATTAGAAGGAGTGAATTCGGGAAGATTATGAGTGAATATGATGTTAGAATGGACGTAGGAACCTTTGGAGAGGCTTTGGAACGAGTTTTGGATCACCAATGTCCATTAGACGGACTTTAGGTTCGTTAAACGGACCTTCTAGGGTGTAAAAAAGCCCTCAGCCCATTGCATGTCTGTTAAACAGACATTTTTGGGTGTGCAAAGCACTCCCATGCCCGTCTATGTCCGTTGGACAACAATAGGAAATTTGCATTTTTGGCCTTCTAAATGGAAAAATCTCACGTTTTAGTCTTCATAAAAGTTCTAGATCTAGTAGTCCTCTTTTAAAATGTCTAAGAATGACCTTAATTAGAGGTTTCTAAAGAAAGTTATGCCAATTATCCCAAGATAAGTACAATATGTTTGAAGATATAAACATGTTTGTTTCGTTTGGCCATAACTTCATCATCCGACCTCCAACTGGAGTGATTCTTGAAGAAATAGATTCATAACACATTTTTATATCTCTAGATAGAAATTCATATCCATTGTTGTTGATTTATAAAAGATTGATGGAGATAAAGTGAGGAAATTGATTGGAAGAGCATGAATTAGTTGTATACCAAACATATTTTATTATTTTACTTACATCTTAAACTGTAAAGCTCCGATTGAGATGATTCTTACTTGAAATTAAACCACAGACTTAGAGATACAATTGCATTGAAAGAATTCAAATTGTAATTTTGGTGATTGACTGGAGTGGGCATGCCACTCTTATGGGATGATGACTAATGAGGGATTCATTGAAATAACCCTGCAAGAAAATATGAACGCTCATGTCTTATGATATTCTAGAATGTTGGGCTCTGAAAACAGGGTTCAACAACCATAATCTTGATGATTGGTGAACTCATATACGTTTCATTATAATTCTTAATATGATCAGAATGAATTTTTACAGAGTATTAATCCAATGTTTTTATGTTGGAATTATTATTTGAAACATGTATTAGGGAACATTCACTCAAATAAAGAATTTATAGTCATATCATCACTTCTAGATGTTTAATAGATATTAGTGATTAAACTGGCACCAGGAGTTTGATGGACTAGCTACCTATCAATTCTTAACCTTGGGTGTAGCCATTCAATAAAGTAAAGTCATCATATCTTGCGAAAACTTAAATAAAGCCTCCTTCTGAGTTGAAAGTGGAGGAGGAGTGGTGCTTCAGCTTCATTTTGATTTACCCCAGAGGATCTTGATATAGACAGATGAGATCGCGTAGGATTATTACTCTCAATAACCTCATCAACAATCTCTTGAGATCTTTCCATACTTAAATCTAGAACCAAAATATGGGACAACCCGTATTAGGCCAAACATAACTCTTATTTCCATGAACAAGTAATGTTTAAACCAGAATCCCTAAACCATGCTCAGATACTAAAACACTGTAACACCCTAATATCCCTAAGAGGATATACAAATGCCACACAAATCAAACCTAAAACATACCAATATATTCCAAAAATTCCTAAATAATAAGGCAACATACTTTACATTTCATAAGTTGTTAAATTATAAACAAAACAAAATATACATATCGTATTTATTGAATACATGCCTTAAGTACAAAACTATCCTATATTATAGTTATTACAAACCATTTATACAAAATACAAATATGTCTTATAATATTAGATACAACTCAAAAACAAACTTAAACATAACATCTTTCAAAACATAACATGTCTTTCTTTGGCCAGTGTGGTTGTCCCAACCTTAATCCTTTCTATCGAGATCTATATTAAGGAAAAAACATTATGCTAAGCATATAGCTTAGTAGGGAATAACTAAACAAGATACAAGATGGTCACCACTTTCAACTGTCATCTACCATTTACATGTGTAAGCAATCTTTGACTATCCACATTATAGAATAATCCGATTATTAATTTCATCAGATCATAACATAACACATTTGAACCATAACAGAACATTATTATATCAGAACAGAACATCGTTGTACTAGAATAGGATATAATGCATCAGAACAGAACAAATATCAAAACACATAAAGAATTAATTGCTAATCCTTTTTTAGAAGTAGGTAACAGGAATAGAACATAAGATACCTATGATTGGTATCAACACAAATAGAAGAGACTTAGGCCTCTGAAATAGAAGACACTATAGTGTCTAAGAATAGAAGACACTGTATTGTCTAACTATAGAAGCAGCTGCAGATACTTCTAGGCATGCCTATTTATCCATAACTAGGACTTACCAGGTTTAAAACAAAACATCACATTTCATAATCACATAACAAAGAAATAATGCATAATATATGAATTTATTTCCTTATGCTCAAATTGAATACATTCATTCATATATGAACAAATTCAATATGCCTTATGAATTTAAGAATTTGCATCAATACATCAATGATAGCATTCCAATTTACATCTTATATCCTTTGGATCAAATTTGTGTTCATAAGAACATATTTATCCCTTAAACAACTCATAAATTCTAAAATTAGATACATTGGTATCAAACAATCCATTCCTTAAGTTATCACCTCTATTAGCAATCCAAAACTTATTCAACCTTTAACCAATTAATCCATCATCAAAATAAGTTCATTTCAAGCCCCAATCAAGTCCAAATGCACCTAAGTAAAGTAACTTATCCTTATTTGGTTCAAATATCACACAAAAACAAACTTTTCTCACTTCAAGGCATTGTCCACGATCATGGGAAAGAGCTTATGTAGCTCCCATGATCATGGGATAGATAATTCGAAGGCGCATTGTCTAATTTCCATCAATTTTTTTGGATTCTTACATATTTGTACCAAATTCATAACACCTTCATCATAGTCCATTAATTACAACTCAATTATACCTTAATTATAATTCAATTCCTCATTAATTTCATGTCCAATTCCAATTCAAAATCATCCATTTGACAGTTCACGAACCACTGTCTTCCATGCATAAAAAACCATAACAAAATCTTTAAAACAAGCATCATTTTCTAGAACTCATTATATCATCAACATAAAACATATTCTAACCTAATTCAATCATCATAGAATTTGTGTTACTACATGCCATCAATTTTAGAATTCCAATTATATGTTTAATTCAAATTCCTACATCAATGAACAAACCAATCTAGCCTTCCAAACAAACAAACACAATTCCAAGATCAAGGTGAAATTAGGATGATCTTAGCACCATGAGGATAGCAACATAGAAGATAGCAAGATCTAGCTTCCTTGATGTTGTATTTTGATGTGATATTTCAGAAAAAAATCAAACAAAACACAAGGTTGTAAGATAAGAACAAGTTTTCGGTGGTGAGAGATGATGAAAGAAGAGAAAACACAGCAGAAACATGTTCTGCATAAGCTTAGTTCAATTAGGTGCAAGATGTCTCTTCCTTCCAATGACATTTGTCACTAAGCATGTATCCAACCCTATTTGTCACTCACTCATTGCTGCCATTTGTCTATTAATTATGTTTACCATTTGTCACTTAATTTTCATGCCAAATGTCACTAATTCCTAGACTTAGTCATCCTAATTTTTCATGTGTCAACCAGTCTTACCATTTGAAATTTTTCCTAGTCCAAATGTGAATTTTAATTCATAAATTTTTCCCAATTGTAACAAATAAATTTCAAGTTACTAATTATAATTCATCAAACCAAAAGTCAAGACATAAGTGACACAATCAAGTCATAATCATTAACTCCTATTACATATACTTCCACGGACATGAAACATTCCTACTAAGGTATAATTTGGGGCCTTAATTATAAATTTTGTATGATTAAAATTCTCCTCAATATGTTAACCATGAACCAATATTGCAACAAGGAAGAGATACAACTAAGAATAGTCAAAAGATAATAAGTAAAGTAAAAAATCACCAATAAATCATAAATATGGGAAATAATCACCTAATAAAGCTAACTAATTGAAGGAACTCAATATGAATAGCTTATAAGAGAGTTAGAGGCAAAGGCATAGGTAAAGAAAATGGCAGGGACAAAGTATCATAAACCAACAACTAAAAGAGCCAAGTTTAAATATAAACTAGATATAACAATTCAATGATAGATTGAATACAAGACAGAGAGATAGAGGAAGAGGAAGGGTTTAATGGCCTTTAGGTTATAGAGTATAATGAAACAACCTATGTAATAGAATATCATGTAAGCGTTCTATACTATACAATTTTAACCTATAATTGAAGTGAATCACACGTTAGTATAGAGTTAATATTTGATATACGAAACGCACAAGAAGGGAGGGTTGAATTGTGTATTTGTTTTTTAATACAATCCCCTTATAAACAAATTTTTTTAAAAGAAAAATTTGCTTTCTCAAATGATTGAAAAACAGTATTATGATGTATAGAAATTAAAAGTTGGGAGTTGAGAGTAAGAATCGACACAGCAGTTTTATACTGGTTCACCCCAAACTGTGGGCGACGTCCAGTCCTCAGAATTTTTTCTGAGATTTCACTATACTTCTCAAAGATACAAGAATTTTTTTCACCGAGCCTCTTCAGGTCTCTTACAATAAGTATTCTTTTCTAACTTAGCCTCTTTAGGCTACCAACTTTTCTTCCTTCTACTGAAAGATGTTTCGAGCTTTGTTTCAGATAATAGTAGATCTAAATTTAGTACAATGAATAAAATTTCTAGCTTTTGAATTTCTAACCTTTCTTAAAAATCATTAACTTTTTCAGTCTTTAACTCCGATTTATATTTATAGCCTTCATCTCTAACTGATTCTTGATAACTGATTCTTTCTTCTTGTTTCTTGATCTTTAAAGAAATAGTTGTTCAGTTGAGTTCTGTAACTAACTCAAACTGATTTATCATCCGACGTGGTATTGGGTCTTCGTCTTTGATTCTTTCATCTCACTTTCTTTTGTCTAATTTTTCTTCACTTGGTCTCATTTCTATCATCTCATCTTCTTTCATCTCATATTCAACTTTTATTCCATCTCATATTCTTCCGTCTCGTTTTCGTCCATCTCATTTCTTGAGTCTCATTTCTTTCGTCTCATTTCTTACGTCTCATTTTCTTCCGTCTCATTTTCTTGCGTCTCATTTTCTTGCGTCTCATTTTCTTTTGTCTCATTTTTTGCATCTCATTTTCTTATGTCTCATTTTTTGCATCTCAATTTTAGCTTTCGTCTCATTTTTTGCGTCTCATTTCTTCCGTCTCATTTTCAACTTCCATCTCATTTTTTTGTCTCATTTCTTTCGTCTCATTTTCAGCTTCCATCTCATTTTTTACGTCTCATTTCTTCGATCTCATTTTCAACTTTTGTCTCATATTGTATTTGCATTATTATTTAGTCTTCATCAAAATTATTAATCGTAAAGTCATTTTGACTTAACAATCTCCCCCTTTTTTATGATAACAAATAATAACAAAATTGATTGTAGCCAAAATCTTCTTCTTCTGAACTTTTCTTCTCTTCTTCTTCTATTTTTTTTCTTCTCTTCTTGTTCTCCCCCTATCTTTGTCATTTCTTTCTCCTTTTTCTCCTTTCTTCTTTCTCCTTTCTCCTTTCTCCTTTCTCCTTTCTCCTTTCTCCCCCTATTTGTTATTGATCAAAAAGATCATTTCCGCAGATGCTTCATAACTTCAAAAAACATTTCTCTCATTTCAGTGCAGAGTGACTTAATATCTTGTCGAACATACTCTACTCCTTTATGCAAGTCATCCACATAAGCACACAGATTATCAACTTTATCTTCAATGTCTTCACCATGTTTTTGTTGTACTACTTCAAGACCAACGGGCGTAGTATATGCATCTGAGGATATGAAACTTGGTTCAATTATTGTAAAGGTAGGAGGTTTGATAGATAAGTTCGGTTCCGGGAGAGTAAGATCATCAGGACTGGTTAGTCGTGGAACTTATCTTCCAAATAGGTGTAGAACATCTCCAATTGAAGACACAATTGTTAAGGGTCTAATGCATATAATGAGATGCACAAGTGACTCTATTGATTACCTTAGGTCTCCAATCCTAATGGATCTATACTTCTCTTTTGTAAGTCTTCCAACTACTTGAGAAGAGTCTTCAGTGGTTCGCTGACCACAATTACTTCCTAATGCTTTAGAAAGGTAGTGGGAAACATAAGTTCCTTTCTGCTAGACTACATAGCATGCTTCATTAATGTTTCTCACTTCAGCTTCGATCTGTTCTTCTGTAAGATCACTTGTTATCCCTTCAGGATATAGTTTCTTCTTCCCTTTTCTTCATTACGAGCAATGTAAGGTCTTGGTTGAATATCAGGTACAACCTTGATCACAGTTCTCTTTGTGATTGGTAAAATAGTGTATTTTTGCCTTGTCATCTATATGGGGTATGGTTTCGTTCCTTCATCCTTCAGAAAACCACACATACTTTTCTTGTCATCACTCAACAGATGCACTGTACTATTATTTACCAAGATTGGTTGTAATTGTGCCTTGACTGACCTTTTTGGGTTTTCTTTGATGATTATAGAGTTGCTACTCCTGATAGGTTGGCTGTTGGGACCCGATCTGGAAACCGGATCCCAACCGAAAAAGCAGAACAGAAAACGGAATGCAGAAGGCATAATGCAAAGCGAAGCGGAAACAAAGCAATAGCTGAAGCGAAACGAAAAACAAAAGTACCAACGCAAAATGGAGCGAAGCGGAATCGATACTTAACAAACAGAGCCGACATCCGAGAACAATCAAGAACACAGAAACACATTCGCGTTGGAAACCTAGACTATCCAAACCCGGTATAATTTTTTTTCCCCAATTTCATTCCTTTTCTCTTTACTCAATCACATTCAAATCATACAATTTCCTTTTTGGAAATTTATCCTCATGTAATACTCAATTCATATAATTTGTCCTAATCACGCAAATCTCATCTTTACCAAACTAACTTCTTAATTCTTATTCTTATCTTAACCCGATTTTTACCGAAAAT
>JANZLF010000221.1:24967546-24998962 GCA_026546835.1 Erythroxylum foetidum
AATAATAGTAATAAAAGTTAATATAATAATAATATTAATAATAATATTAAGAATAATATTATTAAATATAATAATAATAATAATAATAATAATAATAATAATAATAATCATATAATCGTAACAACAACAATAATAATATTATTAACAATATTATTAATAACAAAGACAAAAAAATTACATTGAATTACATCTGCAAGTCTTATTATACAATAGGGGCATTTTTGTCATTAACACTATTTTGTACTGTCCCTAGCAACCAAACATATTTCTGTATTTAGGATGAGGACAATTATTTCTGTACTTAGGATGAGGACAATTATTTCTGTTCTGTCCACCGCAACCAAACAGCTCCCTGTCTTCAATTCTTGTTCTGTCCTGTCCTGTTCTGTTCCGTCTAGTCCCGTCTTTGCATGCTGCAGACGCTAACCAAACGTTGCGATAGGCTTAATCTTTGTAATTTTCATATACCAATTTATCTTGCCACTTGAAAAATTTCCTAATCTAAATATACATTTAAATACCTCAATTCTCTAATGGTATCAATTAATTCTAATTTACTCACTATAATCCATTTGATCAAAAATTCAAGTCATAGGTTTTTCATATTCTAATCATAGCAAAAATTCTAACTCCTATCACACATGTACTTTCATAAATATGTATTATTTCAATTAGGGTATATTTTGAGGCCTTACACGAAGCAAACTTTATGGTGGTATGAATATATTGGCGATGTGTTATAACTATTGAAATATCAAAATCTGTCTTCTATAAGAGCCAAATCCCTCCTGAGAAACCTACAGTTTCTACTCTAAAGGAGTAATCAAATCCCAAAGAATGGACTACTGCGTTGCCCTTAGAATCGCTAATACGGGTTCCAGCAAAACTAGTATACCAAGCTTAAAAGTATGCAAATAATTATGCAGGATGGTTAAGAATCTAGTTTCCCCTGCACCTTGGCAATTCCAAATGATAATTGACATAAAAATAAATAAAGAGAACTAAGCTACTATATGAATAAAAGTGAATTGTACCTCATGTATGGTCTGCTATGTTATCTGCGACCTGTGGTGTCAGAGCACGTTCCTCCTCAGACCGCATATACTCTAGATCCTCCGAGTCAACTGTCTGGGTGCTGGGATCTGGAAGATCTGTAGGAGGGACTGTTGTGCCCTCTTTGATAATACTACTCGCCTCCTGATTCTCGATTCCTTCCATAAGTTGGAGGCTTTCTTCAACACCTGGATCCTTATCCTCAATAATTTGGCTATCACAAACCATTTTCATGTGTGAAAGAATTTCAACTGCTAAATGGCTTTCCTATATGGATGGTTGCATTTGAATTGGAGGGACAATAGGGCACCTTTGTTCATGTGGATTTCTAACCTAGGAACTTTCTCCCCAGGTTGTCTGAATTGGGGCTACCAATGGTCCTCGAGAGTTCCTTCTAGGATTTTGTTTGGGCCCAAAGGCTTTAAAAACTGGCCCTTGTTGAAGTTGTTTACCTTTTTCGACTACTATTGCCACATTTAATTGTTGTCCAAACCCAAAAGGGTTGATTGTTTGTGGGTCCACCTATTTTGTCGCAATACCATTTTCCATTGTCTCTTGTTTAGTCAGTAAATAGAACCTCGAACCCCTCATAGGCATCACCTCTCTGTCACTTCCAGATTTAATTGTTCTCTACGTAGAGGGACGTGAGTCAAGCTAAGGTGAACATTGGGCGAAAGGACGAGCATTTCTCCTTTGAACTTGCATCCAGGGTCTATATCCGTTGGAGGTGCTTGTCATTGTCTTCCCGCCCGTTACTGGTGTGGTGGTCGACGTCACCAACAATCCTTCACCGCCTGTCGTATTGCAATTTTCCAAGGAACCTTGTTGACGCTGAGGACATAATGTTGCTTCATGATTAATTTTACCACACATATAACAAATCGAGGGCAGTCCTTCACAGGCAATTAGTAGAGTCTCACTGTCTATCTCCACGATGTGGCGTAACGGGGAGCTCAGATCAACATCGACCGCTAGCTGTGAGTATTTTCCCCTATGCGTCTGTAACGTAGCTTCATTAATTCTCAAAGTTGTCCCTACGAGATTCCCTAAGGCTGTTAATATATGAGGATGATACCTTGCAATGGATTGGTCAGGGAACCGTATTCACACCACCGCATGGTTAGCTTGCCCTTGGGAGGGACGGAAGGAAGGAACCCAATGTTGCACCGATAAAGCCTGTCCAAAAATGACCCAAGGTCCTTGCGTCAATGATCATCATCTTCCTTAAACTTCACCAGAAAATAGTCATGCTCTAGGTTGACAATCTTCATCTGCCCCTTCAAGTTTCACACCAATTGGATATCACCCTCTTCAATGGCGATTTCATCCTTATCCTGCCATGCATGCACGCTTCCGGTCACCACTGCGCTATAGGAAGGTTTCAAGCGTGGAGCAATTTCGTCAACGCGCTTTCAGGTACGCATCCGTTTATTTAGTTGTCCCTCCTAGTCAGGGGACTCCATAGCAGTACTAGGTTAACACCCAAGGTATTTACCCGGCATAAAACGAACCAACGAAGTCTGCAATGTATCGAGTTTTTAGTGAGAGAAGCTAGAGAGAGAAAAGGTGACAGAGATTTTACTGCTCTTAGGTTCTAGCTAAAAGTTATTGTGAAAATTCGAACCCCTCCTATTGCTCTTTTAAGGATTCATCAACTACCTCAATTTTCATACAAGGGTTGCACTCCTTTAGATTCTTTAAAACTTTATTCATATTAAACTCCAATTATTTGTCACCAATCCAAAGGATGATTTTCCTTTCGTGGACATCAACCAAAGCTCTTTTTGTATTCATAAATGGCTTACCAAGAATTATGAATATTTTCAGCCCTTTTCAAAGTCTAGCATGAGAAGGTGAGATGACTCCTCTAACTAGTATTACTCTAATTATTTGTCATCAATCCGAAGGATGATTTTCCTTTCATGGACATCAACCAAAGTTCTTTTTGTACTCATAAATGGCTTACCAAGAATTATGAATATTTTCAGTCCTCTTCAAAGTCTAGCACAAGAAGGCGAGATGACTTCTCTAACTAGTATTATAAGTATTTGAAAATAGGTCATTCTTCTAGTTAGGGTTGTTAATAAAGTTAATCTATTTGAAAGAAGGATCATCTAAAAACTAGTTTCCCAATTAGCAATCTGCAGCTAAGTGTCCAAGGAATCCATAAATATCACAGACCATATTAGTAGTACTGACAATAGTAACATTCATTTGATCAAATTTCTATGACAAAGAGTTTCATTTAGCTTCTAGAGGATTCGAGGCATCTAGATCATACGTTTATAGAATCTTCTTAATGGTGGCTCTTGCATTCAACCATTAATAGTTGCTTTGAGCTTTGTACTCAATCAAATAGTCCACTCCATCTACCATCTTGTTTATCAAGGCTCTACCAGTAGTGGCATCCATAGAGATTTTGGTGTTGTTGGACATTCCATTATAGAAGATCTAAATTATTTACACCACTTCTTTAATCCATGATGTTGACAAGAACTTAACAATACTTTTTTATCTCTCTAATCTCGTATAAATACTTGTCCTCCCTCTAGATAAAGGTGTTGATCTGATTCCTTATTTATGCAGTCTTACTTGGAAGAAACTACTTCACCAAGAATGCACGGGAGAGTTCATCCCAAGTAGTGATTGCCCATATTGGTAGGGTCTACAACTATGTTCTAGCTGTATCCCTCAAAGACAAAGGGAATAATTAGAGCTTGATGGCATGAAAAGACACACCATTTAGGTTTAACATGTCATATCACTTTGTAACACAACTTCAATATGTGTCTATGTATGATATTGTGTTCTATGACACGTCTCCAGATCTTCTAAAATTCATCAAATTCGATCGAATTATCCTCTAATTTTGTTTATTTTCCTTGAATGTCTAGAAATAAAACATGAAAATGACAAAACTTCTTAAATTAAGTATAAATTCTTTAAAATAATATAAAATAAAAACAATATGCCATGAAAATAGTACTAAAAATGATATATGTCTGGCATATATCGAACTTCTCCACACTTAGCCAATTTCTTATTCTTAAACAAACCAATCAATCATTTAATTCCAAATAGAAAATAATTTTGGAGAATTGCTAAACAAACCAAACGTACCGATGAAAATTTTCCATTATTTAATCATAAAGGATCATCAAAATCATCCAACTATTTGGATCAATTAAAAAGCATATTCAATTCACTTAATTACTCTTCGAACTTCAACTTGAATCATAAAACTCAATTCCATGCATAAAATAAACATACATAAGATACTTTAACTTTCAAATGCATGCACCAACCTTTTCATTAACAAAATATAAAGTTAAACTAGAGGATTAGAAGCTTGTTTTAAAAGTCACCCACCATTTTTATGTCGGAGTAAACACCTTATCATGAGTATCTTTAATTATTTAGCTAGGTCAGCACCTCAAATGACTATTAGCAGTATCTCAAAGAAACATCGCATATATATGATATATATTATTTGATATAAAATAAGACACATAATTGCTAATATGATAAAATTTGTTTGACTTCGTATCTTGATATGATTGCTGCATATAAATTTGACAACTTTTGAATTGAATATTTGATTTAGACTTTATTGGAAAAAGATGGAAGAAGTTGTAGCTCAAATTCTAAACGAAGGAATAACCTGTATTCTCTCTTATATAAAACTTGATAATACCCAGGCTACAGGTGTGGTGGACAAAGTTTTGCTCACAACGTAGTTCCGAGTTACTTCCAACCGAAGACCCCTTTTGATAGACAGCAAACCTTTCATTTCTATGTTACGGCTTTGATTCCAACTTTGAGGCCGGCGGCCACCACTTTTTGAACCCCCAAAAGTGAACTATCTTTAAGCTGAGCCCAAGCAAAGTTCCATACTATGGAACAGCCAACAATGAAGTCTCAGCCGAACTGACAAATCACATTAAGAATAAGACCCACACCCATCCCACTCTCACACAAGTTTTCAGAAACCCTAAATTTTATGCCAATGGAACCACAGTGTTCATATCCAATTCATTAGAAATTCTTAAAATCAAGAAAAGAAAGCTGCCAAGCCAATGCGACGGCCACCACCGTCATCTCCCCTTTCCTGGCCTTGTTCTGCGTCCCAACAAATGCCCTCTTTATTCCAATTCCTTATTATTCTTCCTTTTCTTTTTCTATTTACTTATTGAGACCTATTTAGAATTTGATTTCAATAGGGTTGGGGACATGTTACCTCTCCCCACCCCTCCTCCCTCCGCCGCAGTCACTGCACTGCTTTCGTCATTAATGGAAACGATCAAATCAGTAGATAGCAAAAAATAATATCTAAATAGGAAAAACAAAGACAAAGAGACATTAACATTTACTCGATTAAAATCCATATATATATATATATATATAACAAAATTCTGTTCTGGGCTCCACCTTTGGTCTCTTCTCTTTCTTTCTATTGCGCCTTCGGCCTTTCTCTCCGTCTCTCTCTCTTCTCCCTATAGTCACAGAGCTGAGAGCTCTTTGGCCATAACCCCATTTGACAAAGATCAGGTTTGTTTGTGCATTCGATCTATGCCCGAGTTGCTTCGTTTTCCTTCGATTACTTTTCTCTCCTTGTCGTTACTTTCTTCGTTCGTCGATGAGGTTTGTTTTTGATCGGGATTTCAGTTCGATGTTTGCTTTCTCGTCTCGGTTGGGAAATGATTCTATTCAGCGCGTTTTTAATGCAATTGGGTGTCTAAGAATGCTGTCTTAACGTTATTACTTTTACCTTAGTTTTTGTCGTGTTACTATTTCTTTTAGCTTGATTATAGAATTCGTACTATGGGTTTTAGGGTTTAATTTTGATTGGTATTTAGGTGGTACGTTTTCAATTCTGGGTTTTTGTTTGAGTCTCACAAATTTGTTGGAGGGTTAAGGTGCTACGCTTTGTTTGTGTTTTGTGAATTCAAAATTAAGACAAGCGATGGTTGTAAGGTCTGGTTGTGTGCATTCCCATTTTCTCTGTACCTCTTTGATGTGAATAATATTATGATTATTATTTTTCTTTTTTTCGTTTCCGCCGAACAGACGTTCATAAAGTTCGTTGTTTTGGCAACTTGCTCTGTTAATATGGTAACAATGGTCTTTTCTGCTTTTGGTTATGTAGCCACTGAAGTAGAAGGCTTCTTAGGGTGAAGGAATAATTGGGAAATGGATGGGATTGTGAATGAGGAAGCCGAAGTTGGAAGGTCTATGGAGGGGATATCGAGCGTGCAGAGTTGTCAATCTGGCGAAGCATTGGCAGAATGGCGATCTTCTGAGCAGGTGGAAAGTGGAACCCCATCAACTTCACCTCCTTATTGGGACACGGATGATGATGATGATGGAGGTATGCTTTGGTCTATCTTTGAATGTTTTCTCTTTTCATTCTGTGTTAGATAACAGTCATTTCTTTCCTTCATGAAAGTATTATGTTTTCTTCAAAGAGCAATATAGAAGAATGCACGAATAACTTGAATTTATTAAAGGAGCGAAGATGCATTACAGGATGGTCAATCAGTGCAGTAGTTCATCGAGTCAGCTGATCAATCATCGGATGAGAAAAAGATTAATTTCCTCTCTTTTTTTTTTTTGTCTTTTCAATGTAAAGGGAAGGTCTTTAATCCAAATCATTAATATTACATTTAGCTATTTTTTGGCCTTTCCTAGACCCGCATATCGGGTGAATCTAGATATAAATGTAGGATAATTCAACTGATAGTTTTGGTTGCTTGTGGGAGCATTTATGGAAGAAGTAGCAACCATTGATTAGTAGTACAAAATATTAATTTATGATTTCTGACTAGTATATTTTCTTGTCTTCATTGCAAACGTTACATTCTTGAGACCTATAACTGCAATTTAGTTGTTTGAATACAGTAAAGATAAAGAGCTAATGGAATTATCTTATTAAACAGATAGTTTCTTTCGCTTTTACTTGACAGAAAATAAAGCAATATTTAATTATTAGGATATAGTCAAGTTTAATTGTATTCATTTTGATCTCTACGCTTCTTTACTGTCTAACCTCATTCATGTATGTGTAACCAACTAAGGGCAGAATGGCGATAGAAAAGTGTGTTATATAATATATCCTGCATTATTTCATATATATAATGTGTAATTGTACTCTGATAAGCAATTGAAAGCTTTCTTTGCATCTAAAGTCATGTGGTTCTCAACTTTTTGAATATATACATAGTAGGAATAGGTGAATGGATAGGGATGTATCCTATTTAAGTTTGTGCTGTTGATGGTATATTAGTTGAAAGTTCTCACTTTGAGAGTATTTTGTTGTTTCAGATCCCTCTTTTACCAATTATTACTGATCATGAAGTTGATTTGTATCCATGCTTCAGCTTATCATGTCTGTTTTCTTGCTTTACATGTTTTCCTCTTCTCTTTCTCTCTCTTTTCGTTTAAAAGTTTGGGAGTATATGTTATTTCTTATCTGATTTTGTGTCTACATGAGCATGTGTTTGTACATGTGTTTACATTTTAAGAGATTAAGAGCAACTAAAAAACATGATAGATTGAAGATGCTGTTAGAGGAATGTTCCTTTATGTGGTGAAGTTTACTGCCAATTTTTGTGATAACTTTGTAGGTATTTTGCTTTGTTATGTTGACTGTTTCCCAACATTATTTTTTCTTATTTTTAGGGCCCAAACCTTCTGAATTATTTGGAAGGTATACCTGGAAGATAGAAAAGTTCTCACAGATTAACAAAAGAGAGCTCCGTAGCAATGCATTTGAGGTTGGGAGCTATAAATGGTATGTTGGTGTAGATAAGATTGCTTTAATATGTTTTTTGTATACTATGTGCCTGTGAAATGAATTTGTACCATCTTCTTTGACTAAAGTGAATTGGATATGTGGAAATCATGGAGATACATTTTGATGTGAGATCTTTTCTAACTATTTGCTTCAAGGAAACTGGATATTTCATAATCACATTTTACTTGACGGGATGTAAGAATCAAGTATTCGCATTAAATGTCAATACATAGGATTGCTGACTTGCCTCTTTTTATTCAAAAACCGTGCCACTTCGACAGTTGAAAGTGTCATAATTGATGTTGCAGCTTGTAGCCATTACATGAATAATATTGCTGGATATCTAATTAAAGAGCTCGCTATAAGTTTAAATACCAAACAAAAATGGCTATATGTTATTTACCTGTAATGTGACACCCTTTCTTTGGTTATTTCTTGGCTTTATGAAAGAAATTTTGTGTACCTTTCTGCTGTAATCTGCACCAGTTGCGAGGACAGAAAAATTGTTTAGATGATATATAATACGTGCTAATATTGTTCTAGTATTGATAAAATATAAATGGCAATGGGTGATTATATATACTTTGTTGCATGTAATTGATTAGTTAATGTTTGAAGTAGTTATCTTCATGTTAGTTTCCTGAATTCAATAAACATGTCCTATACTTTAGTTACAGATCTGCAAGGATTTTATTGGGCTACAAATGATTTCCGTGATTCTTTTTGTCTTTTTCCTGTTACCCATTATTTCAATCTGTTGACATTTATTTCAAGTATATATGCCATGTTTTATTGAAGATCATATCATGTTTGGAATTGGATACTTTTTTTTTTTTGTACCGCCTTGATGTCCTTCACTTGGTGCTGGAGATTGTTATATTTGTTAAGGCATGGAACTTGGATTTTCCTGAATCACTTGTTACACTAGTAGTCTGAGTTTTAAGCATTTCCCTTAAATGTTATAGGTACATATTAATCTATCCACAAGGTTGTGATGTGTGTAATCATCTGTCCTTGTTCCTCTGTGTTGCCAACCATGACAAACTGCTTCCAGGTTTGACAGTTTTAGCCACATTAACATTTTTTGATGTACTTATATGCACTTATTAGTGGCTCTGGTTACTCTCCTCTCTATTTTTTGCTTGTGATACAGGTTGGAGTCACTTTGCACAGTTTACAATTGCTGTGGTAAATAAGGATTCGAAGAAATCAAAATATTCTGGTTAGTTGGTTGACTTTTGGCTTTTTTTTAATTAAGTGCTTATTATTCATTAAATCCAAGTTTTACAGATACTTTACATCGGTTCTGGAAGAAGGAGCATGATTGGGGATGGAAAAAGTTCATGGAGCTATCAAAAGTTTCAGATGGGTTTTTAGATGCTGCTGACACACTGATTATAAAGGCCCAGGTGCAAGTAATTAGGTATCTAATAACTTTTAAACATCTTTTTTTATCATTCTCCATGTTTATCAATCTCCTTGAAAAGGTAGGGCATCACTATTTTTCATTGCTACAGTTTGTGCTCAACTCTGTTTTGTCTGCAGGGAGAAAGCTGAGCGGCCTTTTCGCTGTCTTGATTGTCAGTATAGGGGAGAACTTGTTAGGGTATATCTGACAAATGTAGAATTGATATGCCGGCGTTTTGTTGAAGAGACGCGAGGGAAGCTTGCGAGGTTGATAGAGGACAAAAATAGATGGTCAAGGTAAATAATGGTTTTGCAAAATTTGTTGTTTTAGAAAATGTCAGAATGCATGTTCTTAGTCCTAGCTAATCAAATTGCCATTAAACTCTTCTTAGTGGACGGTTTATAAAATTGTTTTTTGAGTTTGAGTAGCATGATATATAAGAAAATTTTGAGAATTTTACTTATCCTAGTGGCCTCTTAGTTGAAAACATATTGAAGAAGTTCCAGTTTGACTTGTGTAGCGCATAATTTTCCGTATGATTGTACTTTGTATTGAAGGTAGAGTATAGTCCAACTTACAGTTGTAGTATTCTTTGCGAATTGAAGTCTGACTTCACTTTGATAATGACTATTATTTGTCATTTTTTTCAGTTTTTGTGCATTCTGGTTGGGAATGGATCCAAATACCCAACACCGTATGTCTAGGGAGAAAACAGATGTAATCCTAAAAGTAGTTGTAAAACATTTCTTTATAGAGAAGGAAGTGACATCTACTTTGGTAATGGATTCCTTGTATAGCGGCTTGAAGGCTCTTGATGGCCAACCTAAAAGCAAGAAAAATAGGTTTAAGTTGTTGGACAATGAGGAAACTCCACCAACAATTATTCGTGTTGAGAAAGATATGTTTGTATTGGTGGATGATGTGCTGCTACTACTTGAGAGGGCTGCCATGGAACCTTTACCTCCAAAAGATGAGAAGGGCCCTCAGAATCGGACAAAGGTGCGTTGGTTACCATTTCTTTATTTTAGGCTGAATTTAGTTACAATTAAGTAATTTAAGGCTTCTTTTCTTATCCTTGTTTTGATGAAATGATTATTCGAGCAAACTTGGTCGAAGTTGGTTATCTGTTGGATAGTTGAAACATTTGTAAAATGCAAAGGGAAGGCTGCGTATAATTGATGTTCCTCCCCCAACCCTTGCAAAACAGGTTGCCTTGTGCCTTGTGCCTTGTGCATTGGGGGTGGTGTTGTAGAATTTAAGAGTAAGAACAAGAATAAAAATAAGTTATTATGGCTGGAATGTATAATTTCATTGCAATCTTGTCAAATGCACTCTTAAAGTGGTAATTGCACTGATAGTTTCAGCTTTGTTGGCATTGGGATGCGGAAGTGAGGTGCGATGTTTGTCTGTGGCGTTTACATTCTTGTCAATCATTCCTGTATTATTTTGGCATCCCTTGTATTGGTGGCTGACTCAATTATGAGAGGACTATCATTCTTTATACTGAACTGGTCTATCACATATAGAAATCCGTTTTCATCTTTTAAGGGAAAGAAGCTACTTTTGGTTACGGAGAATTCTTGACTTCTGTTTCTCCTTATGTTTTTCAATGAGTTTATAATGCTACGATCTAAGGTTTTCTTTGTTGCTATATTAGTTTGAAGGTACATTCATGATATATGTACTTTTTTACTCTTTAACCTGCATCACTCTTTTGTTGTCACATCTGCATGTGGTCTACTGGAAACAGCCTCTCTACTATATAGGGGTAAGGCTGCGTAGTATCAGACCTTCCCAGATCCCGTTTTATTGTAGAACTTCGGACTGGGTGTGATGATGTGATGATGATGAGGTACATCCATGATATACTTGCAGATTGTGGCTGCAGCAGTTGGGAATTCTGAGTTGCCTGCTCATATACTTCAGCGTTTCTATATATTGAATTAGTGGTCCTGTTTATGATACCTTGAATTTTCTACTTTTACATATATTTTAAATTCCTGATGTCTACAGTTGCAATTTTAAATTCATAACCTGTATTTGGATGCTGAGATAACGATGTTTGTAGAGAAGGCTAAAAGACGCCATACTCTTGTGTTTTGAGGTCTCTTTGGGAATTGTTTGCTGGTCAGGTCAAAGGATTGTTTGAGTTTGAATTTTCTTTTAATGATTGATATGTCCTAGAAGATATTTAGGGAAAAAGGAACTCATATATTTTAGGTGCAAACAAGAACTGGTGAACCACTTCTTGCTGCATTGGTGTTTGATGGTCAATAACGAATTTGATTTTTATTGTTTAGCAAAAGGTATGCATGATTGCAGCTCTTTGGTGCTCTTTCAGATCGAGATTTCTTGTACCATTGTGTGTTTTGATTGGATTGATGAAGCTTATGATCATTCAGAGAGAGAATTATTTTTCAATGCAGGAAGGATGTTCTGGAGAAGATTTTAACAAGGATTCGATTGAGCGTGATGAAATTCGTCTTACAGAATTAGGTCGCAGAACAATGGAAATATTTGTCCTGTCTCATATCTTCAAGTAATATACAATATGTTAAATGCTATTCCTAATAGCTCTGTCAAAGTACCTTATTGCCAGACCTATTACCTTGTCTGAAACTATTTTGGATCACTTTGTTGTCCTGTCATCTTCTACATCGATATTATTAGTTGGGAGTCTTTTGCAGCTTGGAAATTTGGGGACTAATGGCAGGATGTTGAATATGTAGTTCTTTTCCATGAATTTATCTTTGTAATTACCTTCGTATCAAATTTACCACTTTGCTTCATGTCATTCATCACCATATATGATGAAATGATGGGAAACTTGACACAAGGAGATTTTGGAGACAACTTCAGTAGAACAGTTAGCATTTAATCTTCCAACTTTTATGATATTCTATGGTCGTGACAGTGTAGACATGATGTTTTTGGTAGCTTTCTCTGCAACATATGTTCCTGCAGAACCTTTTGGTTCTAAGTTATATAGCCTAAAATTGTGTCTTTTATATGTAGCCATAGAATTGAAGTTGCCTACCAGGAAGCGGTTGCTTTGAAGAGGCAAGAAGAGCTAATTCGTGAAGAAGAGGCTGCTTGGCTGGCTGAAAGTGAGCAGAAATCTAAACGTGGGGCTACGGAGAGGGAAAAGAAATCAAAGAAAAAGCAGGTAGCTAGCTTCTATATTTTTCATAGAAGTTGAATGTTAGTAATGTTGTGTCCTTAATTTTAGATTATGGAAAATTATTCTATTACAAAATGTAGCTGGGGTACTGATTTGCAATGGAGCAATATGGATTAGCCTTGGTATTCTACTACGTAATAAATACGTTGTGTAAATGTGCTCAAATTTATCCTTTGCATTGATTTATATCTAATTTTCAGCTGTGGATTATGTTGATACACACACTTGACATTTCTTCTTTTTGGGGTGTTGGAGTGGGGATGGAAAGATAATCAAGAATTTGATGTAACCGAGTTTTTCAAAATATTTTACCATAATCAAGAATTTGATGTGACTGAGTTTTTCAAAATATTTTACCTTGCTTAAGTGCTGATTCTTATCACAAAGTACAGGCCAAACAGAAACGAAACAATCGCAAAGGGAAGGATAAACTGAGGGATGCAAAATCGATTATAACTTTACTGAACAAGCACCAAAATGACAACCCTCATGACTCTGTGGAGGAGTTGCAACCCACACTGGCAAAGCTTGATGTTCAGGAAGACATATCAGATGTATCTGATTCCATTGATGGTGTTACAGAAGTGCTGCAGCTGGATTCAGAAGACAGGGATACAAGTCCTGTTAACTGGGATACCGACACCTCAGAATTTCATCCTCCAGCAGAAGCCTGTAGCTGTCAAATTAGTGTATTGACATCTGTATCAAATGGTTTGTCTGAAAAAATAAACCCTTTAGCCCTGGATGATAATTCATCTACATGTTCTACTGATTCGGTTCCTTCATTAGTTATGAATGGCCCCTATAAAGACATCTGTAATTCCAATGGCCAAAATGAAACGTTTCCTAGCAGGTATGGTTGTAAAATGTGTTGCCTTGCATTGTGGATGTACTTGTATGACAGTTATTATACAATTGATTGATGTAGATGGAAGATTCGGCGGGCAGGTGGTGGGAGTTGGACTGCTGAAATAGAAAATCTCCATTCCCAGCCTGTAGCAGATAATTCAGACCTTGGTATTGTTGCTGGAAGTAATAACAATGGTGAATGTGAGCCTGAAGCTGTTGTTATAGTCACTTCTGAGCAGCAAGTGGTCAAGCAGGTGGAGTTACAATATGATTTGTCGCTTGACTTCAGATTTTGTGCTTGTTCTTAATCTCTATCCTGTTAATGTCTAGTGTTAAATCATTATTTATGCAACTTGAATTTTTGTGGATCTATTTAAGATGCTGCTCTCAATTTGTTGTCTAAATGTTCTCCCTATAATGCTTTCTTATGGTTTACTGGGTGCTATTAACCACTGTGTTTATTTGTATTCATTCATGAGGTAGTTAAAATTCTTGCTTATGGGCTTCGTTCTTGTCTGTGTTATCCTTTTGTGTTTCTTTCATTCCCTTCTTTGTGGTTCATGAATGCCAGTAAGATAATTGATTTTGTATGTACAAATGGGATTCTCATTCTATTCTTTAATAGATTTTGTATGATAAAATGGGATTCTCATTCCGATCTTCTAATTGACATTTCGTTTTGCTTTTTTAGTTGTGGAAAAGCAGAAGATGAACTTGTAGGTATTTGTTAGCAATTGAAATCCTGCCTCATACTTTTACCTTATTCATGGTTTTCATGTCACCACTGCTATTTTCTTGAAAGCCTTTTGTTGAATATCTTTATACTGCTTTATTTCTATCCGTAATCTTTCTCTCTCCCTCTCTCTCTCATATTGCACACCTGACTCCGTCTTTGTGACACAGGAAGGTGAAAACAACAAAGGTGAGAAAAATGCAAGCACCAAAGATGTAGTTCATACAGAAAGACCCTCTAAAGAGAAGGCAACCGTTGTATTGCCATCTCCGATAAGCTCACCCCTAAGTTATCCTAACAGTTACTCATCTACAACTCCATTGAAGTTGGACAAGAGTTTGGTTATTGTTGATCCTGGTCAAGGTAAAAAGGTATCTCCAAATTGCATAGAGCAGGGTGATGAAGCAGCAATGTTGCTTACCTCCACCAAGAGTACAGATGTGCTTAATGCTGACCCCCAGAATACATCCACTCCAAAACTATCTGAAAAATCAATGCCACAGCAAGTGCCTGTCATGTCAAGGTCTTCTAGTGCTCCTTTGGTACCTGCTTCCAGATCCACTCTGGGTGCTTCCATGGTTCAAACCACCTCATTGCTTGCTCGTTCAGTAAGTGCAGCGGGCCGGCTGGGCCCTGAGCCATCACCAGCTACTCACAGTTATGGTCCTCAATCCTATCGGAATGCCATAATAGGTAGTGCTATTGGTACAAGTTCTGACAGTTTTGCTCATACCAACACTCGGTGTTCTGGAGTGAACTTATCTCCAGCCCTCACACAGCCATCCACTGTGGTATCTCCCAGGATGTTTTTACCACAGAGCTCCGAAGAGGTAGACCCAAACTCTGTGCAATCTGGCTATCCTTTTGCCATGGTAACTCGGGATGTCCTACAGAATGGGTCCCATCATGTGGAAGGCCCTCAGAGGGATGCTTCTAGAAGCTTGCATTGCAATCCCATTGGAAATAGGATTCAAGCACTTGAGTTATACCCGACAGAAAATGGTTCTCGGGAATGTTTCTCAACCGAGTTCCCAGCCTGTACATCTGGCCATCAGACTCAAGGTGTGGTCACAGATGATTTTCCACATCTTGATATTATCAACGACTTGCTTGATGATGAGCATGCTATTGGGAAGGGCATTGGACAAAACGGAGCTTTTCAATCTCTTAATGATGGACCGCACAGCTTAAATCGACAGTTTTCTTTCCCTTGTGAGATAGGCCTGTCAAGTAGCATGAGTTCCTCAACCAGCAGCTCATGTAAGTTTGAGCGTATGAGAAGCCTTCAAATTGGTGGGTCTCACCATGGTTACAGTTCATCTGGCACTTTCTTTGACACAGTAAGGGAATATGTTCCGCAGGCTAGTCCGCTAAGTTATGTGAGTGGGCAGATAGATGGATTGATTCAAAGTCAGTGGCAGTTGGCTGGTTCTGACCGTTCAGTAGTAGGCATGAGGAACCCAGAGGTTGATAGCTCCCCATATTATACTCCCGACTACGCAAATTTGGCATGTGATGCTAATTGCTGTACAATGTTTCGGCCTTCAAATGGACATTGAGGGAATCTCTAAAACGGAGACTGCATCGAATTTAGCCGCTCATTGTCCGTTTGAATAATGAAATTATACGAAATTGTTGGGTGTTAGTTTTGGAGTGAGGTTGTAATCTTTTCATAAGAATCCATTTTGTAAAGAGTGCTTCTGTCTTTCATTGCCTCCAGCTTTTCAGTTATATATATATATCTATAATTTTCGTTCAACAGGTTCGTTCATGTTTTGATTAGATTGCTCTTCTTTCTTTCTTTCTTTTTAAATTGTTGGTCTCAGGATGCTAATCTGACCTCCCCTTCCTCACAGCTGAGTTAATATTAGTCGATAGATAGGTATGTCCGTTATTCCACTTGTTTGCTTTCACCTAGTGTAGAAGACAAGTAGTTAGCTTGGGCTTTGGGTGCCAAAAAAAGCTTTTGTTAGAAAGGAATATAACCAAGATTTGAGGGATTCAATTTGCCAGCCTGGGGGCTGAGTGAGGTGACGAGTCCTAGCTCTTAGATTAGGAAAAGGATGAGTGATAAAGAGGAATCTATTCTCTTTTCATGTTCGCTAATCTTTGAAAAAAAAGAGAGTGAAATTTTAAGTTGACCCTGGCCTGAGCAAAGTTAGCAGGTGGAAGAGTTTCTATTCCATTATGGCCGTGGTGCCATTTGTTCGCTAAAGGTGGGCAATAATTTGGATTTAAGTCAGAGGCATTACATTAAGAAAGTGAGATTTCGTCTCAGAGAATGAAGAATAAGGCTTGGGCATTGATATTGGGAATCAGCATAATACGCCTTCAATCTCTTCTTAACTATGCCAAAAGATGCGATTTTTAACGAGTTACACGAAATCAATTTCTTTATTCGTTTTAGCACTGGATGTTTCAGGAGGATCTCAACCTTGGGAAAACACCTTTAAGTTATTTATATCTAGATCAATTCTTGCTCACATCGGATTAGGCCGTAAGGGATAAAGTGCTGACCAAACAGAATTTTTTATTTCCAAAGCTCGAACTTGAGATCTCTGGTTAAAGGATGAGAGTACTGAACCACTCACACCAACTATATTTAGTAACACGAAATCAATTTATGTAGAAACATGATTGAGGCCTGAAACCAGGCTAACAAGTAATTTGATTTAACTATCCTTATATGAAGAAAATCAGGATGTAAGATAAAATGAGTCACATATATTGCATGTATCAAAGAAGGTATTCGATTAGGTGATTAAAAAAAAGAATTTATGGTAAAAATAAAGATAGAATTTACTAATCAATTACACAATACCTTGTAATGAATAAAAGTTTTAGAACAAGACTAACACAAATGTTGATTTTGTTTCGCTGTAATTCTCGTACAAAATTTTTGAGGATGTGTTAAATAACAGGTTCAAGCATTCCACGACTCCATTTTAGTTGGTTAATTAATTAATTAATAATATTTTAACTAATTATATTTTAATTAATTAATTACAATATTTTAATTAATTAATGAATTATATTTTAATTAAATATATCATAATTGATTAATAATAATATTTTAATTAATTATATTGTAATTAATTAGTTAATTGTATTTATTATTTTTATTAATTATATTGTAATTAATTATATTTTAATTATTTAATTAGTATTAAAATATTTTTAAAAAACACATTACTAAGGAATGAGTTTCATTCCTCTACTAAATGAAAGGTACGAAAAATTTTCCAAAAGTAAGATATCAAACTATTGCGCTTATAATGATAATCAACAACCAACCACTTGCTTTTCATTCCTTACTCGTTAACTCCTTCCCAAATTCATCAACCATGCACCTCCTAAGTTTTCAATTTTATGATTATTCGCATCAAGAAAGGATTTGGAGCATAATTGGAAGAGATCATTATAACTCTTGTAATTCTTTCATCACTGTTTCTTTTTTGTTAATATTCAATCTTACGGATTATACGAAGGATTGAGAGTTGAAGTAAAATTTGTGCACTAAGAGAATAAACACCTCATTTTTAGAGAATGTAAGTACCATAGATTATTGTGATAATGAAAAGATTAACTATAGATAATGACTTTAATTTTGTTGAATTGTGCATCAAGAGGTGGTAGTCATTTAATTGAACATACTTACGTGTCGTGAGAGAGGGGATAGATTCTTTAAGCTTATTGTTATTTCAACCTAAATAGCCAATCTTGCATGATAATTGAAATTTCATATAAGTTAACTCTGAAGTCCTATCATTCATCTTATTGATTCATTTTCATTAGTTTATAGTATTATTTTTGTTAGCTCAGTAATTAAATTTTTTTCATTATATATTATTTCTTTATTTTTATTTTTAATCAGAATTAATAGACAATAATATAATTTATTGGGATTGATATTTTAGATTTACTTCAATTTTAATAATTTGCTATAATAGACTTTATATGCTTACAAATATATCTGATCAAGTTTTTAGCGCTGTCTATTTTATTAATCTTATTTTTATTTTTAATTCATTTTATTATTTTTATTTTCCTATATTTTTGTATAATTTATCACTTTTCTATGTGTCTTTTTTTAGAATTGGTAGCCACATTTTGCAATTTGAGACTTATCAATATAAATTATCGATCTTTCTAAGTAGATGAAGACGTTGATGGATTGTAACTCAACATATAAAAGGAATATGCTATCGTTATGGTACGTGTGGAAATCTTTCTTGCGCACGCATGAATATAAAGTAAGCCCCTTACTACTTTGAAAATGTCAATTATATGACTATAGCAAAATTAGCATAAATGATCCTCTCTATGATATTTATTATACAAGATAAAATAACCATATAGTTATAATTTGAGAGGAGAAAGTAACTAGAGTAGGCAAACCTATGAGATCAACTGAGTTTCATCAACAACTTCAGTATTAGTAGCCACCATCATAGGGCAATGAGGTGGAATAGTTGATCCTACAATTTATATCTTCCCTCAATGTAAGATTAGAAAGATTAGGGAAATTTAAGTCACAAGTAGACCTACATGAACATGTGTTCCAATCTAATCGTTTAACCATTCATAATTTAGTGATTCAAGTTAACCAAATAGTTGATATATATGGTCAAAGAGGTCAAGAAGAACCTAAGAGATCAAGTGTTCATCATTTTAACTAGGAGTGACAAAACACTTGATGTTGAAGATGCTAAAGAGGAGGATGTGCAAAGGTTAGAAAAGCATGATGAAATGGGTGAGGAAAAGGTGAATAAAAGATAACTAATATTGGTCTCTTCAATAATTGGTGTCAACCATAGTTTAAATCAACGTACACCTTGACCTACTATGACACTAATCCAATACTTAAGCAGGTTTGAATTGGATGTAAAGGACTATAGATTTATTCTTTTCATAAACGTAGGGGACTATTGAATGAACAAAAGATCTCCTTTCTAATAAGAAGAAGTTTGAGGAGTTACTGGTGATTAAATTAACCGACGAGGACTCCTGTATCTTGTAAGGAGAAGAAGGGAATGGGCTAACATAATCATAATAGAATGTGAGGAAGATAACGATCTTTTAATTCTAAAGAAGAGTGGAAACAAGTTGTTAATTATAGATCCAATAGGAAAGACTTAAGTAGGAAATCCAGTTAAAAGACAAAAGGAAGCGTTTATTAGTAGGCAACTCAATGGTTCTAACTTTGTCATATTTTATTCTAATTTTTGCACTTTATTCTTTACTAATGAGTATTTTATTTTGTAAGTAAATTTTTATAATATTTTTTGAATTTAACCTTATCAAACTTGCATGGAATTAGGGGAGACTTAGCCTTAATTGTTGGACCCCAACTAACATTAATTGCCTTATATGTTTAAGTTTAATATATGATTTGTTTGACATTGTAGGTAATGCCATGTTTGTGTGTGGGGATTGAAATTTCTAAGATGATTCCTTACATTTTATGTTGTTAACTAAAATAATCTCTTTGTTAAGTTTTGGTGAGATATATGTTTAGGATGAAATTTTTTTTATATTAATAGTTATTACTTCATGCATTCATATCATGTTTAACAAGCCAAAGGTCATGGGTGAGAAGAATTAGTGAAAAGAAGATGGAAAAATCAAATTGAATCATGAATTAAGGATAAAAGAGAATAACTAGAACTAGTCTACAAGATGGGACATGTGTCAATATTAAAATACTACAAAGCGTGTCAAGAAACAAAACAAAATGATGCTAATATGAGAAGTTTATCCAGTGCTAGTCTTAAGAGAGAGAGAGAGACCCTAAGGAAATAGAAAAAACTAGCACCAATTTCAAAGTGTATTTAGCACCGATTTCTTCCTTAAACCCCATAACTATAAAATTCAAACTTGACTTTCTCTTTCCTAAAATCCTAATTTATTTAACACCGATCTTTTCATAGAACTGCAAAACTATAAAAGTCAAACTTGACTTTCTCTTCCTTAGAACCCTAATTTTCTCTTTTAATTTACCTCTCGATGCCCTAAATCTAGTTTTTCAATAAAATATTGGTTTCAAACATATAAACCAACCTTCCCAACATGAAATCTTTATCAAAATCACAAACCCATATCCTAAAACATTAAATCACCCCTCATTCATAATTTTTTTGCACCTAGAAGACGTGAAATGGGAATTTTTTCATTCAAGGATTTTTGAGAGATATTGGGCACATATCTTAGGTTCTATAGTTTCCCAGTAAGTCAATTTCTTCAATTTCATAGTTATAGTACATTGAATTTGAGCATTAGTACATTGAGTTGGGCAAATTAATGGATTAAGTTACTTCTATTATAGAATTATGAAGAATATTGGCTTTAGTATGATGATTAAGAATTATTATACTAAATATTATGGGGTTTGTTAATTGTTAAAGTGTGGAAGTATTAGTGTTATTATGATTTGCATTTTTGGAGTATAGTTGAATTTATGTTAAAGTGTGTATATGTTAAAAGGATGGCTCCAAGATTTAAGACAAAGGTTATAAGGATTCAGGTTCCTTCTTCTTCTTCTTCAACACCACCTCCTCAAAATGACATTTTAGGTTTACCAATTGGAAGAACAAGGCATGGTTTAGTAAAAGGAGTAACAATAATATGATTATGGAAAAGACTATAATTTTGTATATTGATAGGATTTTTAAGATTTGGACTATATTTCAAAATTTACATTGTGAATATTTATTAACTCTATGAGTAGATTATTACTTGTAGGTGGTAACAAGAGTTCTATGCTAACATTGAGTAGAAAGCTAAACTAAAACTTGTGGGCATATACTTCAATGTCTGAGGTACTGAGGTGGTGATCTTAGAAGAAATAATTTAAAAACATCTTAAGCTATCATCATAGGGTAGGAGGTTCATATTTAATTGTCAAAGGTCATCATGGCATCGTAAGTAGAACCATAGCGATGCATGACATAGGTTCATATTATATTTAACTTATTCTACTAGACAAATGCATTATTTATATAAGGACATAACTATACAATCTTAACTAGTGGTCTACGTCTTAAGCCACAATGTTAAGCCTTAGTTAAGCAAATTAAATTAGCTATAAATAACAAATTTATACCTTATAGATTTGCTTTTTGGTGGTTTAAGTGAGGCTTTATTAATCGAGTTGTCATCATTAATATTACAATCCTTTGTAATATGGTTCAACATAAGTTACAATTTTTTTAATGTTTTTAGTATTAATTAGCTAGCTATTAGAAAAGAAAATGGTGAACATATTTGGTGTTTAGGTTGTGAAGACTATAGTGAAAAATTATATCATAATGATCGAATGTGGTTATTTTGTGTGCCTAGAAGAACAAAAGATGGATTAATCCAAATAAAATTAATGGATATCCAGAAAATTTGGAACAAAATGGGAGGTAAGCTGATGGCGAAGAAGATATTGAGGAGCAAGGAAAGAGAATTGGGATAGTTGCCAGGCCACCAAGCTAAATGAGGCAATAATTGGCATCATATGTTGATAGATTTTATAGAAAAATTATAGGTATTCATACCAAACTAAATTCTACGTGGGCTTATCTACAACACTTTTCACCTCCCTAACTACCCTAATGACTTTGTGTTGGAGTTATGTAAATATAGTGCCCAAGAATGCAAGTGTATTTACTTATAACTTAATTTTCTTCCAATTATTTTTGTAATGAAAATTTTTATTATTAATAAAACAAATTATGAGCATTATATATCTAGTCATAAAGTATCGAGATTTTTTTTGTAAGTAATATACATATACATAGAGATGTATGAAAATCATGTATATTATTAGAATCTAAAAGAATTGATTCATAGTTGAATAATCAAGTTGGTCGCTTGATTATGGTTTAGATTGTAGTGTTACAATTTATCTCCTAGTAAGTAAAAGAGTTTACTTCAAGGAAATGATGATTTTCATATTATGATAGTAGTTGATTATCAATAATGACACTATTAAAAAAGCAGAAGAAGCGAAAAGACAGAAGAAGCAAAAGACAGAAGAAGCAAAAAGGCAAAAGAAGCAAAAAGACAAAAGAAGCGAAAGGCAAAAGAAGCAAAACATAGAAGAAGCGAAAAGGCAGAAGAAACAAAAAAGAAAGAAGAAGTGAAAAGACAAGAAGCAAAACACAGAAGAAGCAAAAAGACAGAAGAAGCTAAAAGACAGAAGAAGCAAAACACAGAAGAAGCAAAAAGGCAGAAGAAGTAAAAAGACAGAGGAACCGAAAAGACAAAAGAAGTAAAACACAAAAGAAGCAAAAAGGTAGAAGAAGCAAAAAGATAGAAGAACCGAAAAGAAAGAAGAAGCAAAACATAGAAGAAGCAAAAAGGTCAAAAAAGCAAAAAGACAAAAGAAGCAAAAAGGCAAAAGAAGCAAAAGACAGAAGAAATGAAAAGATAGAAGAAGCAAAACACAGATGATACAAAACACAGAAGAAGATGATGTCATCATCAAGGAAACACAGAAGGAGATGACATCATCATAGAAAAAGCAAAAAGGCAGAAAAAGCAAAACACAGACAATACAAAACACAGAAGAAGATGACGTCATCACAAAAGAAACACAAAAGGAGATGACGTCATCACAACAGAAGCAAAAAGGCAGAAGAAGCAAAATACAAACGATATAAAACACAGAAGAAGATGACGTCATCACAAAGGAAATACAGAAGGAGATGATGTCATCACAAAAGAAGGAAAAAGGCGAAAGAAACAAAACATAGACGATACAAAACACAGAAGAAGATGATGACATCACAAAGGAAACACAGAAAGAGATGATGTCATCACAGAAGAAGCAAAAAGGCAGAAGGAGCAAAACATAGACGTTACAAAACATAAAAGAAGATGATGCCATCACAAAGGAAACACAAAAGGAGATGGCGTTATCACAAAAGAAGCAAAAAGGCAGAAGAAGCAAAACACAAACGATACAAAACACAGAAGAAGATGATGTCGTCACAAAGGAAACACAGAAGGAGATGACATCATCATAAAAGAAGTAAAAAGGTAGAAGATACAACTCCTCTCTTGCACATCTTCCCTTATAAGGACTTTAACTTTTAGCTCAAACGTCCAAAATGTTCATGTTAAATACCATTAGAAAGATAAAAGAAAGACTTACTACTTACTAGAAGACACATTTGCCTAAATCAGCTTAGATTAACCTAGATTTTTTCCTGAAGTAAAAAAAAAAGGAATTTTTCCTTTGTGAAACTTGAAAAAATTCAACGTACCAACTTTAGAGAGTCATGAGTAAATATCTAAACACATTCCATTTGCATCAAAAGATAAAAGTTTTAAAAAGCTTTAGTGGGCATTTTGAGCCACAAATACATTAATACATCAAAATACCAAAATACAAAAGATACATGATTTGCTCAAAAAGCAACTAAAGCCTTGCTTTACAAACTTGCTTCAAATACAAAATAATCAAAACTAGGAGTGCTGCCTCGCCCTTTTGACCTATTCGATATCCTGCTCATCACCTGAATATGCGGAAGGAGATTGAGGGTGAGCTTAAAGCCCGTGGGTAATAATCTTATAATCGATAACAAGCAAAAACCATTGAAATAATCATCTTCATTGCAAAAACTCACATTAATGCATAACATGGATACATCACTACTGTCAACATATCATGAACACACAAAGCACATCAAATTGGTTCGGGTGAATCCAAAATAAAATATACTACGCATTTCCACATAACGGTCTTACATAGTCATGAACTTATGGGAATCCATAAAGGAGCTCCATGCCATTAGCCGGTAGGCGGGAGAAGCCTTTAAACAAATGAACTTGAAATACTTAGGGGATCACTACGAACCCACATTATATGTAATTTCATGACTTGTAAACTTGTTGTCCCAAAATGGCACTAGATCAGAAACTTGGTTTTTCATAACATGATATCTTTTCAAAATCATTTCATTTTTCATTTACAAAATTTATGCATAGATTACGTAGCACTTTCTCAAAACATTTAAAGAACAATTAAATGCACATTTGGAAGTAGTTGAAAACATTCATTTCACTTTTCTTGAAAGAAGGCATTTATGGCTTATTAGTCAATTATAAAAATGTAACCCATTTTGAATTTCTTGTTAGTAAGTTGCTCAAATGTGTCTCTCCTCTTGCTCCTCTTGTCCTTATTGAATCCCTTTTGAACATAAATAAAATCCTTAACTCAATAGAAATTTTCAGATGAGAACCCAAAGAAACTAATGTATAAATTGATCCTAGAACTCTTAAACCCATGCATTTTCTAAGTTCTTGAAACCAAAACCCTTTCCAAAAATCCGAAGCCTTAAAATGCTCTTACTTCAAATCTTCTCCAAATGAAGAAATGCTTGGTTCAAAAGAAGGCTCTTATCTTCCTTTATATTTTTCCTTGATCACTCTCAAAATCCCTTTTGAATGTTGAGAAAAATCAAAACCTAGCTCAAACTTATCTTCTCTCTCTAAACCCACGACACTCTCTCTACCTTCTTTCTTATTTTTGTGCTTTCTCTATTCTGTTCTTCATCACCAACGTTTTTGGCTTCTAAAATGCAAGCAAATAAATTCCTCTTCCCATTTTGCCCCTCCTTCAAAGCCTTAAAGCCTTCTCACTTAAGTGATCTCCCCAAAATACCCCTTATACAACTTATCACAATTCAATTCAACTATGTAACATAATCTCATTAACATTAACATGCTAATTACTTCCAACGTATACTAATCTAGCAAGATCCTAAAATTAATGTAATCATGCTCATTTATCCAAAAAAAAAATTTTGGGGCCAACATTAGCATCCTTAGCTCTCGAAGAAATATGGCCAAAAGCATTGGAGTTAAGTAACTTCAAAGGATATTTAAGAGATTTCAACTTCGAACACAAAATATATTGAGCAAAATCATCAACACCTTTATCCCAACTACTAGTAATGATGGTCTCAAAGTTTGAGTGAGCAATCCATATATTAAAAAACTTAAAAGGATTAGTACCTCTCTAATTAGACTAAGTTAAATCCAGCACAAACGGACAATGATCAGATTCTGTGGTCATATCCAAGAGCTTTGCATTGCAAGATAAACTAGTATTCCCTTAATTCTGATTAATAAAACTCGATCAACCTTAGCCCAAAGATTATTCTTATGATAAGTGAAGAATTCCCCCTAGAAGGTGCATCCTCTAACCTAAGTGCAATCCACAAGTCAAGTAAATCCTTAAGCAAATAATTTGATGATGGTTTACATCCAAGTCTCTCACTTGCCAAGTAAATAGAGTTGAATCTCCCATAATGGACCACGACAAATTTATGGCTTCTCCAAAACCCATCAAATGTTGCCACAACTCTCTCGTTTTTGTGACACCATACAATCTATATACAAATGTTGAGATAAATACAGTCTGAGATACAAGGCACTGAATACAACAATGTATATGTTGTTCTCCAACATCTAAGAGATCACATATAACAAATAAATGATTCCACATAATGATCATTCTCACGCTAACTATAACATCAAAATTGTGAGAATGGTTCCACCCCAGGAACCTATTCTTCATAACCAAATTAAGTTTATCCAATGACAATTTTGTTTCAATAACACAATAAAAATGAGAATCGTGTTGTTAATGTTTGTGCAGGATTTAGACCTTGTTTATGTTGATTTTCAACTTCCTTGCATATGGACTTGTTGTAGGTATAAAACGAGAAACAAAAGAATAAAATTAGGGTAGAAAACAACAGGTTATGATTGTGACTTATTAGTCAAAATCCTAACCCAGGTAGAAGCTGGAATTTTCCAACTTTCCAACTGGCAATTCTAGCTTGCTCAATTTGCATCCTAAGTTGGTTTAAGCACCTAAACGGGTATAAACCCATTTTAAACCCAAGAAAAAGAGGAGGGTCATGCAGCACACCAAAAGGAGGAAGATAGACACATTTTTTGGTGGGTTTTCAAGGAGAATCAAGTTATTTCAAGATATCTTAAAGCTTCTACCCCAAGTTCCAACTTTTATCTCTAACTCATAAGCCTTCTATGCATTATTTTCTCATTTGTTTTGTTTATTTATTTTATTAAGAAGATATATGGACTTATTGTGAGGATTTTTTGATTATTGTAATGAATTTCTAAATAGATTTATGGACTTGTTGTGAGGATTTTTTTGATTATTGTAATGAATTTCTAAATAGATTTTAGGGTTATTCTCACCACAACTATGTAAGAACTCCCTTTGGTTTAATGTATAGTTTTCTTTAACGCTTATGATATGTGGACTTTATACACATTGTTTACATTGAGAAATGGAGTTAGGAAATTAGTTTGGATGTACCATAAGAGTGGGTAGCATTGAAAAACACTGCACATATCAATCTAACATGACATTTAGAGATCTTAGATGTTTTGATAGTTGTCCAATAGGTTACTTCATATCCACTTAACAGTTAAGTAAACTGTGTAGGTTGAAAGATCACATACCAAACTTTAATCATTCTTTCAGGGTGAATACATTAGAATGCCCAAGACTAAGAATGATTATATTACCAAAGTGAGGGATTACATGGTATGGAGAGAATGACCCTAACCTTTATAATTTCATTCTCTAAACCAAAATTGTGTTCTTATTTTGAAATTTTGAAGTGTGTTTGCAAGCCTTTAAATTGTGAAATTTTGCAATTTCAATCTCTCATTATTTGGTTTAATTAAACAAAAGTCAATTTGAATTACAAGATGACTTACTAATTCTCAAGTGAATAATACCTTGCTATACTATTTTATACGAGTTGTATACTTGTAGTATATCAATTTCAACTAATTTTAAAACTCTAAGCTAAACCTAAAAGACCAATCAATTTGTAATTTTATTAAGTCTCAAAATATTAAGGTAGTTCCCTCAACATGTCACTTTTTCATTGCAAATCAATTCTTTTAGTCCTTCATGGACTATCACCTAATAATAAAAGGTAAATAACTCAAGATTTATCTTAGTTTCAAGGTTAAAATATATATCAAAATATTATTCTCAGTAATTTCAAACAACCAAAAATTGCATAAATAATTTATTCTATTTATAAACTCTCTTAATCTATCTTTACAATCTAATACTCAGAACCTCTTAGATTCAAACATTTTTATTATGTACTTTTTACCTGAAATAACATATAATTAAGATAGTTTATATCAAACATAAAAGGAAAATTAAAATATGAAATTAAAATAAAAAGAAAATTGATCTATACTATATTGTATATAGTAACTTCAATCGGTGTCAATAAGAGACTACATCATTTGCTACATTACCTATGGGGAAAAAAGATATGTTGCTCATTATTCCAAATAAATGCAACACATAGTAGTGAAAAAACTAATACATACAATGTTGAATATCTTATTAACGTAGGCTTCAATTAATTTGTCTTAACTAATAAGCTCATACTTATCTGAATCTAGCATTAAATAATACGCATCTAGTAACAAATTATTACCTTCCTTATTTTGGACCTAGATGATTTGCCTTAGTTAACAGATTATTAGTATATTTTCTAATCTAGCATTGACTAATGGGTCTCAGTCAATCATATTTCACATCATACATTCTATATAAACCCAATCACGACTCTCTCAAGGTCTCTATGAACTAAAAATATCATAAATTGGTCATAAAATGTTTTATTTATTTACATATAGTACTGAAAGCTCTGAATGAATCCATAACAATACTAAAGTAATTATTAGCATTCGTTGACATCTAAAATTACATATCACATATCTACTGGAAACTATATAGCAAGTCCTTACATAAAATCACACATAATTGAACATGATTAAACTATCTAAATATATAATTTAATAATAATCATAATTATAACGCTATCTTAAACAAAATTTCTTCATAATTCTACACAAAATTAAAATAGTTAAATAGTTAATTAACATCCAAATATCATTTTATGTAAAAAATAATAAAAATAACTTAAAATGCTCTAATTAGTATATACATATCGACTTTGATAAGAGAAGTACCTGTGGATTCATTCCTATTATAAATTTTTATTTCTCTATTGAAATCCCTCTTATAATCATCAATATCTAAGATAAAACCTCTTTCTTTCCACTTAAAATCACCCTTGACCATTTAAGCATGTCTTTCATCTTGTTTTCTCTTATTATTCTCTTTTATTTTTATGAAAGATGATGAATGAAGTTGTTACAAACTATTCTTTAAAACAAGGAACTATGGACATTATATAGCAGATGTTAGTGGGTCTCTTAACTAATATCATAACCAGGTGTCTTCTTAATACTTGTAAAAGATTTTCTTATATTTTTATAGACTTATAAATCATTTCATTTAGATTCTCCTATCAAAAGTTGTGACCAAAATATCAAACAGTGCTTGGCAGCAATAACAAAATGAACCATAATATTATTCACCAAATTATTCAATTTTAATTTAGTATTGACTTCCAATGTCTTATTACAAAATGCAAGTATTTCTCTTGAATTTTTATAACTTCTTAAATCATTTGAACTCAACATTTATATCAAAAGTTGCACTTAAAATATCAAATAGTGTTCATTTTTTTACTACTTATTGGACTAATAAATCTCACTATATCATAATTAACTCATCTTCATGAAATAATACAAACATTAAGAATTTTGGTGCCTTACTTCCTCTCATTCCTAAATTACGTTTAGCACTCAAACATTAAGTTGAAATTCCAAAAGTCACTCACCTAAATCTCTAAGAAAAGTTACTCATGACAAAACTCTAAGCATAAACCACTCACCTTATTTTTGTTCAACATCTAAAGGATTATATAATGTAAGATTAAAGAGAAAAACCCTAAATTTAGATAGAAATTGATTAATTCTCTCATATTAATTGACTCATGCCCACTAAAATTTAGCCCTAGATAATTTGCTTCCAAATACAAAAAAATATTTACGGTTAGAATGCATAAATAACACAATAATTAACCTAGAAATCCCTAATTGGTATATATGACCAATTTTTGAATGAAAAGTACAAACAAATTCGTTCTTATTGTAAAATTATGTTGTTCTTTACTAAAATCTCTCCAACACTCATCGTTATCTAGCATAAAACCCTTTTTTTGTAATTTGAACTACCTATATACCTATTATTCACACTTCCCCTTATTTTATCTCATTAACCTATATTTGTCAAAAATGATGACTGAATTCCTTAGAACCATTTTTAGATTCGAAAAATCGTAGACACTAATTAGCTGACGTTAGGGAATATACACCAATATCTTTTTTTTGGCAAATAAAATACTAACCAATATCAGCTCTATTTTTCTTCTTAATATTTTTACAAAATTATCTTATATTTCGTATCTTATTAAATCATTTTGATATGATATTTTCATCAAAAGTTATGATCAAAATATTGAACATTAATTTTATAAAAAATAAAATGCAACCCCAAGATTCTTTCATAAAATTCTCTTATTTGGGATTAATATTATTTTTTCATTATGAAATGTAAATATTTCTCTCGAAATTTTTTAAAGTTTTAAATATTGTTTCATTTTGATTGTGTATTAAACTAACAATATCATTATATCACAATCAACATATCTTACTCTTATCAAGGACAGAACATCAAACAAAAATCATTTCATAAGCATTAAAATTTTCCAAACTTCAAATTCTATAAATAATTTGTTGGACCCTGAACTTTTCTTAGAAATTAGAAATTATTAAATAAAATTAATGAGGACATATGGTATGATTCCTTGAAATGAATGAAAAGTATAAATGAATCTATGAGCATTTGATGAAATGAAAGACATTTGAGTTTCCTTGTGTTTTACATATGTTTGATAAAAAGATGAGGTAGTATGATGTTGAACATGGCCTCGTCCAATGAATAGAAGGGTGTTTATTGTATTCCTTTCTTTTGAGACAAATTTATGGACTTATGTGGAATGGATTGGCTTCTTTAGCCTTCTTAAGGATTATGGAGTATTTGCATAGCTTTAAAATGAGGTATTGTGTATTGTATTTGGATGTGAAAATTGGAGAATGTGGATGATTGAAGTGTTTGTGCAAGTGCTGTAAATTGTGTGGGTGTTTGAAGAAATATGGATAGTTGAAGTTTGGGGGAGGTGCTGTTAAAATCCCAATTATGGGCAGAAAGTTTGAGTGAAGTTCTGTCCTTCATAGAGTTAGAATTTGACCAAAAAGTCTTCTTGAAGATTGTAGTTTATGTTTTGATCTTTTCATTGATATATAATATGTTATTTTTGATTGTGAAAATTGGAAGATATGAAATTTTAAAGTTTAGATGTGGTATAGGATGACAAATTTTTCGTTTGATTGAAAAATTGACCTAGTTAGAGGTTGAAATTGCTTTTAAGTGCTTCATGAAAGTTTTAGATTATGTTTTGATCTTTCAATTGATGTAAAGAATGGAATTTTGGACCATGGAATATGGAGTTATGATTTTTAGAAGTTTATGTTACTGTTTGGCATGATTATTAGTTGACATAAACTTTGAAGTAGTTTTTGACTCCCTTAGAGGCCAAATTGATTTTTCTATCCTTCATGAAAGTTGTAGGTTGCATTTTGATCTTTTCATTAATATAAAGTATGACATTATTGGATCTTGGAGATGAAAGATAAAAATTTTAGAAGTTGTGATATTGTTTAGGGTGACATAAATGTGGACAAAAACTTTGATTGGATTTTGACCCCTTTAGAGACAGAATTAGTTTTTAAGTCCTTCATGAAAATTGTTGAGCTTTCTTTTATCTTTCCATTGATACCAAGTTTGTAAAATTTGGAGTTCTGAGTCACAAGTTATGAATTTTAGAAGTTGGAAGGTTAGAAGAAGAGAAGGAGTAGCACCCCCTCGCGTGGGCGAGCGACTCGCGCGCTCGTGAGCGAGCGCCTCGCCCGCTCGGGAGTACGGGCTCCAATTTGGAATTTTTTCTGACCAACCTCTCTTCATTCTTTTGGCCATAACTTTTTCATCTGACCTCTGATTGACCTGAGTTTTGAAGCGTTGGATTCCTAAGACATCCCTCTATTTGTCCATGAAAAATTGTGGATTTTTGAGATTAAATTGAAAGATCTTGATTTAATCAAAGTGAGTTGGATAATTTTATGAACATGGTTCAGTATTTTGATAAATTCTTGATCTGTGGAGATCCAATTAAACTGATTCTTATTGTAAAATAAACTAGAGACATGAGTCTACAAGTTAGCTTAAGGAATTGAATTTTAATTTAGCTTCTAAGACTTTCAATTTCTGGATTGAAGTTGGGTTTAGTGTTCAGTCTTAGATTAGTAAGAGCTGAAAGTATTTTGGCCATAACTTTTGCTCTAGTCATCCAAATGAGGTGATTCTTAAT
>JANZLF010000221.1:25065438-25076899 GCA_026546835.1 Erythroxylum foetidum
TTGACTTGATGGCTTATGAAATTGGGATGATTAATACATGGTTAGAATGCAGATGATCGATTGTATGAGAATGTATGTGTGAAAATTGACTTATGTATGGATGTTGGGATCGGGTCCGAAGTTTGGGAGTGCTCGTCACTGGCGCAACCCGAGGGGCCGCCTCGGGAATCGGGGATCTAGGACCCGGGCCCAACAGGCAAGATTATATGAGTATATGAGAAGTTAGGATGGATTTTGGACCCTTGGGAGGGGTCTTGGAGGGTAAAATTTTGTTTTACCTGAAGGTTACACGGCCTGCCCGTGTGAATTTACATGGGCTGTGTATTTTCTAGCACAGGGACACCATTTCACCCGAAGGTTACACAGGCTGACCGTGTGATTTTACACGGTCCGTGTGTTTTTGACCTCTTAACGACAGATCTTCAAATTTTGGTCTTAATTAAAGTTTTAGCCCTAGATGTCTACTTTATATTGGTCTAAGAACGAAGTCAATCCGACATCTTTAGTGAGAGTTATGTCGTTTGCTCCAAAGTATGTTCAGTAGGAATCAGGATATGAACATATCGAATTTCTTTGGTCATAACTTCTTCTTATGACCTACGATTGAGGTGATTCTTGAGGCGATAGATTCTTAACACATTTTTCTACCTCTACATAAAAATTTATATCCCTTGGAGTTAAATCCAAAAAGTTTGATGGAAAGGAAGTGAGAGGTCGGATTGGAGAGCTTGATCGGGCTATGAATATACTTTGATTTTTTGAGCATATCTTGAGCTATAGAGCTCCGATTGAGGTGGTTATTGCTTCTAAATGAACTAGAGACTAAAGGACACCATTTGGATGAAGTCAATTGTGATTATTGTTGTGATTTTGTTGTGTGGGCTCACCTTTGCGGCTTGAGATGTCATGCAAGTGAGGACTGTTCGAAGAGGGTTAAAGAGATTTCATTGAAATAACCCTATAGAGTGATATGTGCACGTCTCGTGTTCAATTTTGGGTTCGATAGTTGGGCTTCAGAAACAGGGCCCAACATAGTCAGTTATAACTTTCAGTAACTTTTACTTAAGAATCATTTAGGTAGTTTTATTCACATACAAGTAGTACTTCCAATGATATTCACATGCATCAAATGCCTCGGACAAGTATTATCCATAATTCAACACATTCAGTACATATTCATCATATATCAAATTCAATTCAATAATATAAGATCAAATTAAAGTAATACCATCTTAGGTTACTCACAATTACTCCCTTAAGCCTATTGCCTTGATGTTCCGGTAATATCAGGATGTGGTCGCGTTACTTGCTCTCCTGTATATATTAAAACAATTTCACATTACTGTACTACTTATGTAATTAAGTAACACATGTATAATTGTATGATGTATCATAAATGTGCAATGAAAAATTCTCGGTTATATTTTTGTAACAAATTGATGTACTCCAATAGTGCCAAAATTCACACACTCATTCACAATTCTAGCTTTTGCTGAAAGCATCCCATTCGAGTCAACTTTGCATAATCAATAAGATTAAGAAAATGATGTATTTCTACAACACTTTCTTCTAGACAATTGTTCCTCTGTGCCTTAAGTTTCTAATGACATCAAAATCATCAATTTGGTTTATTATTCTATGATTTATGTTCATAATACCACACACTTAGTACATTTCAAATTTTGGCTAGAGCATGATCGTGCATTCAAGTTGTACAAATCATATCTCTCATTTCTAGTATCTAAAAATTACAAACTTTATACCAATAGAAAGCTAAAAGAATAAGCTATAACTTTTATGAAGACATCTTTGTCTGATTATACCTACATCAATACAGTTTTTAAATAACTACAAGACATGATCTCTATCACTAGTGGCACTACAACTAAAGCGAAGACTCACTTTCAAGATAAAATTCAAAACCTTTATGAACATAATTCAAATTCAATTTCTTCCTAACATTTTTATCCAAATGTTTCTAGTTTATTTTGAATCACAAATCATCTCATTTAGAGTTCTAAGGATCAAGTTATAATCAAAATACCGAAGCATGTTCAATATAATATCTCCAGTTTATAATATTTCAGCAAACTTCCTCAATTTCATCCAATCAATCTTTTTCAAATCAATTCAGATGGCTCTAAATTTTTTTGGAGAGAAAAAACAATGTCTTAAGAGTGTATTGAATTAATTTTCAAGTCATTTGAAAGGCGTGAGATAAAGTTATAGCAAAAAGAGTCAGAATTGTTCAATATCAGAAAGCTTGATTGTGCACTCCCACTTTCTACAGTAAAGTCACAGTTTTGCACTTAAATTCTCTAGATTTTTGCAGAACGCTTCTCCTACTTCTTCCTCTCTTCCACTATATTATTATTATTATTGCTAATATTTGCATTATTAATATTGTTATTATTATTCTTATCTTCTTCTTCTTCTTCTTATTATTATTCTTCTTATTCTTATTATTTTATTTTTATTCTCTCTCTCTCTCTCTCTCTCTCTCTTTTCATGTGGGTCATTTAAAAATAATCTCTCCACTAATTAGGAGTAAGGCTGCATACTACCAAACCTTTCCAAATCTCACATATCAATAGGATTCATACTAGGTGTTGTTATCGTTGTCGTTATTGATTTACTATGAACTAAATATATTATTTAATATTAATTATTAATAATTTAATTGCGAGTAAAATGAATAATTCTACTTAATTTTCATAAGTGATTTAAAATATTAATTTTAAAATTTTCGTATTATTACCGCTTACAACTAAATTACAATAAACTCCTGCAAAATAGATGCAAAAAGTGGAGAGTTGGATCACTCTTAGGAGGAGTCTGGTAGTTAGTAGTCACGTTAAATAAAGTAAACAATGAAATGGGGGTTTTGAATAAACAAAGTTCAAGAAGAGCCAATGTAAATTAAAACACAATAAAAAATTAAATTAATGTGTCAATATGAACAAACCTTGGTCTTCAGTCACCTTTATTATTGAATTAACATTCATCCTTGACATAAATTAGTATTAGTTTACCAACAAGCATTCAAGGATATTTCTGTTAGTCTTCTAGTATATGTAAGTAATTAGAAACATGTATTTTATTAACTCTTATTAATTAAAAACTTAGTTATGATCATAGATTTAGTTAATTGATAGCATTAAGAACAATTAAAACCAAAGAGCTGGACAACATATATACAACAAATATTTAGCCCAGGTAAATATTCTTTTTAGAATTCCAATTTTTAACATAGTAATTGGTAATTCTAATTGTTACTTTCAACTATAAATATTGAACGTTAATTTTTTTCCAACCTATCTGTAGACTGAATTAATAAACAAATAGTTGCTCATCTTAGCTTGCAATTAACACATTCATATAAATAATGCAGATAAATATTTAATACTAAATGAAAAAGAAATTTCATTAAGAAAAAAGAGTATCACAAACATTTATTTCGATAACTTTAGCTTCCTTCAACCAAGTAAAGCAATCAACCTTGCGAAGTCATTCTCAACCACGAATATGTTCCAAGAGAAGAAAAAAAAAACTACTTCTGTTCTTCTAAAACCAAAAGATAATATATTCTTCCTAAGTCAAGCTAAAAAAGATCGTCCCCCTTTATTTCTTTTTTAATAAAATAAATTTTTTTAAAAATAGTATACGTAACCTATTTGACTACACTACCATGAAAAACTTACCCATCATATCTCTAGGAGATATTTACAAAATTATTTCTTGATCACATTAGACAACTTCCAAATCAAGTCTTACTGCCAAGTGTCAATTTTGAACGTGCTCATATTCAATCAGCATCTACAGATTCCAACTCGCTATTTGAACTTCAACTCTTGATAAAACTCTAACTTCAGCCTTTAACAAATCCTAACTGTAAAAAAACCGAAATTACATAATATGAAGGGCATTTACTCTTAATAATAATAGAGGAATCAAATATTAAAAACACGAATAAGAATGACACTATAACTTTTTACTCACCCTCGAGTAAATCAAAACCAATGCTAGAATCAACTATAAAACTCTCAATACTAGAATCAACCATAAAACTCATTAAGCCTCCGTTTGGTTGAGCTTTTGGAGGGTCCAAAAGTACTTTTTTCTACTGCAAAAGTTATTTTAAGAAAAAAGTAAATGTTTGGCTGAAAACTTGAAAAGCACTTTTGAAGTACAAATAACTTTTTTAAAAGTTCAAATACAACTTTTTTCAAAAGCTAAATTTTGGAGCTTTTAAAAAAAGCTCAAATTTTAGCTTTTTCAGGAAGCTAATTTTTTGCCAGTTACGTAAAGAATTCCATCACTTGCGTAAAGAAGAAAAGCGCCAAATACCTGTTCTGTTTCTTCGGTTCATCATTCACCACGCTTCTGCAAGTTTGTAAAATTGAAAACTTCCGATCAAACACGGAAAAGAGATATTTAGAAGTCCAAGAAAAAGAAGCGATAACATGTGGCGACGATTTTTCATTGAGCCATTTTTTCCCTTGATATTTTCCTTCTTTTGCGTCCGTAAAAGACACTCTCATCGTTTATGCGCATCGCCTTTGTACACAATCGTACAAATTCCAGACTCCATACTCCAGACCCAACGCTACATGCTACATACAGTAACTAACTTGGAGGACCAAAGCCGAAGTTGATGGCTCTGTTCATTGCACAGGGTCGCTCCAAGTTGCTTCTTAACCGTGATGGAGCCCACTGTAAGTTTCTTTGCAATGCTTTTGGTAGTGGGTCGAGATCATTTAAGCTTCTCCACAAGGGAAAGTTCGGCCTTTTCGGTTCTGCCGCCACGCGGCTCTATGCTTCTACTCTGAGTGGGGTCTCCGGGCGTTTCTACGCAAAAGCTAGTTACAATGCGAGTGAGGAGGATATGAGCGATGATAGTGATGATGAGTTTGAGAATGATGACTTGGCTTGCTTTAGAGGCCTAGTCTTAGATATTGCTTATAGGTCATTTCTATATCTTTTTTTCTTGTATCAAATTTGATTGACTTGTTCTCTAAGTCTAGAAGATGGAGTTTTCTATTTTTAAGACCTAATGTTACTTTGTTAGGGATGCTAGCTTATTGCATGAGATTTCGTCATATGTTAGTCATCTGGATAGTATCATGAAATCGTTTTCTACAGTTGGCTTGTTAAGGTATACGTCAGTCAGATTTATGAAGTAACAGGTGTATATAATCGTATTATCTGGAGCATACGATTACTAAAGCTTATGCATTTGGTATATCTGTTTCTTTCTTGTTTTCATTCAACATTTATGTTTTTTAAGTGAGTGTAGAGTGGTAGTTGAGAGTAGGTTTTATGCAAAAATGGACAGTTGTGAGAAGAGACAAACACTCAGCAAAAAGATATTTGGTTTAAGTTGTTGATTTGAACTAGAGTACAAAAGACCAATGAAGACTTATAGTAGACAGCAGTGGTAGTTTTATACTACTGGAATTAGTATTTGGGATGAGGTCAAATCACTAAATTAGGTGAAATCATCATTTGCAAATTGCAGATGTACTGTGAGAAGTTTTATATCTTTGATAGCTTAGGTGTTTCCCCCTCCCTTCTTCAGTCACAAATGCGTTAATAGATGTACAAAAATAATGGTAAACAGAATGGAAATAAAGATTATTATCAGGATAAAGATAAGGATGAAGAGCTCCTAGGAAGCTAGTATTAGGGTGCAGCTAATTAAAGTTAAGTTTCCATCTCAACAAAATAGAGGTGAATAGGTAGAAGAGAATACTGATGACATTGTAGATGACTTGCGATTCAACTATTTACGTGTGAAAAAGATGGTATTCACGAAAAAGCTTGGTTGTTTTTGCCAAGTCTTGTCAGTTGGATGCTCAAAAGTATGAAGAGTTTTCTTTTTATGATGAAGATGATGAATTACTTCCTACAAATGAAGAAATCAACGAAAATGAAGACGTTGAAGGAAATCATTTAAACGAGCCACAAAATAACGAGATGAATGATGCGAGAAAACTTATTGCAAATCTTCTTGTATTACGATAAAATGCATAGTTTATTATACATTTAACTATTTCAGCTTGAATATTTATTTTGGGATTACAATATTATTTAACTTTTTTTACATATTTTAATATTTATTTTTCATATTAATTTTATTTCCTACAAAAAAAAATAAGACATCTCTTTATATTATTTTCTACAAGATAATTATCTAAAATTTCATACAAGATGATTATCTAATACTTAAGTAACCGTAAATATAATATATTGTACTTTGCATATTGTTTAGTATACTTTAAATATTATTTAACATAAACAAATTTATTATAAAATAACATATAGTTAAAATTAATAAAATTGATTTTTATTTTTATGTTGCCAAACAGTTTATTGTATGAAGTTTTTTTTAAAAAGCTATTTTTTTAATTGACAGTTAAACAGTCGACTAACTTTTTAAAAAAACTCTTTTCATAACAGTTCTATTGACAAAAATTCTACTGATAAAAGTTTTACTGATAAAAGCTCATCCAAACAGGCTCTTGTTAGAAGATTGTTGGGTAGACAAATATTACTCAATTCAGCAATTGAGTCGATTTATGTCTCAATTTAGGATACCACGTTGGAATGCATTGATCCATCTAGTTAGATATCTAAACGGTGTCTTACGGAAGGCTTACTCTACTTAGTTATGGTTGTCATTGTGATGCCTGTTGCGATTAAGTTGTTTTATTAAGAAAATAATTATTTTTTGGTTTCTGTATCTTTCTTGGAAGACATTAATTTTTTGAAAAGACCAAGAAACAAAGTACAATTTTTAGATCATGAATCGCATATTATTCAAATTTTCTTTCCATGTGCCTATACCTTTCCGTTGTTACAGAGCAAGACATAGCTGCTAACCTTGTCTTTCTCGAAATACAAACACAGACAAAAGTTGTCTACTAGTCCGAGAATATATAAAGAAAGACTTTATCCAACCATCATCTACCAAAGCATATCTCCTTACTAAACCATTTGGAGCAACTGAGCTTAACAACGAGAGTTGCAAGCTAGGCTTGCTTGAATTCAGGTTGAAGAGGGGAGGTAGGTGAAGAGCAATTAAGCACTTAATTGCTTGCAACATAAAGTTATGTGGTTACTTTTCGATTTTTAATAAGTTAGTGGAAGAACCCTAAATCTTCTTTGTTAGGTTTTTTTTATCTGTTGTTAATTTGTTAAAGTGAACCACCCATGTTTTACTGTTTATTGCTTTTACAAGCTGGAATAATGCAGGAAGTTATGTCGAAGTCCATTCATTCCAAGGAAGTTCTATATATATTAAATAGTACTTTGATTCAGTAATGTTCTTTGACGATCACATGTTAAAACAAAATCAATCTTCCAAAATGAGTAGAAGTACCAGCTACGGCCTTAGGAGTTGCAATATAGAGAAATAGGCAATATGGTTTCTTTGTTGTCCCAGAATTATCCCAAGAGCTTTATGTCTTCACCGAGCAAGTACAAGACAAAGTAAATGCTTTCCGAATCGGTATGAGATTTATCTCCCATGACAAACTCATGCACTTCAGATTCTAACTCAACCCAGCTGGATCCTTTGTTCTTTCTAACTCGATTGTCCCTTATCATTGTTCTCAATTTACCAACATCGTCCCATCTTCCAGCAGCAGCATATATATTAGACAAAAGAATATAGTTGCCAGAGTTTTTTGGCTCAATCATGAACAATTCATTTGCTGCAACTTCAGCCAGTTCAACATTGCGATGAACTCTACATGCTGCAAGTAAAGCACCCCATACCATTGGACTAGGTGCCATTGGCATGTTGTTTACAAGATTATGTGCCTCTTCAAGGCACCCAGCACGGCCAAGGAGGTCAACAACACAAGCATAATGCTTTTCAGAAGGTTGAATTCCATACTCATCCTTCATCTGCTTGAAAAAGATTCTGCCCTCATTGGCACGTCCAGCGTGATTACAAGCAGTCAAGACCCCTAGAAAGGCCAATGCATCAGGTTCTATATTTGCCTTCTGCATCTTATAAAAGAAAGAAATAGCATGTTGACTTAATCCATGATTTGCAAAAGCTGTTATCATTGTGGTATAACAAAGCAAGTCTTTTCGATCAACCATTTCAAACACTTCAACAGCCCTTTCAATGCTTCCACATTTTGCATACATGTCTATCAAACTGGTAGCTATATGCAGATTACTTAAAAGTGAAAATCCTTCAAATTCTTGGATAACTGACTCAGCTATATGTAGAATTCCTAACTGAGAACAAGCTGAAATGATTATTAAAATAAAAGTCTCATCTGGTTTTAAACCATATTCCTTGAAGTACTTGTACAAGTGCAAAGCGCTATGAGGTTTCCCAATCTTGGAATACCCTCCAATAATGGTAGACCATGCAACCAGGTTCTTCTCCGCCATCTGATCAAACAAGCACCTAGCATTGTCCAAATCTTCGACTTGAATATAACCATCCATCATTAAGACCCAAGATGCAACATTTTTACTTGGCATGCTTTCAAAAAACTCTCTTGCAGCTTGTAAATTTCCTGCTTTACAATACCCTGAGATCATCAAGTTGTGAATCCTAACATCACAAATTGGCATGGATTCAACTATATGCCGAGCAGAAGCAACATCACCAGCATCCAGATAACTGGAAACCATCACATTCCATGATGTTAAGTCCTTTGTGGGCATTCTCTCAAAAAGAGCCCTTGCCTGCACCATGTCCCCAGCCTTTACATATCCCTGAATCATACTGGTCCATGAGATCACATCTCTCTCTTCCATCCGATTAAAAAAGTGCAGCGCAATATCCAGAATTCCATTATTTCCATACCCAAAAACCATCGAATTCCACGTAACAACATCTCTCTCCTCCATCTCCTCAAATAACTGCCTTGCAAGATCCACTTCCCCACATCTCATAAACAAATCAATGAACGCATTCTGCACTATCAGATCACACCCAACCCCTAATTTCAACGCACTTCCTTGGAGAACCTGCCCATCTTTCTTCTTTTCTAGCCTAGCCAAAGCTTTTAGCACCGAAGCAATGGTGAAATTCAAAGGAGTAACAGACTCTCTACGCATCCGGATAAAGATGAGGAGCGCATCTTCATATCGTTTACATTCAACAAATCCATGAACCAAAGCTGACCAAAGATATGAGTTCGGTTCAGGAACTTGATCGAACAGCTTCTGTGCGTAACATAGGGCACCAAAACGAGAGTAGAGGCGGAGAATTTTGTTGAGCGCGAGATCAGAGGAGGGGATGGAGGCGGAGACTAGGAGATGGGCATGAATAGATTTGAGGATTCTGAGAGATGGACACTTTTTTATAAGATTCATTGCAGTTCATGGCCGCCAAAATGCACATCAACGGTCAGAATTTGGTAAAAAAGTTCCACTCTGTGACAATAATCTATGTAAAAAATAAATCAAAACAGTTAATTTTATATTCTTTAGGAAAGAAAGAATTGAATTAAGTCATAAAATGCAAACAAGTTCACTTACAAAAGATATCATCTAGAGAGGATTACTATGTCAAAGAAAAGAGAAAGATGTGTACATTCCAATTGAACAGAATATATTGAACTTCCTAGACTCCGTGCTTGCGAATGCTAATTTGATGAACCGTATGAGTTGATTATAAAGTTGGTCTTTGACATTTGTCCTGAAAGATGCGAGTATTTCTCTGGTATCATATTGGTATAAGATAAAACACCATTTTACATCTTTTATGGAGAACAACAAGCTTTTTTAAAACTTCATTTTAAAGTACAAAAGTAAACATTTTATCATAAATAATTTTGATATTCAATTAAACTATTATTTTAAATATTTTAGCACTATTCTCAACTTTAATTTTTTAAGAATAAAGTTTAATATAACAAATTTATTTATATTCACATTATTTTCCTTAAACATAAAAGAATATTAAACTATGTAATATGCTCAACTCTAACTCAACTTGTGTTAAAAATATACGCAAAGTCCCATTATACAAATTAACCATCAATCTCAAAACTTTTAAACAATAATAACAACAATAACATCCCGTAAGAATACCACTGATACGTAAAATTTAAAAAGGTCTAGTAGTATATAACATTATCTCTAACTAATAGAGAAACTGTAATCTCAAAACTTTTAAAATAAGTTAAAATTTAATTATTCATCGATGATTATATTTATCGATTTAACGTAATTAAATTATAATATAATGTAAATTCTAATGAGTCCCCTTAATTATTTTTCTTTATTGTTTATCTTCTTGGAATTTTCACTTGTAACTTATTTGCAACCAGATCAATTTACTTAAGTCAAATAGTGCTTAAAATAAGTTCAAAATAACTTTTCCCATATACTTAATACCAATGACAAGTATAATGCAACAATTTATTAAAATGAACATTACAAAAATGTATTCCCTATCACTAATGATTGTCTTATGTGTGCCAAATTACGTGAATATCTTTTGTAGAAATTTAAGTATAACCCTACAGTTATTAATTGATAAAGTTAAACTACTACCATTTAAGACATAATCTACCACTACTAGAATAAAATTATTTCTCAAAGGATTCGAAAAAGACCATGAAATCAAATTTTCATACATTAAATAATTAACAAACTAAAATATTTGATAAAAGAATTTGATATTTTTTAGATACGTTGCACACCTTTTGATACTCATTACAAAACTGTAAACATCCTTAAATATAGTTACAAATAAAAACATGACTTTAGGAGGATGGCCTTGTTTGATTGGCTCTAAAATGACCTCCTAATTCATGAGAATATCAATGATGTAATATTGATTCCATCTATATCTCATGTAGCAACATCTCATTATGTAATCTATATAAATTTTAAAAAGAACAGATCATTATATATGTAGTATTTCATATTAGAAAGGATATCTTTCTTTTTCTTTTCTTTTTTTGTTATTATGAAATATCTTCAGGAAGAATTCCAACTACTAAATAGTTAACAAAATAAGCAAACTAAGGAGTATAACCATATGTCTTTATAACATATAATTGTTCACCAATGAGGGTATAATTTATGTCTTCTTCAATTGGCACCTTCATGTTTGTATTTTCTAAACGAGATAGATGATATGAAGCCAAGTTCTCGTCTCTCTTTTTGTCTTTAATCTCTAAGTTGAAACTCCAACAGTAACAAAATCCATCTAATAAATATTGGTTTAGAACAATTTTTGTGTTGGACCCCGATTTTTGAGTAAAAATAAGAAATACTAAAAAGTGGATGAGTTGATTGAAATTAAGTTGAAAATCAAGAAATAAAGAGACAAAGAGTGAGAATATGAAAATTTGTAAAAAAGTTGACTTTTTGGCCTTTGAGAGTTGACTTTTGAATTAGGCAATATTTGATAAAATGATCTACATGAAACTTGTAGATTATGTTAAGAGCTTTCTGTAGCCATAAAGTTTGCAATTTT
>JANZLF010000221.1:25079793-25095699 GCA_026546835.1 Erythroxylum foetidum
AAGTGGGAGCTTAGGTAGAGGACGTAGGTCTTAGCACCGAACCTCTATAAAAACAAGTGTTTGATCTTCTTCCCTACACTTTTTATTTAAGTTTATCTAAATTATTTTTGTGTTCTTAATTTCTGATTTTCTTGTAGAAATTTTCAAAAAGCTTAAAGATCTATTCAACCCCCCTTCTAGATCGCTTACAAATTGTATTTTCCGCAAATCATTGTATTTTGTGTATTTGAGTATATTTGTTGTGTATAACTTACCGATTGGGAAAAAGTTTTGCAAAATAGAGTGATCAAAGTGTAATATGTTTTGTTTTCGGATTGGGCTAATCGAAATTCTGGTTTTTTTATTAAAAAAATTGGTAACTCTTGTAAACGAAATGTTTCTGAATAAAAGTGAGCCCAAATTTGTGATTATTGATTTGCGCGTATTCGTAAAAAAAGTTATACCAACTTTTGATTGTTTAGTGATGTAGCACGCCACCCTAGCGGACACAGGCTCGGATATCACCATCGATGTCGGGTTCGGGTCAAGTGAGAGAGGAGTGTTACATTCAGAATCACCTTTATAGGACTTACCCAAGAGCTATCAAAAAATGGATAAATCATACATGATTTAAGTGGTTTAATAATTTCATGTTTGATTTCAATCTCCTTTGAGGTTGTATTATAGGTTTATAACCTTCTTCCATCAAGATTTTATAGGTGCAGGAAGGACTTATCTATTTTATATATATAAAAAGGTTCCAAACCAATGCCCTTTTACTAGTACTTTGCATTTTTAATTACTTCTATTTTATTTTTTTGTCAACCCAGCTACAATAATCACTGATAATGTTGAATTTTCGATCCTCCAAAAAGGCATATTAAAGGTTATATGTTAATTGCTTTAGCTTTATGACTAGTGTTTCCTCTATAGAAGACTTTACTTTTTATTGGAATAGGATAATATCTCTTCAAAATCCTTTCCCTTATACATTCTCATTTGCCTCTAAATGGGCTACTTGTTCATGTAATTATCTATTCTCTTGATTAATTTTGTATCTTTTCATGATGTGTTACTTTAATGTATATTTAAACTCATATCCCTAAAGAATAAAGCAAAAAAGAACAAAGAAAATTTTAGTATCTAAATATATTAAGAGAATAACAATATTCACCAACTAAGACATAGTGTTTCTCTATATTTTAAATATTAAAAATAACTTCTTCCTTTCCATACCTAGGGTTCAATTTTCCTTTTAAAAAATTTTTTTACGGCAAAGTTAGATCAACCTAGGAATAGAGGTACCTTCATATCCTCTTGTCTTTCAAGAATAACAAAATGAACTAGAAAAATAAATTTGCAACTTTTAAGAAAATATCTTTGATGATTCCCCTAATATTCTTAATCGATATATCAACTAACTATAGACTTATCCTAGCTAGTTTAGGTTCCTTTAATCCTACTTTTTTTCAAAATATAATAGGTCATTAAATTAATGTTAGTTCCTAAATTGGCTATCAATGGATAAGCTACTAACAATGTAAGGATAGCGAAACACCTTAGTTCTTTTAACTTCTATAGTAGTTTATTCTAAAGAATAGTTTAGCATTCTTCATTCAATATGGCAATTGAAAATTCCTAACTTTTTCTTAATACTTGGAATCTTATTTAAGAGCTTTGCATACTTTTGCATCCATAAAGAGCCTTAAAAATGGTATGTTAATATAATTTTGCTTAAAAATATCCAAGAACATAACAAATTGCTCATCCATCTTCTCCTTCTTTAATCTCACTAGGTAAGAAATTTTTGACTGATATTATTTCAGTTCTTTCTTGTAACAGCCTAGATCACCCGCTCACAAATATTGTCCACTTTGGGTTTTGATCACCGATATCAAACAACTCGAGAGTATTCATCGATCACCAGTAAATTTAATTGAAACTCCATCCTGAGGTTCAAACTCCACTTCTTTCTTAAAACAGTCAATCATGGCGCGATACCTTTCTAACCAGTCAATCCTCAAAATCACCTCGAAATCCTGGAGATCGAGGGGAATAAGATCTGCCTCTAACACAACATCACTGATCTTTATCTCACAAGCAGTATATACTTCATCGCAAGCCACTTGCTCTCCAAAAGGAGTGACCATAATGAAAGGAGGATCTAATGGCTCTAGGGGATGACGAATATCCTTAGCGAAAGTCACACTAACAAAAGACCTTTGTGCGCCAGTGTTGATCAGCACTTTATCTTCTTTACTGAGAACACACATAACACCTTATAATATAGGTTAGCACTCACACCATTTAAAAATTTATCGATACTATACAAAAACGCATTAAAATATAGTAATACAACATCAAAGAAATATTCATCCAGAAAATACCTGTAACTGTGTCCGGATTTACTCGAACGTCCTCCTCCGTCATTGCATAAACTCACGTTTGAGTTCGTGTAGCTGGGCGTTACTGACTGGCTGGCGGTGCACTACTACCCACACCAGTCCTCTGTGTAGATCCAGAAGACTGAACACCAACTCTGACAGTCTCCCCTCGATGTCTCACCGATTGCACTGAGCTATCTCCTCCCTGAGTCGAAGTCCAAATCTGTTGTGGACAATCTCTCCTCAGATGCCCTGTCTCTCCACACTAGAAACACTTCCTCGGCTCTGTACACCTACCTCCATCTACCTTTTTACAATTTCTACACTGCTCAGACCGATATGATCGAGCTCGAAAAGCAGAGCTAGTAGTAGGGGTAGTGCTCTGACCCCCTGGTCGTGGTAACCGCAAGTGGGCAGCTGATGATGAAGCACCTTCAATACTACCTGGAGCTAAACTATCACGACTCCTCTTAGGCTACTGGCTGAAAAAACCTCCTTCCATCCTTTTCTGGTTCCTTTCCTCCCACTATCTCCCACGCTCTTTCACCAACTTCTCGACTCTCTTAGCCGACTATACCACCTCCTTGAATGTAGTAGTTGATGTAACCGCCATCCTCTCCCGAATAGCCAAATGCAATCTTATCTCAAACCAAACAGATAAATTCTCTTCATCAGCCACATATTCAGGGACATAAGTGGCGAGCTCCCTGAACTTTGTCTCAAACTCGTGCACTGACCTATTCCCTCGTGTCAGTGTAAAGAAGGCAACCTTCTTCTGATCTCGATCAAATCTGGTGTAGTATTGTTCGTTGAATTCATTGATAAAATCTCTCTAAATCATCTGATTACGGTAGCTTCCCTGGACATTTTCCCACCAAACTCTAGCATCACCCACCAACAATCGGATGACAACCTTCAACTTCATCTTATCAGGCATCCCTATATCATGAAATGTCTCTACAATTCACCTCATCTAGGTTTTGGCCTCTGTAATACTACCGCGCCCATCAAAAGTACTACACCCGAGGTTCCTTGCCTCTTTGATATAACCTAAAATTTCAAGCATCGGGTGTTGCCCTGGTGTATGACTAGGTATCGCTACTGGCTGTTGTGGTGGTGGTACTTGTGGTGGCATTTGTGGCACTCTAACCCCAGGCTGCTGCTGTGCAGTGTACTGTGCTCACCATGTCATCACCTATTGCAGAGCTTCTCTTGGCATCGATAGTAAATCTAGTCGCGCTACTACTGATGGTGTTATGACGTGAGGCTACCTATAAGCTGATGAGCTAGCTACCGCTCGCTATATTCCTCCAGCTTGGGTCGCAAAGGTTTCACGTTGCGATGCCTTCTCTTCCTCGTCCAACCATACTATCAATATAAAATCAAAGAGAAGACATTATTTAATAAAATAAATCAGGCTAAGTCTAGCTTATCTGCTATCCCAAACATCCCAATGAATGTCAAGTACTCCGATCGAGGTCGAAATCATCTGATTGTTAAGGACGTCAACTTAATATTCCAAGACTCAACTTCTGGACTAAAGACTTTTGACACCCAAATTTGACTCCTAAGGCTCATGAACTTTTTGAAAACGGAAATAAAACTTTTGAAAATGCAAAACCTAGCTTTGATACCAATTTAATTGTCACGACCTAGTACCACATCGGACCTATGACAACCACCGCATACTCGGGCTAAGGACACTCGCAATATCCGACTATGCAAGGCTAACTGAATATCTCTTTTTCTTTTTTTTTAAAATTTGGGCAACACAATGACTGTATTTTAAAAATCTCAAAACCTGCAAACGATTTCAAACACACTTTTATATTCACATCCAACCATAACTTCAGGATTCTCTAGTCTACTCAAAACAATCTCAACTCCAGGCAATCTTAACAACAATATCAATAGTTCATACATAAAATCTTTTACAAAACAAAAGGCAATCAAAAGTTAACTCACAAAATCTTAAAGCGTATCTACATGAACATAGTTCACAAGCCACTAGATAATAAAAGTACAAAATAAGAGACTACCCACATGCGGAAACACCCTAAAAATGTCAAAAAATCGCACGATCCTCACAGAACTTCAAGCTCACTAATTTAACCTGCATGGTTGGAAAGTAAAGGGGGGTGAGTAAACTAGGTACTCAGTGAGCAGGAGAAGCATATATCACAAATAGAATTGATTCATTCCAAGATAGTGCAGATAACCTATGAAGTGAATATCTATATATCACATAGAAAATACATAGGCCCAGCCTATGACTCAATGTATACTGGTTAGGAACCATAAACCTAGCCTGTTAACTCACTCATCCAGTGAACATAGGTTCCCATTCTAGTACACCAAAGCATAAAGACATCATATGAATAAATCAAATATCGATAGGAAAACAATATCAGGATAAGCCAAAACAATCATGTATGATACCATTAGTTGTCCATACTAATGTGCACACCCACCGATACTCGGTGTTGACTCGACTTTCATTTGTGGTGAGTCCGGACTACAGTCGACAAGAGCATCATGATCATAGGTGATGATCTTGTTGGTGTTCAGACCTTAGATGTGGAATCACCCGCAAGTCCCATAAAAAGGTGTCAATATGGCGAATTGACTTTCATGTACCAGTTTTAAGGGTACAGGGGTCGCTTAATCAGTTGTGCCCAACACACGATTGACCAATCGTCGCCCCACCAATCACAAACACCATATACAACATTTAAGTATCAAAAATCAAATAAGGCATCATGTCTTTATTTATCGGTCATGGCTCTAAGCCAAAAGAGAAAAAAAAAACATGCATCATACATGACTCGATTATGCATATGTAAATTTCAAACATTTTCTCATAAAATAAAATCCATTTTTTGTACTCCAAATGCATAGTTGTTCAAAACAATGTCATTTATCAAACACATACGCATATTAGCATTCATTTGAAATTCAATTCTACTATACATTGCCTAGGTTCAAAATTCACATACAAGTCATCATGTTTGTCTCAGGATGTTCTAATCCTATTTGAGAAAATATGATTCCCTAACTCACCTCAAAGAAGGTCTACACTCTCTTAACTTTAACAATCCTCGATACGAACTTCTTGATTCACGACTCTCGAGCATTTATACATAAAAAGACATACAATGAAGTTACTACTTAAACATAAATTTCATATTTATACACCATCACATTAACTTCTCTTTTCGCATTTTCTAAGGCATTTAATACCTTTAATCCAAACTTACTCATTTCATAACATAATTAAGCACATCTTTATCCAAACATATTAGGCCTTTACGTGTCATTCTAAACAACAATTCAAGTTCCCTCTAAGTAAACATGAAAGTCTCTTTCCAATGCACACCATCAAAATTCTTAAATCCTAAACCAAGTTCACTTAGGCATTCTATCAAACACCTAAAGGCATAAACTTGAAAGCCTCCTTCTAATGTACTTCTTCCTCATTTTCCTTCATCAATTCACTTCATACATACATAATTAACATCATAGAGTTCATTTAAACCATCAATTTTAGAAGATATTCAAAAATTCACAAAGTTTCACCTAAAGGGGACAATTTCGGTTTTAACTTATCACATTTCATTCTTCTCAACCATTTTTCATGCATATTCAAGCACGGAGAACAACATATCTTAATGCCAAACTCAAAATCATAATGTAGAGAGAGATGAGACAAAATTTATCTAAACCTTCCTTTAGTAATATCTTCAAATCCATTGAGAATTTCTCAGATATAATGATAGATTTGAGTTCTTTGACCCCAAATTAGCTTAGAACACCTTCGTTTGAGTTGAAAAACCAAAAAGATGGGTGAATTTTGATGATGGTCAAAACTTCCTCTTCTTCCTCTCTTTTCTCTTTTCTTCTCCTTTCTTTTAATTAAAACTAAGTGTTTTAAGTCTTAAATGGGGGGTGCATGTCCATACATAAGAAGAGTCTAGAATTTTGACTCTTCTTTGATCAAAATATGGTGAATTTACCATTTTTCCTTTAGATTGTATGAAATTACCATTTTACCCTCCAAACTTTCTTAAATTTGCAATTAAGCCCAAAATTTAGGCATCTCCAAAACTTTTATTATCATTTTGGTCCTCGAACTTTTGAAAATTATAATTAAGCCCCCTTAATTTTATAAAATTTTGAATTGGTCCTCCAAGAATTGAAAATTTACATTTAAGTCTTTTAACTTTTGACAATTTGCAAATAAGCCCTTATATACATCAACTTTTCTAATTTAGCTTGTTAAGTGTCCGATAAATCTACAAATTATGTACAATCACCTCTAAGACATTAGAACATATTTAATTTAACCATCATGGTCATATCCATCCAATGGACTCAGTTTTGCACACTTAAAAGCTCATATGTTGGAAATCTCCAAGATTCTGCATACTGATGAACTCTAAGTTCAGGTAAGGGCACATACCATTATATATCACTGGCATATATACCAAAAGGATTCAAATATATCTTTGATTTCATATACAACCATGTATATATCAATATACAGTAGTATCTCCAAATACAAAACAACAAAAAAGGGCTCAGAAAGTCAGGTGTTACATTTCTTCTTCTTACAATCCTTTTTTTTTCAATTTCCTAATTAACATCCTATTTGTCAGCTTATTACTTTAGTCAAATTCTTTCCATACTTTTAGTATAGATATAAAGTTTCCCATTAATTTCTTTAGACTCAATTTCTTATCTTGCTACTTTGGTTGTTTATATCTAAATGGAGGTGACCCTTTTGGGCTATTTGATTGCTCTAAGAGAATTATGGGTGATTCCTCCACCCTGGATTATATATCTTACTATATGAAGTGTTTTTTGGTTGAAAACTCTCCTTATATTTTCTTCCTTCGCTAGATCTACCATTGAGTTTCCAACTTAATATTCATTTCTTATATAGTTCATAACTTTTTGCCCAAGTTGATCTTGTAAATGCACTCAGGTTATCAATTTTTCTCCTTAAAGTCTTGACCTGAGCTATCAATATAATCACAACATCCATATTTTATATATGTGTTGACTTATTTATTATATCCCTTCCTAAATAGCACTAATAATTACTCATTGTCATCTCTTTTAGAAGCTTAATGGAAACTTTAGGAGTTTTATTATTAATTGTTTCAATTGTTGGTTTTTCAATCATATCCATTTTTTAATAGGTCAAATGTTATGGATAGTTTGAATATGCATCTATTTTGGTAGACTTTGACATGTCTACTACCTTAGCAAATCTTTATATCTTTTTCACCAACAAAAGTATTTTATCATCAAATTATAGGGAGCTACAGATTTCATTTATCAAATTTTCTATCTTGGCTAATAGAGAGTATTTTACTAAGAATTTCGCTATTAGGTTTTCTAATATTTTGACTAAGGCTATATGTAATGATTTAAATCATTGCCTAGCTCAATCCCTTTATGAAAATATGAAAAAGCTCAACCTTATGGTGTTTTTAGTGGCTTCGATAATCTTAAAAGTGTCATATGTCTCCAAAAAGTTAACAATGTCTATATTGGGATCTTTATCAAGTAGCCTAATAAAATAAATATATTATTGCAACATTCAAATAATATTACGCTTGCTCTCAAATTAGTTTGCATTGCTTTTTAAAACTATATTACTAGATTGCATCATTATAAGAGACGGTTTTGCTAGTATGGTCCTATGCTCACTCTTTATTGTGTTAGGTTGTACCTCTTAAGTTTCTAGCTTAGATTATTCTCTTTATGTCCAAAAAAGTATGTTTTCATTCTCTAGCTCTTGTTAAAGAAAATTAGAGGTTCTACTCCTTATCATACAACTGATTCACACTTAAAATCAAAATAAACTAATTATAAAAATAAAAATCAAAATTATCAACTAGACTCAACTAAAGCAGACCAAGTGCAATGAATAGAAGATAAGTCATTGTGCTTCTCCATTAAATTGAAGCACTCTTAACTCTTGATCTTTCAATCAAATCCTTAAGGTGAGAAAATTCATGAATCATGGAATCAAATTTAAGATAAGGAATGGAAAAAAATCTAGTCTAGTTTGATACTAGAATGAAATTGGTCTCCTCTAAGTCAATAGAGTAATTAGTGATGGAGAATGGTGTTTTAGGTATACTTGTCCTGCTTCCATCATGACTATTGTTCCCAACTATAATCCTAATTGATAAATGGATATTTGACTATATTTTACCACCCATATTTGATGTATTTTACTTTTTTATCATATCTTTGGTACTTAATTTGATTCAAATGTGTTTATAGATGAAAATTGCTTCATAGACTTAAAGGAGAAGAATTCGGGTAAAAAAGCCGAGTGAAACAAAAATCAATAATCTTGAAGGAGTGCAAGGCACGCGATACACAAAAAATTCTGATTATGTACGATTCAATGCACGACCATGCAAGGGACCGTGCATAACCCAAAAACCTAGAATTCAATATAAAAGTGACATTTCAGGGGAGGAAGAAAAGAGGAGACTTTAGAAGGTGATTTTCAGACGTGGAGAACATCCAAAAAGGACAATTTTGGTCCAAAGAAACAGGAAATCATCGAAATTCAAGATCAAGTCTCTACATCGCAAGATCATTTGATATAAGACAATTAAGAAGATTTAGAATTATAAACCCATTGTTTTCATTTCATTTTTCTTTTATTGTGTGTTTGATTTCATATTCACTCATGTGTAAGTAAATGTCCAGTTAGTATTTAGATTAGATGAACGTTATGTTAATACTTTGATGTGATTTGATTCCTTTATTAATGCAATTGGTTCGATTGATTTTTGTGTCTGATTACGTGTTTTATTAACAATATGATTTCATAAATAGAGATTGAAAAATCCTAGTGTTAATAGATCTATCGTAATTAGAAGGAGTTTATTGTAACCTTAAAGATAGTATGACATAAATCCTCCAAATTATGATCAAATCTAATAGAGGGACTCATAAATTGATAATACAATCCTATAAGATTTAACCTAAATAATTCAGTTAGAGACCTTAAGATTAATTGTTAGTAGGCTCCAAATTAGCTACTAGCATATCACATGAGTCTTCACGGTCTAACTAATCAACAAACAATTGCATGATAAAAGATCAATCTGTTAAGGTTTTAGGGGGGATTCGAACCTAGATACTAATTTTTGATAATGATAATTTTCTTTCATTATCTTTGTGTTCATTATTGTTTCCTGTTTTATTTTTTGTTTTAGTTTTAGTTTCTTTCCATTAAAATCTAAAATCAATTTTAGGCTGAATAATTGGGGAAGGGCAAGTACTAGTATTCATAGTCTTTGTAGGATCGACCTGTACTTGCTGACACTAGCTACAGCTACGCCTCAGACTTGCAGTTTATTACAATATTGACTAACATAAAATAGGTCAATAAAGTTTTTTGGTGTCGTCGGAGACTTTGATATTAGGAAAGTCTAACTGTTATTACTCGTCATTTTCATTTTATTTTGTTTTATCTATGTTACTTTATTTTATTTTGCTTTTCCTTTTGTATTTATTTTATTTTATTGTATTTTTTAACCTATTCATTGAATTGTCTTTTGAATTTTTCTACACTGATAGTATGTTGTGGTTTATTTTTGGAATTGATATTTATTCTCATAGCCACAACTCCTAATGGATGGATGGAGCAGCTAGGATTATTATGGGAGTCAGGATGTGTCTTTATAATATGAAACATCACTATATCGAAAGGAACCATTTCCTCACATGTTTTCTGAAGCTCAACCGATGTATATATAGGAGCAACCAAACATGTACAACTGACCTCAAGGCCCATCATATGAGAATACATATAATTTAGGGTGGAGCAACTCGTACATATATGGATGGAATGGTTATGCTCTAACTGAAAATGTATAACAAAAATAATGATACGAAAGTATTATAGATCAACTAATGGAATGCCTTGCCAAGAGAGTAATTAGTCAATGTGAATTCGATAAGAGACTTCCTTCATTTGCATATGATGACTATAATTTGAGCTTCTAACTGCCTCAGAAGAGATAATTGTAGATTTCATGAATGAAGATAAATTTCAAAAAGGTGAGGAGGTAATTGCTACTCTGAGAAATATAATGATCGAGTTTATTTAAGAATCAAACATCTGAAATCAAGAAACAGAGGCTCGTGTGTAGAATATGGTGAATCAAATCGACCAGTTGATAGATATCTTATCTAACGAGATGCAAAGTAGTTTGTCCAGTTTTACTAAAATTGATACTATCGACCAAAAGGCAATTACCCTTAGTAGTGAAGAAGAGCTTCTTGAAGAAGAAGAGGAAGAAAACTCCATCCAAAAAGAGGAAGCAAAGAAGTGGAAGAAGTAACTGAAGAAGATGAGCCAAAAGCCTCTATCCAAGAAGAAAAAAAAGAAGAAGAGTGGACAGAGGTGGTTGAGGAAGAAGTGGCGGAGGAACCAAGTAAGGAAATTACTGACGAGGTGTTGGTAGTGACCTTCAGTATGAAGGGTTCCCACTTCATCAAAGACAAACAGTTCAAGCTAGCCAATGATACAAGGGGTTTTGTTATTCCTTACATTTTTAACATTTTTCATTAAAAAGGGAATTAATGGAGTCTATTGGTTTTATTAATCTAATCAATTATGTCCTTGCTATTATCTTGCAACAACTAGCTTGTTTATAGGTCTGAAACTACTTTATGGAGAAAAGAATGGAAGCAAGCCACTAATTATTGATGTAGGATAATGTTAAACATGTAGGATACGATGAGCTACCAACGTGAAAAAAATGTCACATGGGCAGCATCCTATGAGTTTTTTTTTTTCAATTTTGATAGCATCTTGTGCTTTCATCTTACTATAGGATTTTACTCTCTATTATGTTCTTTCTTTTGTTTCTTTTTATCCTTTTCTTTCGTATTTGTTAAGGATGTTAATTTATCATTGGATGGATCCATATCAAAAAATCAACACAATTAGGAAAGTACCAATAACCCTCTCACTTTTTCATAAATGTTAAAATTGTGTATATTGGGGACAATATACAACTTTGAGTGTGGGGATGAGTTTAATGAATCTTAACATGATTTCTTTAAGCTTATTATAATCTTGATTATAATATTTTATGAACTGATGTCTAGAATTGATTGAAAACTATCCATGAATACTATATGTCCTTGTTGAATACTGACTTGAATTAGTATGCAAAAGGACGATGGTTAGAATAAAATTAGTTTTTTGTGTCATATTTTTTATAATCATTAAAATTTTCAAGTTGAATAAAATTTACATAATTTTTACACACATATATGTACCCAAATTTTTCGTGATCTTTTGAGCCAATAGAACAATTTTTCAAAAAATGTTAAAACTCTTATTATTCTTTCATGTGTGATATCATTATATAGTAGAATAATTCTAAAACTTGCTTTATTATGCATGTTAAGACCATATTTATAGAAATTAGAAGCATTAACATGATCAAGGCACTTAGATTTACTAACTTGTTTAAGCCTATTTCTTTGAAATTACCTCCAAAAAATTACCTTTATAGGAATAACCAAATTGAGCCTTATTTTTTTCGTTGATTTTACCTACATATTAACCTTATTCCTATTTTTCTTTGAAAACCTACTTATCATTTTGAACCCTGAAGGTTATTTACTTTATTTATTTGTTTGTTGAGACTTGAATTCTTGGAAAGATCTAATATCTGTTGAATTATGGTACTGAATGCTTGAATTGATTTAAAAAATGAGCATATAAAAGAAAAAAGTGGTAAAAGTAAGTAGTATCAATAGAGTTGCATTGAAAAAGGACCTATGTATGCTTTGTAAACAAGTGGTGTAATATTTCTTGAGTAAATTTCCTTCACATAAACCTCTTTTATACCAATCATACCTTACCTAAGCCCCATTATAACCTGTACAAAGAACTTTTGATTTGTTTCTAATTTCTACATAAGTAATGGAGATGTGATTTCACACAAGCCTATTGTAAAAATTCTACTATACATCAACTGAGATTTTTTATACGTTTCACCTTAAATACTTGAGTGCATTAACTGAAATCTTAGTAAAGGTGTAAAGATTTATGCTTTTGATTTCAATGCGATTCTTGATGTGATTCCTATTAATATTACTTAGAAAGAGGAGACTTTGGGAGGTGATTTCTAGATATGGAGAGTGTCCCAAAGGGATGAGTTTGATCTAGATAAGTGGAAATATGAAGAAATCATCGATAGATCCATTAGAATTCAAGATCAAGCCTCTACATTGCAAGAACATTTGATAGAAGATATTAAGGAGATTTAAAATTATGAACCCATTGTTTTCATTTCATTTTTCTTTCATTGTATGTTTGATTTTGTAGTCAATCATGTGTAACTAAACATCCAGCTAATATTTAGGTTAGATGAACCTTATATTAATACTTTAATATAATTGGATTCCTTTATTAATGCAATTAGTTTAATTGATTATTGTGATTTGATTACAAGTTTTATTAATAATCTGATTTCATATGTAGAGATTGAAAAATCCTAGTGTGCATAGATCTACCTTAATTAGAAGGAGTTGATTACAACCCTGGAGATAAGATGACATTAATCGTTTGGATTAGGGCTAAACCTAATAAAAGGACTCATAGAAGTAATTAGGTTAGAGGTCTTAAGAATAGTTGTTAATAGACTCAAGGTCAACTACTAGCATATCATAAAAATCTCCACGATCCAATTAAGCAACAAGCAATTACATGATAAAAGATCAATCTATTAAGGTTTTAGGGGGATTTGAGCTTAAATACTAATTTCTTATAATGATAGTTTTCTAAGTTAATTCCACTATATTTGTGTTCATTATTGTTTCCTATTTTATTTTATTTGTTTTAGTTTTAGTTTCTTTGCATTAAAAATCTAAAATCAATCCTTAAATTAGATAATAAAGGAAGGGTAAGTACTAGTATTCATAGTCTTCGTGGGATCAACATGTACTTGTCGGTATTAGCTACAACTTTATGCACTTACAGTTTTTTACAATATTGACTAACACGAAATAGATCAATCACTAATATAAACATGGAGGACCAACTTGAGTGAAAGTGCCATAGGATCAAAAGTTTCACCAATAAATCTTGCATAAGCTCATCACAACCTCTGATTAAGAAGTCACTTGGTAGAAGCTAGTTTGGTTCGTCAACAAATCTCTTAAAGCATTCATTCATCCTCCAGTTAGCAATTAAAAACAACCTAGCAATTTTGAATTGACTTAGAGGGATGTTCACTTTGTCATCTCTCCAAGGAGGACATGGTTTCTCCTTTACTTTTTGGAGCTATTCTCTTAGACTATGTAAACTCTCCTTTAATGTGTCATCATGGTCTAACTTCATCTGATGGATTAAACAAGTTAGATTCAATACAAAGGCAATCTATCTATCTTCGAACTAGTCATCAACGATAAAGTTCATGCGCTTTGGATGGAAAGGAATACCAAGATTTTCTGCAACAGAAGCCAATCTATACAACAATTAATTCGTTCCACTCTACGCAAATTATACTTGCACACAACAATCCTTTGAGCATTAGTTATGATTTAATCATCTATATGAACATTCTAACATTTAACTCTAACCTATCTTATTGTTTCCCTTATAATTCTTGTTATATCTAGTTTGGACTCCTAAACCGACTAGTTTGTCATAACAATGCTTTTTTTTTACTTTTTTCAAAAAAATCGTAAATTACCTTTTGCTCTTAAATTTGAAGTTAAGACAATATTATCCATTATGCTATATGGATGACATAGAAAAACCATATCTATTGACATCAATTCACAAGTTACTACAATGTTAACTATATGCCAATATATCCATCCACTTATTAAATCATTTTAGGGAAAACCACTAAACTAAACAAGAAGAAATGGAACAAAAGATGGTTGAAATTGAAATGTAATACAATCACACACACACATTCATCATAATCTGCTTCAGCTTATTCTGTTCTGACACACTTCTGTTCTTGCAATGTGCTAGAACATGAGTTAGTTTTCAAAAACCTTAATGGTTAAGAAATTACAATAGGTAGTATTTCTGATTTAATTTAATGTTTTAAAAAAATTCAAATAGTCCTTTGTGGTTTGTAACACACTTCTATTCTTGCAATGTGTTAGAACATGAGTTTAAGTAGCAATAGTGGATCTTCCTTCAGACAACAAAATATATTGTGCAATAATTATTTTCACTTAACTACAATGCTTGTTTTAAAGAATTATAATGACATAAAATTTGTATAATAAATATATTTTCATTTGAGTTATTGATTAAAAAGTGACTCATTCTTTTCATATATTATGTGTCTAACAATTAATAGAAGAAAAAGTATGTTTAATTTTCTCATATATATAAACTAAGATTTATATGAAGTAATTAAAGTATTACAATTCTTAACAATAAAGAATTACATAATAGAAAGGCCACAATTGGCGAAATGAGTGATCAATTCACTCTATGTCATCGCACGCTTTTTTTCTTTTTTTTAAGGCCTAATTCAGTCTATGTAAAGGATAATGAGGTGTTTTATGTGATTGGGGATCACTATAGAAGTTAGATGTAAACCAATGAAGAAAGGGTTTAGGAATCACTCTGATTTTTTTAAAGGGTAAAAGTTTGTGGGAGGTTCCCATATCACTTGTTAAAGCTTAGGGGAAGTTCGTCAAAGAATTCTAAATGCATGATCAGATTATTTGTTCTTTACTCAACCAATGCATCATATTTACGAGTGGATAGGTAAATTGAATGTTTAGATAGGGCAAACTTTTCATGTGAACTACAACGCATTATACTATATAATTTTTTGATTTGACCTAAAATTTTTAACTTGTATGGCTTCTCTATTAATTCTTAAGAAAGTATCTCAAATATTCAAACTACCCAATTCTATAAAATTATTTTTTAAAATTACAACAAATGTTTTTATTCACTGTTATAAAGAATGTAAACACGTTCACATACAAAGCTTCGAGCATATGAGTCTAAACCTGGATTATAGATAAAGTTTTGGGCTCTAAGGCCCGAGTGCTCGACTACAAAGATTTGTAAAAGGTCGTCATATCTGCTCCAAAATAAGCATTGACACGCCCAGCCACATAACATACGCATTCCCTTTAATTTGCTAATTACAAGTCAATAATAATTCCAAGCCTAAGCCCCAGGGAACTTACAGACTGAAAGCTGCAATAACCCATTTTGGATCCTTTATTGTTTACCAAGAAAAATACTGAGAGTCTCTGCTTGGATTTGTACCAGACAACAAAACCTCTCTGCTCCTGTAACCTTAAAAGACCGATGCAGGATACAAGCAACTCCCTGAAGGCCTCATTCTACAAAGTCAACAGGCTGGTCTCCTTCCAGTTCAGATATCACGATTAATGAGTCTAGCAGTTTGAGGCAGAGGGGTTCCGATTTGGGAATTGGGTTAATGACCTGCGAAAGTTAGGCTTGCATTAGACACTATATCGCCTATAGATAAGAACTGAA
>JANZLF010000221.1:25095799-25120299 GCA_026546835.1 Erythroxylum foetidum
GGGGCGGGTATGGGGCGGGTATACCATCCCCCGCCCCCGCCCCATGAACCCACCCCCACCCCCATACCCGCCCCCATCCCCGTCGGGGATTTTGTTGGTACCCCCATACCCGTACCCGTTGGGGGTTTGACCCCCATCGGGTACCCGTTTACCCGCCTCTTTTTTGGATCCTTTATTGTTTACCAAGAAAAATACTGAGAGTCTCTGCTTGGATTTGTACCAGACAGCATAACCTCTCTGCTCCTGTAACCTTAAAAGACCGATGCAGGATACAAGCAACTCCCTGAAGGCTTCATTCTACAAAGTCAACAGGCTGGTCTCCTTCCAGTTCAGATATCACGATTAATGAGTCTAGCAGTTTGAGGCAGAGGGGTTCTGATTTGGGAATTGGGTTAATGACCTGCGAAAGTTAGGCTTGCATTAGACACTATATCGCCTATAGATAAGAACTGAATATGGCTGCAATGTACTGTCATACCTTTTTATTATCTTTCACATATCCTATAGCTACCTCTTTCCGCAAATAGGCCCTTTCAGAGAGCTCTGAGAATGAAGGATTCTCCCCTTCTCTCATGTAGAGGCTTATATCCTGACAAAGCATGCTACTAAATTATACACAAAAATGAAGTGAACTGGTTATGCAATAGACTCAACTTATTTCATGGCCCCATTTAGAGGTTGTATTGCATGTTTCATCCATAATGCAGAAAGCTACATCATTAAATCAATGGCACTAATCATAATGGTTAACAGTTATCAGTAGCATTAAGGACATGGGTAGCATAACTATAGATCATTTCCAAGAACTGCCTTCCATCCTCAAGGTACCAAAGAAAAGATCCATGATGATGTTTAGTAAGCTTTTAGCTACACAAGTTATCCTCGGTTTAGTTTTATTCTCAACAACTTTTTTAACCACCTCATTTACAATACTACTATAGAAAGCTCTATCTCTATTCCCAGAAAATACTCAAAACTGGAAGGGTAAATGAGTTATCACTTCGAAATGAATGAATTAGCGGAAGAAAATGAAACGGATGGATCAAAACGATCTCACTGATTCGGTATTGTGTATTAATATTTTGTAAGTAGCTACTCGGTTATAACTGAAATAAAGACCAGCCTATATGAGGGGCTGCTACCTCCCAAGTTCTACTCTCACTATCGTGTTCAAGCATGTCCCTCCTACATGCCATTCCCATCCTTTTATATCTCATCCCTTCCCAATTATTAGCTGATACCTGTCTCCCTTTTGTAACAAACTCACATGCTATGATTCACCAGCTTCTTCTTGCGCCTACTGTATACGAATGGCATTCTAACTCTATCAATACTCCCATCCAAAGCTCGCACCTTGCCCTCAAGATAGAAGGTCGGAAAATGCTCTTCAATTGCAGCATATGATTCCCATGAATTCTCAAACGTAGGTAGATCTTGCATTGAATCAACACATTGTTCCCATTCGCATCTTTTCGGATTCCCAAAACCATTTCCGGTAGTCAATCTCGCTCCCACTCATTTATCAACTGTTTAGATACAGGCTGTATCTGCACAGGATTAGGGGCACCCTTCTTAAGCAATGACACATGAAACACAAAATGGACCCTACTATATGCTGGTAACTCCAATCAATAAGCAACCGCTCCAATCCTTTCAACAATCGAAAAGCGGCCATAGTATCAGGGGCTAAGTTTCTCATTCAGTTTTCTCGCCAACGATCTGAGTTTGTATGGTTGGACTTTCAAGCACACCTTTTCTCCTACCATATATTCCACTTCTCTTCGTTTCTTATCTGCCTGTGTTTTAATCCAGTTTTGAGCCTTCAATAGATTTTCTCGCAATTCATTTATGACTCCATTCTGTTCCTTAAGAAGTTTATCCACTGCTTCCACTGCTGATAGCTCTCCTGTATAACCGAACAGGGTAGGTGGGGACCGACCATATAAGGTGAAGAAGGGAGAGGTTTTTGTAGAACTATTATAGTTGGTGTTGAACCATAATTCTGCCCAACTTCGATACTAGCCAGTTCACTACCTCTTCAATTTTAGATGGATCGGCTTCTACACCCCTTCCTGAAATTACATGCCCTAAATATTTTAGTTGTTCTTTGTCAAAGTTGCATTTCTTCTCGTTTACATACAACTTACGGCTCCGGAGAATCAGCAAGATAGCTCTCAAATCTTTCAAATGTTGCTTAAATTTTGGACTGTATATAAGAATATCATCAAAGAACACTAGTACGGACTTGCGTAAATGGGAACGAAATAGCTCATTCATCAATGATTGGAAGGTGGAGGGTGCATTGGTTAACCCGAAAGGTATCACCAGCCACTCATAATGACCTTTGTGTGTTCGGAAGTCTGTTTTGTGTATGTCCTCTTCTCAAACTTTGATTTGATGGTAACCGCTCTTATGATCTAGCTTTGAGAACACTTTGGCCCATCCTAGTTCATCCAACAATTCGTTAGTTTTTCTCAAAATAAAAAAGTTCGATAGTTGTTGGTATCAAAAATTTGTCCACTACCGTCACTTTGTTCAATGCTCTAAAATCCACACAAAATCTCCATCCTCCATCTTTTTTTCTCACCAATATCACGGGACTAGAAAAGGGACTCACTCTGGGTCGAATAAACCCAACAGCGAGCAATTCACCCGCTATCTTTTCTATTTCCTTCTAATAATGGGGATATCTATAAGGTCTCACTGCTGGTATATCTGCTCCTTGTTTCAACGTGATTGCGTTGTCGTGACTTCTCTGGGGAGGTAGCCCTGTGGGTGGTGATAATACATCTTTAAATTCAACCAACAACCCTTTTATCTCCGATGTCCCTTCCATTGCTATCTCTTGCAATTCTGCTTTAGTAACACTAACTAGATATCCTTCTCCTCCTTCTTTCACAGCTTTGTATAACGATTTGAGTGTTGCCGCTGACTTCATCAATGCCGACTCTCTTCTCAGACTGAACTGCTTGTCTCCTTCCATCCATTTTAACGTCAATTCTTTAAAGTTGGCTCGTATATCACCCAATTCTTCTAGCCAATCCAATCCCAACACAACATCCACTCCTCCTAATTCAAACAGGAAGAAATCCCCTCTAATATATACCCCTTGCGACTCTAATTGCAATTTTTCACAAACACCCTTACCTCTAACTTTATATCCATCTCCAACCTACACTAAGAAGTTAGGAGTGTCCAGCACATGTAGAGACATGTCTTCCTCCAATGACTAGGAGATGAAGTTATTAGAAGCCCCACAATCTACTAACACTACCACTTTTCTTCCCTTCAAATCACCCCAAACTTTGAACGATCGCTTCGTTGTCAACCCCATCACACTCATCATGTTCAATTGTAATTGTTTACATTCATTATTGTCACTCTCAGCATCCATGAATACTTCCTCCGGTGCCTCACCCTCATCCTCACCCGTCGACGATATAAACTCGAAAGTGTTTGTTTTTGCATACATGACTCAAACTGAAATGTTCTTCACAATAAAAATATAACCCTTTCTCGTACCTCTCTTTAATCATTTCGGGTGGGAGTTGTCGGAAATTGTGTCGTCGAGCCCCTCCTGTACCTTCTCTCTGTGGTGTTGTTGTGTTTTGAACCACTGAACTTCCCTTTGACTCAGTAGAAATTAGAGGTATGGGTCAATATTCTACGGTGGTGGATCTGTTAAATTGGGCTGGTTTATTGAATGCATTTCTTTGTAGGGAACTCACATTGCCATGTTTCACGATGAGATTTCTTTCCTCCACCAGTAACGCCTTGTCCATGACCTCTCTTAGAGACCCAACATAATGCAGCTTGAGTTCAGATCGGATTTCAGTCTTTAATCCTTTAAGAAATAACCTAGTGAGAATTTCTTCATCAATGTGCCCTAGATGCCCTGTCAGTAACTCAAAATTTTCACGATATTCCGTCACCGTCAAAGTTTGTTGCAGCCCAAACAAAAGTTCACAGGGGTTTTTGGCTAGTGTCGGTTGAAATCGCTTAATCACTGCTGACTTAAACTCTCTCCAATCAGCTCCTGCATATCGTGCTTCCCACCAATTAAACCACACCAAAGCTTTGTCATCCATTGCCACTACCACTGCATCTCGTTTATCCCTGTCTACTACCCCATTAAATTGAAAATATCTTTCTATTCAATTCAACCATCCATAAGCATCTTCCCTACAAAAAATCGGGATCTCCAATCTTCTTCCCCTCTCCTCATAAGCTCTCCCTTCCTCTCTAGCTTCAAACCTCCTAACTCCCTCTGTTTTATTATTACTCCCCTGTTTTGTTTCTGTCGACTCACCCACACCATTTCCTTCTGTTTCATCAGCAGTCTCTACTACCAATTTTTCCTTCGACGACTCCACTCCTTTCCCTTTGATGTGTTGCATCATTTCCAACAATGCTTCTTTCAGCAGCCACATTTTCTCATCGTTTCTCTCCATCATCTCAGCCAGGCTCGCTACACTCCTCTCAATTAATTCAATTTTCTCCATCCTTTGAGTTAATACCATCCACTATCACAAAGAATTTTAAACTAGTGGTTCCAAGATCGTGCTCTGATACCAATTGATATAACTCACTTAGAAATGGGATCAAAATGATCTCATCAATTCAATATTGTGTATTAATATGTTATAAGTAGCTATTCAGTTACAACTTAAATAAAGACCAGCCTATATGAGGGGTTGCCACCTCCCGATTTCTACTCTCACTCTCGTGTTCAAGCATGTCCCTCCTACATGCCATTCCCGTCCTTTTATATCTCATCCTTTCCCAATTATTAGCTAACACCTGTCTCCCTTTTGTAACAAATTCACATGCTATGATTCACCAGCTTCTTCTTGCGCCTAATTTATACGAATGGCATTCTAACTCTATCAGTAAACCTACCAAGTGGACTACTGAGCTACAAGTCCCAACTATAATTGTAAAATATGCATTATTCTCAACTTTTTTAACCACCTCACTCACAATACCACTACAGAAAGCTCTAACTCTATTCCCAAAAAACCCTCAAAACTGGAAGGCTAAACCTACCAGGTGGAATACTGAGCTACAAGTCCCAACTATAATTGTAAAAGGATTATATGAAATTTGTCTCCAGCATCCATTAGTCCTTTAATGGATGAATGAATCCCATCGAGTCGCATCTTGATTAGCCTCTTATATGAAAACAATCTTACTATATGTTGAACTTCAATTCCAAATCACAATCAACATATATAAATATTTCCCATTTGGGACTGCCTCAACCTCTCAAATGACAGACAATGATTCACAATATTGAGGCAGAAAGAGAGAGTGACAGAAAAAAGACAAGCCTAAAGACTAAGATGGTGACAAGGAAAAATTATCAAAGATTCTAGGGATTTAAATGAAGAAGATACATTTCATGCAAAAAAAGAGAAAGGAAAATCACTGATAAATGGATTGTGTGTGCTTGTGTTGAGGTTGGAAGAAGAAAAAAAACTGCGAGAGACAAGGTATAGAAAGAATCGGAGGAGGAAGAAAACTATGAGACAAGGTATAGAAAGAAACAGATGGAAAACTAATATACCAAAAGGGAGGGAGAAGAAAAAGATTAGTTATTGTTGACCATATCACACCACTTTTGAGCTTATAGTTTACCCTCTTAACTTTTCAAGGTATCATTAGGAAGAACTAATCAAGGTATATATATAAACATCACCAGCAATTTAAACTTCACCTAATCAAGGTTTTATGACCCCAGGATCTCAAGTGCAAGTATGCAATTTTCATCTTTTGATATTGCATAAATATGCACATTAATGTTGATCAGAGTTATTATGTAAAAAGATCAATAGACTTCATCCAACCAACTTCAGTTTTTGGGGTGAATAGTTTCTTCACATGGTGCTATTATAACTAAGGAAAGAATTTTTATTTCAAAGCCAGGTTATTTGATCTTTTAACATGGTGTTAGAGCTTTAAACTAACAAATAGTAATTAGAGTCCACTTTATCTTGGTCTCACATTCAAAATTCGGGATATTTTAATATGAAGTATGGTGGAGGTATAATAAGTCTCTCTAAATTCTCCACACAGCTTCCATGTAATGGATCTTGGTTCAAAAGGAAATGTGAGTTAAACCATTCCTTCAAAAGTCTAACAATTTAAGCTGCTAGGGTTTTTTCTAGTTTTTTTTTTTTCCGAATACAATTTTGAATAGACATAGAAACCATGGGATCTCATTTGCTAAGGCAATATATCCAAATTATAATAGAACTAGTTTACCTTCACATAAATTTCATCACCCTCAGCATTGAGTACATCTTTCCACACTTCATTAAGTTCCCAGTTTTCTGCCACTGTCATTCATGTAGAAGTTTATTATCAAAACAAAATGAGAACATACAAAACCATTAAACAAGAAGTAGAGGACATATATTCAAGACCTTGAGCTGTGACAAGGCTCATTACTTCCTCAGCAGCAATGTAGGTCAGGGATGGCTTGATTCTTGTTATCTGTAGGAATTTCATGAGTTCAGCTACATCTCGCACAAATTAATGATATACATGTCAAGAAAACGGTATATTGAAGATCATTTACTTGTTTCCCCAATTTTGAGTCAACAATCTCTGCGACTAGATTTTGAACCTGAAAAACAGCCATTTTTTCAGTCACTTCCTCCAGGGGCATAAAATATCAATTAACCAGTATACTGGAGTAGAACCAGAAAATTCAAACTAAACTATCCACATTTATCACTTAACTACGATGAATCATATTCACCTTCACTCCAAGTTTGTTGCAGATACTTTCAGCAAGGAGAAGAGAGAATGCAGCTTGCTTGTCTGCCTTGGATGGATCTGAAAATGGAACAATTAATTAGAAGTCTTTGAATTAATAAAGAAACCAATGTTGTTACCTCCAAGAAGCATTTCTCTATCTGATATTACTGCAATTGACAAGGGAATGTCATAATCTTTCTTGAAAGAATCATGAATATGCATTATGGTTTCCTGCAATGTATCATAGTCCATAGGATTCCCAACCTGCAGCAAATGAAATGGACAAATAATTAGTTGGAAACAAAATAGACTTTTCAAACAAAAGATAAAGAAATGAGTCAGAAGTCCTACCCTATGTGAAACATGGACATTTTGGAGCTTTTTTTTACTGGAGGTGTTACTGTCCCTGTTCCTCTGGTCTACTGGCACATCTGATAAAATTTCCTGCAAGAGAAGTAGGGGATGCTGAACTGTAGACCATAGAGTAAAGATGTTTTGCTCAAGAAAACTTTTAAGACCTTGGCCTTGTGGACAGGTCATCTCATAGTAAAGTCGACTTTCCACCACTATTGAATTAGAAAATGTATCACTATATAAATTATATGAAGAATATGAAAAAAGAAGTGAAAATATCAGGGTGAAAAAAAAAAAGAAATCCACAGCAATGGCATTTGTTGAGAATTTATGGAACAAAAAATCAATCTACTTGGCTTAAGATTTGGTACAAGATCCGAAAAGAAAGAGAGAAGTATCTCTTAGCAATGAAATGGTGGAGGTAGTCAATCTGTATGCATTGAGACAAAATCAGACTCGAATCCAAAGCACCCATGGTGCACAAGAAATGTATTCATAAATACAATATCTGATTGCAACTTTGAATATGGAATTGAAAGGGATCAAAGAAGAATGATACACGGAATATATATTGAGGTTAATTTGGTGTCACTTCAAAAATCAATGAAATTAATTGATAGTAGTAGCAGAAATGAAAATTGCCTAGCAGATTCAAATTTGTTAGAATATAAAATCAGATTCTCAATAAACTCGTAGATATACTGGATTGCCAATCCTGATTAAGAACAGAAGTTCAGTGGGTGTATTAAAGCCACTTCTGTGTCAATTACTGTGCAGTGTGGAGCATGGCAATGGACCTCTACTATGATAATTCACTTCTATATAAACAGAAGGAGAAGACCAAAGTTGAGAAGTGATTTGTTACTCAAGTCACATTGTTGAGATTAGAATTTCATCAAATTTGAGAAACTGGTTTTAAAATGTCTTAATAAACGTTTTAGAGAATACCACAACACTGCCAGGCCCAAGATAGTTATCATACTCTTCAATCATTTCATTAACATTAGGGCGCCATCCAAGCAAAAGAATGCATTCTTTTGGTCCTAAACTCACATCTGATGCCTGTAACGACAAGTAACAGAGTCATGACAAATGACAAACACATAAATTTATAACCACAAATGCCATCATTAGAGAAAATATCTCATAGAACTTAGAACAGGTACCTTTGACCCTGATTTCTTTGAACGTCTAATAATACTGTGAATTCGTGTATTTCTCAATTCCATAGAATTATTATCATCACCATGATGTAAAACATTAAGATTTTGGAAAGCAGCAATCCCTTCTTTGAAGACACTAGAATATGCAACTTGGGGCCTCCTTCTGCCATGAACAGGTCCTATGAACAAAATCTACAGAGAAAAAGTGAACATAATCGAAACAGAGTTTAGATTGAGATGGGAATGTAATAAGCTCAACAATGAACTGATGAACTACTATGTCTTGTTGGAACATAGGCATGTAAAGTCAATGTGGGAAATCCAAAAAAAAATAACAATTAATAATTAAATCATGAGATAATGAGATAGTAAAACATATCCAAAATCTTTATAATATTATATCTATTCATTAAAAAGGAAAACAAATGATAGTTGCAATTCCTTCCACCTTACAGTATGCAGCTGGTGTTGATGATTGTTTATCACTGAGAAGTATCATTTCACACATTGTTCATGAAACATAGCCAACAGACCTCAAAACTAAGTATATCTCAATAACAATAGAGTGATTCAATTTTATCAGCCGAAAAGCTATCATTTTGAAATTTCATTTTGTAGAACTCTCATACGACAAATTCGTAAAGTAAGTTTTACATGATAAATTCTCCTCCATCAGCTTCCTATGTGCATTGAACACTGGAAAACAATAGGATCAATTTGATTCAAGTATAAAACATCAAGTTTTCAGATGAAAAAGGAAATGATTTCAACCATGATTAATCATCAGGTTGATGTGTGCGGCCCTGCATGACAGGTTAACTAAAATCAGATTTTGCATTATGCAGCAGCTAACTCAATGTCATAGGGTTGCTATGGCATGCCATCAATTGGATTGTCCCTCAACCTCTTAAACACTTATGCAAGAATTTACAAAATTCAAATGCTCTAGAGAAAGGACATTCATAATTACCAACATTTAGGATAGTTAATGCTTCCTTAACAAATAGTGGAGACATATGAGCAGATATCAATGATATTCAATCCATTGCTTAAATGATCAAACAAATGAGTTTAATTGATGGTAAATTAGGGAAGTTGATATTTAGTAGATAATGGAATATGAACAGATACCGATGATATTCAATCCATTTCTTAAATAATCAGACTGATGAGTTTTAAGTTCCACATTGTTGGCAAATTAGGGAAGTTGATATTTAGTAGATAATGATCCCAATGAGATAGGAATATCTAATCTTAGATTCAGGGTAAGATAAATCAGCACCTAAATAGTCAGGGTGCTGCAGATTATTAGAGATTCTAAGTATCCTGGTTGTATTTCTCCCTATTTAAGATGTATCAATGAAGAGGTAAATAAAGAGAATAAAAAAGAACTTCATTTCTGGCTTTCTACCTTGCTTTGTCAACATGGTATCAAAGCAGTAGGATTCGATCAAGAGTTTGTTAGGTTTTTTTGCCTCTTTCTACACCCTTCCTTTCAGTTGCTGTTAATCTTGACTGGCCTATAAATCAATTAGATGTAAAAAAATATTTTATTAAATGAAGATCTGGAAGAAGTACATATGGAGCCTCCAGTTGGCTTCTCTAAAAGGTTTGGAACCATGGTATCCAAATTAAAAATATCCCTGTATGGTATCCCTGTATGGTCTTAAGCGGTCTCCCAAAGTCTGGTTTGAAAGATTTACAAAGTTTGTTAAGGTTATTGTCAAGAAATCTGATCACACTTTGTTCACTAAGAGATACAACAAAAACAAAATTTCAGTTCTGATTGTCTATGTGGATGATATAATTTTGACTAAAAATGATACAGAAGAAATGAGGAAACTTAAGCTAAATCTAGACAAGGTGTTCGAAATTAAAGATTTAGACCACCTAAGATATTTTAGTGGAATGAAAGTAGCAAGATCAAAAAAAAGGTAATTGTAGTCTCACAACGAAGTATATTTTAGATCTCTTAAAGGTGACTGGAATGAGTGGATGCAACCCTTTAGACACTCCAATAGAGTTCAATGCCAAACTTGGAGATGTTAAATATAGGATTCCAATAGATATAGGGAGGTATCAGAGATTGGTGAGACGAATAATCTAGTTGTTTTATACACAGACAGATATTGCTTTTGCTGTAACTATCCTTAGTCAATTTATGCATTCCCCATGCAAGGAGCATCTTCAAGTTGTGTACAGAATCCTTTGATATTTAAAGGGCACTATAGGAAAAAGGCTTTTTTTTTTAAAACATGAAAATAGAGGAGTAGAGGTCTATATTAATGCAGACGGGAAAGATCAATTACTATAAGAGATCAACTTCTAAGTATTATACATTTATTTGGGGCAACTTAGTTACATTGGGATGTAAGAAACAGAGTATAGTTGCTCGGAGTGAAGTAGAATTTAGATCAATGACTCAAGGTGTATGTAAAGTTCTATGGCTACAAAGAGTTTTGGAGGATCTTCAAAGTCCAGTGAGCCTTCCTACGAGATTGTACTGTGATAATAAGGCGGTCATCAATATTGCCCAAAATCCAATTCTTCATGATAGGACAAAATAAGTTGAAATTAATAAACACTTCATTAAGGAGAAACTTGAAGCAATAATACTATGTACTTCATTCATTCCAACCACGCAACAAGTTGTGGATGAACGATTTTTAACTTCAAGTTAGCAAGTTGGACATGACAGACATCTTGGCACCAACTTGAGGGGGAATGTTGGTAACTAGGAGAGTTGATATTCAGTAGATAATGATTCCAATAAAATAGGAATATCTAATCCTATATTCAAGATAAGATAAATCAGCACCTAAGTAGTTAAGGTGTTGCAAATTATTAGAGATTCTAAGTATTTAGTTTTATTTTTTCCTATTTAAGTGTACCAATGCAGAGAATAAAAAATAACTTCAGTTCTAGTTTTCTATCTTTTTCAGTCAATACACATAGTTATTGTTTAAATCTCAATCTCAACTAGTTTTATCTCTAAGATTGAAACTAAGAAGAATTCAATCATAAGCCAAGAAATTGCAAGTTATTCTCACTTTGTCAGTTTGCTGAAGCACCTCATCGTCATTCGGATGAAAGTATATCCTCCCATTTCGAAAAAGACCACAAACAACAACCTGAAAAATAGTCATTGACAGTGTGATGAAATCATCATTCTTCTGAGAATGTCCTTAAGCACAATATTCAGCAAATAGCAATACCTCTTGAAATCCACGTCTTAGTTGACCATATTTAATTCCAGCTAGATTTGGAAAACAAAAAAGGTTAAATACGTTTTCTGCAATAAATAAACAAGTGTCAGGAAATGTTAAAAGTGTCAAAGATTAGAAAGAGTAATTTATACTTACAGAAGAAGGAACACTACATAGATGCCTATACAAGTAAAATAACCCAAGCTAATTGATTTTTCAACACTAATGGACAACATTTAAAATTAAAACTTAACGAGTATCCAAAGGTTGATCAGATTAACACAATTGAGCAGGCCCACCTGTGTCACGATCTTATGACCACAATTCTAGTTCTTGGATAGCACTATAATGATATATATGGTATTCTGAAAAGATATGCTTTGGGTCCAAGCAAAGTCTAGCACAATATAAAAATTTAGAAATGAGATATATAATTCTGTTTTAGTAGGGTTAGGAAACTAAAGAAGATTATTTAGGCCTTTTTTCTCACTTGAAATACATCAGATCTATCAAAAATAAACCAAGATAGACCTATATATCTAAAGCAAATCATGTAATTTGATAATTGAGTAATCATTAGGTACTGGTCATTACTTCTGTAATTAAGCAAATGTCGGTATATCTTTATGAGCCCCTTTTGCCGTGAGCATTGAACAAACAATTTGGAAGCAACATTCTCAACTGGCTCTACTTTCAATCCTGAAATTGACTTCAAAAGCTCGCACGAGTTAGAACTTGAGACCTGCACCACAAAAGCACTATTTTAGTCCTGACTTTACACATAAAATAGAGCCAAATACTTTACTAGAACAGTCCAGAAAAAGATATACCTCAACAATGGTGGGGATCGAGGCCATCTCTGTAATAGGTTGAAGGGCTAACACAGATAGAAAGGCATTGGTGTCAACTTCATACCTAATAAATTCAAGAGTTAAATGAATATTTAAATGGATTTCAGTTACGTAAGTGTCATGCATGAAACTCTTAGCACTGTTTGAAAACCAAGATGAAGTTGAGCATGGGTAAATTTGATAATCATCATGAGAAAAATAAATGAAATGATGAGGCAGTAAGATAGGCAACTCTAAGACATTCAAAGTTGTTCATCCTATACTTCAAATTGGTGTACGTACTTTGATGAGATTACATTCAATGTACAGGAGTCTGAACCAAAATTTTAAGAGTACGACAATAAGAAACTCAGTGCTAATATCAAATAAAAATTAAGGAAAAAAAGAAACCAAAGAAGATTTGTTGTTAGTAGCAATGTGAGAAAGCCACCACAGAAAGGCTTATGAAAACAGTTTATGTAGAAGATCCAAACAGCAGCAGACCAACAAATAGAAATATTGCACCAATAACTTTTCATCAAAAATCAATAATGATTGATAATCTTAAGGAAATTTATGCATCTTCCACAATAGCCACTGTTGGGTGCTCAACAAACCTTTTTGGACAACCTAATGCACTACTATGTTAATTTAAATATCCTACATGGGTTCCTTTATGTTTTACCTTTACATAAGACATATTATTCTAATTCTTTACATTGGTGAAAACTGTTAAAGACTTATGAATAAAGTGTTCTACTTGGTTTTCAAGGTTTCTAGAAATATCTTATGACGATTCTCAATTACAACATACACCAGTTTGAGTACCTACAACTACGACCTGTGCATAGAAATTCATTAATCTCTGTGGAACTGTATCTCAATCAGATAAGAGAATATGACATTTGACAATTGCAGCAAGATCATATCTATAAATGACATGTCAACTCATTAATTAAAAGAGATGGAATTCTAGAAAATTTCCTGCAAAGTTCTTACCTATCCCCCTTTGTTGGAAGTATAATGATAGCACGTGCCTTATTAGCTGCAGCTCTTTCAAATGATTTTGTTAGACTAAGGCTGCAACTGCATATGGAAGGACAAAATGTAAGAAATGGCCATAAGCCTTATTTTTTTTGTTAAACCATCTAGTATCCGACGCCACATAGGCAACCGACTAATTGGGATTCGAGCCAAGTAGGACCCTTTCGGGCGGCAAGGCTCTCCCTCACGAGATTTAAAGCAACTAGATTCCCAAGACTCGAACTCGAAGCCTTGGTTAAGGATGAAGGAGCCCATGCCGCTCCTTCACAGCCTTTTAACCAATATAAAAGATGCAAAACAAGTTTTAAAAAATTGAAGTCAGACGTTCCAATTGTTACAAAGAATGGTTGATATCCAATTCCAAGCTTGAATAAATGATAAAAAAAATAGATATGAGTTAATTTGTTCAAACCACATGCAAACACATACACATACAAATAAGGACTACTGGTTGGGGAATGTTGAAAAAGAGTAATTTAGGAAAAGTCATTCAAGTAGTCAAAATTTTATAAACGTATACAATACTATTCTAGATATAGTCTTTCTGGATATAGCAAAGAAAAAGACACATTGGTAGAGAGGGACTCAAAACCAAGCCATTGCATTGGGGAGGGGAAGACATACTAACTAAGGTTTAGACTTATTAATTAGGAAAATTTACAATATAAATTGTATATGATATGTATGGTTATGGGTGGTCAAGCATCTTCCAATATATATTACAGGGATAGGTTTGAGCACATAAAATAGAAGTTATTTGAAATGGCTGCTCATCCCCCAAATTTCCACACCTAAGCAGTATAAGAATTTAATAAATGACAATGGGATCAAGTCTCTCATTCATATAATAACACCACGAGTACCATCTGTGACCACACCTGGAAGCTACTTATTGTTAACTGTATTATTTAACCAAATGCACATAACCTTGGAGCTAGGAAAGCTTTCCCATTGAATAAAATCTTCTCAATGAGAGAGGCAAAGGAATTAGACATGTCCCAAAGCCAACTACATCTAAATCAGAAGACATTGTATACCAACTATGCAGAATCATTACTTTGTCCCAGAAGGGAAAACAGAAGGAATAAGAAAAAGAAAAGCAAGAAGGCGTTCTATGAAAGTAGTAGTACTGAAATACTGAAAGCACTTACCTCTTAGTAAGTAGATCAATGTGGTCAAGATCTTTAGTAATACTGTCTGCCAGTCTGTCAATCTGCTTCCTTGGAAGATCAGACATAAGAAGAATTCTCTGCCTCCTGTAAAGAAATATGCAAGATAAGTTAAAAGGAAGAAATGTAATATATAAAATTTACTGACAAAGAAATGGGGCTAGCAGAACATGAAACAACTACCTGGCTGTTGCAGTGCCTAATCGGACAGCAAATTCGTGATACTTGTTCAGCTGCTTTAATATGTAAGTTAGATGACTGGTTACCCCACAAATAATAATATGATCTTTTTCATGAACTTGCATTTGTGCCCCTTCCCTCAGTCTTTGCATGTTGTTCTGCCCATGTAATTACCTTAAGCATGACATCCAACTTAAAATTTTCAAAAACAGCTCTTTGTTTAAGAGTTTACCCTGAACTCCTCTGTCATTGTGCTTAATAAGCGAGTATAGAATAATATGCCCCATATGGCTAGAACAAAGCCTATCACGCGTTCAGCACGAGTTCTTTGCTGCAATTCTGTCTATAGTAAGTTCCTATGCGCCAGCAAACTTACAGTTCTCCTCATGGAATCAGAATAAGATAATATTAGAAGATGTATGAAACATACGAGCAATTAACATACTTTTAGATGAGTAGATGATGAAATAAGACAAGCCCAAGCTTCCCAGAAGCACTCCTCCAGAGTCTGATTATTGCCTCTGTGTCATGATACCGAATAAGACAATAGTTCAAACAATAATAAGCATCACATATGGGCAAAGAATAAAGCAAGAAATCAAGACCTAACACTTGAACTACCTTTTGTTTGCAAAACCAATAAAAATTAAAATTAAAAGGGAAAGGATTTTACTAGGGAAGTGGAAACATATAAGAATTATCTTCTGGTATGACTAGGTTGAAATTTATGTTATAGTGCCCCTCTATAACACCAAATGCATAGGGGCAACAAAAATTAAGAAAAGCATATGGCATCAGCCATACATCTATATGCTTTTTCATTCCACCGTATAGGGGCAATAAAAATTAAGAAAGCATGGCATCCATCGTAAAAAATTTACGCTTTGTCTTTAACATGCAACCACCTACTTAACTGAATGGATCATTACATGTCAACTATCCACGAGAAAATTTTTAAATTAAAGTAGTCGTATTGCATCCACTTTGTAGGCTAGACTAAGGAAACAGTCATTGATTACCTAATCTTGAAAAACAAGAAACCACCAATGACAACGAAAGAGATGCAGGCCACAAGAAGCACTACAAAGAACCTGCAGAAATTTGGCAACATTGAATCAATTAAAAAGGAAACTTCTTGCGAATATACTTGCTAATAAATGAAATCTACCCCTATAATCTCAGCAGTGGTGCTTAAATTTTCAACATCGTCTAAGCAGCTCTCCAACCAAACTCTCTCTAAAAAACTCGAGAATCAAGCATTAAATTTTGTTCCTTAAAAATGCACAGTTATTTATAACGCCAGAGGTACTCATGCATAATACTATTACTAATACTCATGAAGCTTAAAAGCCAAAATGGTTTTGATAGCTTAAAACCATTCAAGTTCACACTGCAGAGTGCACAAAATACCAAAAATGTCAGCTATTCCTTATCATGACTTCACCTTCCAGGCGTGTGAGATAACTAAAAACATGCATAAATTTTAATATCTACACTAGGGATAAGCAAATTTTACAGTCCTCTCAATTGCCACACGGATATGACACATTATCATTTAAACGAATTTAACCAACAACAATGCTTAATCCAAATTGGAACTAAAACAACTAAATGAATAGTCAGTGTGAATCATGTGATAGTACTATTAAAAATTTACTCGGTTGTTTGAGGAATAATAATTGAACAGAAAGTGGTCAAACTATTGGTCGGGATTAAATCAGTGCTCATATTTTCGGGATTTACATTGCAGACATCAAGTACTGCATGATACCAAAGCCAAAAGGGGCTCGATTGTTTTAAAGCAGAATACTGAAAATGAAAGTTTCTTTTTTACCAGTTATCCAATACACACAAGAATATATGAGCAGTTGCTACTTCAATAAGACCCTATAACATTTATTAGCTGATACCTAAAAGGAAATAAAATAGAAGAAAGCTGTAAACTTACGTTGCAACATTTCTCTCAAGTCGAATATTGAATAAATAAAGTAAGCGTGCTAAGCTCCATCTAATATCTTGAAATGAAGGCAGGGACACATCCAATTGAAGAGGTGTGGGCTTATTCAAGGAATTTGATACACAGGCAAACGGCGAAGTATAAATCAAATTTGGAATGGTCCTCGCAATCAATAGATTTAGAAATTTTAGGTTCGTTACTTTGAGTATGCAATACGATAAAATGGATCCAAACACAAATTTAGCACGACAATCCTGCAAATATTAGCAAATCTGTATTAATATATTTGATAAAATCATAGAAAATTTTTATCTATTCTTAATAAACCAACAATATGAAATAAACATGGCCAAACAATCAAGATGGGAGCCCAATTAAACATTATCTACCTTAAAAAATGCATTTTATTTTCTATGGAAACCATTTTATGCACCACAGTTGCTATATTTTTTTTGCTGAACTTTGTCTTCTAGAAATGTGGTGCATTAAATGGTATCTAAACTTTTCCATGTGAAGGTTCTTTGACTTGATGCTCACCTGGTAACCAATACTTTGGTTCACTGAAAGGAATTCGCAAGTGGAACCATTTGAAATTCCTGTACAAGTGGGAGAACCTAACTTAACCCATCGCTTGTGATACGTGGTGTCTGATTTCCATTGAAAAAAAAAAAAGGTGGTGTTATTTTTTTGATTGTGCATTAAATCGTACCGTTACAGCATAGTGAAGACAAGGGCAAGGCCGATATTCGAATAAAATTACAAAACACAAATGAAGTAGAATGTTAAGACAACAATATACACAATGGAATGTCTATACAGAATAGAGATATCATTTATATATTGTGAGGATCAACTTAAGCTTTAAGAGATCATTTATATATCAGTGACGATCAACTTGAGCCTTACTTCCCGTCTTTTACCGTTTTACTTTTAGTCAAAATAAAATTGCTCCCATCTTACCTCCACAGTGTGTTCGGAAACCAATCGAATGTAAAGTTGACGACTTGATCCAGCAGAAGCGCAAAGGTATGGATTCTCTGTTAAATTACTGAGTCAGAGAGAACATTTTGCAACAGCTACCAACATTCTTACAACACAGAGCACCCGAACATGATAACAAGGCAACATAAAACTACAAAAGTATCGTTACAGTTGGCACAAAATTTCAATTGTACACCACAGAGCTTATTCCCATACGCAAAAACGATAGTTCAATACACTAGTCGCTAGTGGGTACTTATCAGTTTGGTCCATAAAGACTAGCAAAAAGATTAAACCAGGATCCCATTCCAGTGAACTACTGAGATCATGCTTAAAGCAGAGACTTCAAATTATGCAGTGTTAACGGTGAGATGGTGTTCACTTTTCATTGATTTCTGTTTTCTTTTCTCGAGAAAAACACCAACAAGCTCCACTTGATTAGAAAAAGGAAAGGAAATGGCACGGTGAAAAGAATGACTGTGACTACAGCTGAGGTTTGAAAATGAAAGCGAGGAGACATTATCTAACCCGATACAGCTTGAGCTCTAAGACTAACAATCACTCCGCTCAAACCCATTTACCCTGATCACAGACAAATAAACGTAAGGGTAAAAAATGAACCTATTCTTCAAAGATGAAGATAGTCTGGGGACATGAGACGGTAAAGTCCATGGATGACGGGACTGCAACTGAACCAGAAGCATTCGGAGATCTCTCGCTCTCTATTTCTCTCCTTCCCTTGGGTGGGGCGTGCTATAGGGCGTGAAGGTCCAACCGTTGGAAGAAAGTACAAAAGGAAACAGAGAAACAGGGCAATGAATGCGTAACAGAATTAATGGAAGAGTTGTGAAATTAAGAAAAGAAGATTTAGTACTAGAGAGAGAATGGATTGAAGACAGCGACTTGTCGATTCTGTCAGCAAGAGCTTGGTTTCTTAAGGTATTTCATCTCAACTCTGTTTTTTTTTACACGTGACTAGAGAACGATTCGTACTCACCAGACAGTGGCGATATGGTTTTTGTTTTAGTTGAAGCAATAATGCACATGTGAAGAACAATGACATATGGTGTCCCCTCTTGGCCCTTCCTTCCGTAGGATTGGTGCTGGTGGTGCTGTCTGATGAGTGACCGCTTGGCTTGGTGTTGGTGCCCTCCAACTTCAAACCAACCAGCATATGGCATTTGTATCTCATAACCATCAATCCTTTCTTATCTAAAAAAGCCAAAGGCACATGCTAAGGAAAGAAGTGCTTTACACCAATGCAATACGTGGAAATTCAGAATTTTGTTCAAGTAAACCAACATTTAATTCAGAGACATTTAACAGGGAAAGGTCAAACTCTGTCTATAAATATTTTTGGCAGGACTTAACCAACTGCACATGTAGAGGCAGATCAGGGTTCTTTTCTTCCCATGTTTGAAGCAGTTGCTGAATCATAGGTATTATTTTAATCACACGCTATTTTACCGTTTTTTGGAACTCAAAAGGTGGAACGTCTATCCTAAGCGCTCTTATATTTTGACCCGATATTATGTGAGGGAGGTAAATTATGGTTTGATTCCAGTTAATTTTTCGGAAAGATGGCCCAGTGTTCAGTACGCACAAGAAGTCACCACATTGGATGAGCTCCCACACTGCCACTGCCGAAATTCGAATTCGAGACCTTAGACTCACTTTCCTTCCCAATGACTAACTTTGTCCGCTTGTCCTCTGTTAACTACTGTTCTTGTTTTCATGTGTAAGAGATATTGTTATGATGTGCATTAGATTAAATATACAATTTAGATCCGATAAGCTTGCCCCAACGCTAAGTTTTCATATTAACCTATACTTCTGTATTCAACTTGTCTGGCTTATTATTTATATATAATATATGTATACACACGCACACATTACAAGGACCTTTCTGTATTGAAATTTATTCATTCCTTGACCCAATAGCTTGAAGGTGGTATTAATGGACTGAAGTTCGTTATTCAATCGAGGCTTAATGCATATCAAATAGTTTCAAATTTTCTAAATCTCACCATTCCATCAAAGATACACATCCCAGGTGAGTTAATGTGGAAGAACCCTCTATCCCCCAAGGCATCTTTTCTTTGCTGGGCAAGCTGAAAATTAAAAGTAGATAGCTTTGATCCCAGATGTGTGTTGTGCAAAAAGGGATAATGAAACTCTGAATCACCTATGCAGATCTTCACAAGTTATCTGGACTAGAATATACAACACTATGCATCCACAGGGTGAATGGGTAAATATTATTCAATCAGCTACCAGGATGATGAGCAAAATAAAGAAAGATGGGGTAGTTCCCAAAATTGCTTTCTATTGTACTCGGAGCAAAAAAGGTTGAATTCTCAACTTAAAGGGCCCCTACACTCCGGCCCGATGAAACAATTGGGAGGATATAACTTAGGTACTCAGCGGCCCGCTAAGGGGAAGGTGAACAATTCACGACCTATAAGGAGTCTATCCTCAAAGCCCACAGGGATTCAAGAATGTTGCTCCCACACTGCAAACCGTGGAATTCAAACCTTGCACCTTGGAGCAAATCTGCCCCTCCGGAACCAACCGAACTACGCCCTGCGGGTTGCTTTCTATTGTACTATATATACGATCTAGAGAGAGAGAAACAAAAGGCTGCAAAATGGCAAGTAGATGGAAGCTCAAATTCTGGTAGGGATCAGAGAACTTTTCATAGCACATAAAGCTCATTCTAAAATCGGCCCTTTTGGAATATCTGAAGATAATCGTCAGGAGCAGAGATTGACTCTTTGTTTTCTAAAGTGGCTGTCTGATTTAAGTGTAATTTTGAATCCTATTCATCGTATCTTTTGTCAAGCTTAGCTTGAGTTAATATATATTTCGTTTCATCTTTCAAAAAAATTAAATAAAAATTTTGTAGTCAGCATGGTCATTAGTGGTAATTATTATCTTAAATGATAAAAATATTATTTTATATAATAAAATTTTTCTTATTTGATAATTATCAAATAATCGTTGCTTAGTTTATCTCAAATAAAATATAAGTTAACTACATAAATTGCCCTTCAACTCTCAAATTGAAAGTATTTTACTTGTGTTTAGATGATTTCTATAAATTTCGGTGTTTAATGTGATTTTTATTTTAATTTCAAACTTTATTATAGCCCTCCAATGAAGAGGGAGTGAATTTGAGCAACTTGAAGCCAAGCTGCAGAAGTATTAGAATGGTTTGTAGGAATATGATGGCAACGTAAGCCAGGGTTCAGTACCACAATAACATTTTACCGTTTCGAACCCATGTTTTATCTTAGATCATTATGTTTCTTTGGAGAGTTTGCCATATGATCAAATATACCTAAAATAGGTACCTATATTCTTTAATATGGCCTATGCTCAGGACTCCTTTTAATTTCTTTGAGACCTATCTTCATAAAATGAACCCTTAGATACATGAAAAAGGAGCCATTAATCCAATGTGGTTTAAACGCATTACAGTTCTAGACATATGTAGGAGGTGATTTTCTTATGGAAAATTCCAAAGAGCAACATTAAGCAAAATGATAGATACACAACTTCAATATTACAAGTATACAGATCATAACTTGTACTATCAAAGGTGTCGATCCCACGAAGAAGTAACTAAAACTAAGTGAATCCAACTTTGTCTCAGATTGTGAAATTTGGTTTGGTAAAAACAAAATATCAAAAATTAAAGAAATCAAATAAAATCAAGCACTTAACTACTTAACAATTAAGATGTTAAAACAAAACAAGGATGATCAAGTATAAAAGTCTAAGATTCATTCTATCGTTATTTTGCACCCTTAAATACTATTGATTCAATTAGGTGTCAATTCTAGATTTTCGAAGGGTTTAATTATTCTCTTTCAAGACCTAATCATTTAAACCCAATTGATTAACCTTAATTGATTACAAAATTCTAGATTTTTAACATCTTAATTCACAAATATAACCTAACATGTTTAACTAGTTCTTAAGTGATCTATCGAATAATCTAGTTTTCACACATTATCTCTCTTCGTATGATTATCAATTTGATATTTTCATGAATTATTATGTTGTTAACTTTCATTACCCAACCTAATCAGATTACTTTTAACTCACTCTCTAGATTTATTATCAAAGTTTAAGCAACCACAAATATCACAACACCATAAGATTGCATTGAAAAAAAATGATCAAGTCATAAAATAAGTCAAGAACAAATCCTAATTTGAAATTAAAACATAATAAATGTGTATAGCATCTTCAATCTCAGTTCATATATCAAGCTTAAAGAAAATAGACGAAGAAAAGAAGAAAAAACTTGATGTGGACTGATCTGGAAATGTTGGAACTGCCAGAACTCTCCAATGCTCCCTTCTTGATCTTCCTTGATTTAACCCAATCTGGTACGATGGAGGTTGCTCCTTTTTTTTGCTTTATTTTTTTTATAGTTTTTAAGGCTTCTGGGGTTCTTTTACAAGTTTAACCACCGAATTTAGTTCCAAAAATAGCCCAAAATGACAAAATTACAAAAGGATTAGCATGCTAAAAAGGTTGAAATTTGCTGAAAATTTTGTCTGTGCTTTCTATCACGTTCATGACAAGCAAGTCATGATCATGCATTGCTTTGTTAAACCTCCATCTTCTTCATTCTTCAACGTCCTAGTTTCCATCACTAACGAACACATCAAACACTCCTTGAAACATAAAATTATGATCTAATTTTTGCTCTAAACCAAACAAACACTTAGAATACATACAATCATTAACAATAACATAATTCTAAACCTATAAATATGATAATCATCTAATAAACACTTTAAAATACACTAAACATCTGTGAAAACAAAATATAATTTACATCTATCAACATGCTCACACGTAAACTTTTGCTTGTCCTCAAGCAAAACTAAACACACAAATAAATAAGCCACATAAACATATAAAAACGCATCCATACAACATTACAATAATGGTACAATGGAATTAAATCTTCTTGTGTAATTTTCCATTGTCAAGTTTGTGATGCTCAATTTCATTTTGTTTATGTTAATTTTGCAATTCAATTTTCTATCAATCCATCTTCACGTGTTTACTTTTATATTCAATTTTTTTTTCATTTCATTAATTTTTTAAGCCTTAAATAACTTAGGATTAGATTAGTTCACAACTTCTTTTGAGATCGACACCTTACATACTACAATTCTTAACTTGTGGGCCTGCAGTATTTTGAGGGCTTATAAATTGTAAAACTTGCCCAACACAACACACTCATCAACCACTTTAGCTATTGGATTTCTCGTTTAATCCTCCATAAGAAATTAGACAAGGATATAGAGAAATTGTTAAGGAATTTCTTATAGAATGGGGATCCATATAAAATCTCAGGAGCTAAAGTTTCTTGGAAGCACTTATGCTCCTAAAAAAGCAAGGTGGTCTAGTACTCAATACCATACAACCTACCAGGTTCTTTCAAAGTAAGGATCAGGCAAGGAAATCCCTTGTCTCTATACATCTTTTCCTTGGTGATGCAAACACTTTATATAATCATTGAGCTTGTTCTAGCATGGATGAAGGATTTCAAATATCATTTTGAGTATGGTAGATTTAAACTAACCAATCTTTGTTTTGTAGATGATTTGATCCTGTTGAAAGAACCTGGTAGGTGATTTAAACTAACCACTTCTAAAGATCCTCCAAAGATCTTTAGGACTACAAAAAGATCTTTCCAAAAACAAAAAGATCATTTGTTTGACAAAATTGAGTCTAGAATTTCATCTTAGAGTTTTAAACATCTTTCAGGAGTAGGAAAGGTCCAACATATTAACTCGATTCTCAATTCTCTCAACACCTATTAGGTCGCTCATTTGTCTTTTCTAATATCCATTTTGAAAGCTATAAACAAAATATTCAGCGGTTTCTTATGGATAAGGAGAAAAGAGAGACTTCACAAGACTATGGTGAAATGGAAAGAAACTTTCACCCCTAAAGATCAAGGTGGTTTGGGGACTTATTCCATCAAAATTATGAACTTAACTCTGCTCACAAAAAGGCTGTGAAGACTAATGGAGGACAAACAAATCTCGATGGTGTAGATGGATACATAGCAACTTCATCAAGATCATAAGCTTATGGTTAATAGATTGTTCACACATTCCCTTTACCACTCTTAAAGCCATTCTAAAGTTGAGGGACCGACGTAAAATAGATTTCATTGCACTTACAAGTAATGGGAATTCCACCAACTTATGGTATGATAACTGGCTTTCTGTGTGACCTTTGATTAATTACAATGTTGTTGATTCCCTAAAGAAATTGATCCCCTCAGATGTGTCGATTGATACAACATTACAAAGCAAAGATAAAGTGTGGATCTCAACAATCCCTACCTCCCTAGCTGATGAAATTTGTGGCACTTATTGTAACACTAAACCAGACAAATATCTTTGGAGACATATGGCTGATGGTAGATTTTCAAACTCCTCTTATAAGGTGTTATTTTTCAAGATACTTCCTAAGCTGGTATGGACTAAAGACACATAGTCTAGTCATCTTCAACCTCGAGTAGCATTTACAATGTGGCTTACGATGAAGGGCAGATTAAAAACAGTTGATAAAATTGTAACACCCAAATACCCCCTGGGAGGATACATAGATGCCACCCAAGACAGAACAAACAAAATCAAACATTACACACATATAATACATCTCAGACTTTCCAGACACAAATCCAAAGAATATATATACAGGCCCAAATAAACCAAACAAAATACATATTCGAGTGACACAACAACTCTGACTCCTTTGGCCACTGCGGTTGACTTGTCCCAGTCCTTAATCTCTTTGCTCTGTACCTACACGGG
>JANZLF010000221.1:25126688-25139543 GCA_026546835.1 Erythroxylum foetidum
ATTTATAAACTAATATTTATTTTGTATATTTTTAATTATTATATCAAATTTTATTTGAAATTTATATATTTTAAAAGTATATTTTAAATTTAATTATATTTATTAATAATTATTAAATTAAAAATTAAATTAAAATTATGATTATTATTTATTATTATGATTTTTGGAGACAGGTTAAAAACATACATTACAACTGTATAATATGACAATGGATTATTTTGTAATTTTTAAAAAAATTTAGGGACAATTTCATAAATTTAAAAAATTACCAGAAACGGTACTTGATATTAGCCGGTACTGGTACAGTACTGTACCAGAACCCAATCTGGTACCAAGTTTGGTAACATTAGTTGTCATAGAATTGAGACAAAAGGAATGGTTAAATTAGCTAATGTATTTTTTAGATTAAATTCGTGAGAAAAGTAATCTAAATACCAAGGAGGTGTTGGAATTTAAAATCCAAGTAAAGTGCTACTACTTTTCCTAGATTAGGAAATTTTTTACTTTCCTATCTACTCAAAAAAATGAACCAAACGTGATGATATAAATTTTAGAAAAAAGATTACATTCCCAAGCAAGAATCTATGCCAACCAAACAAGGCCTAAAGGTTAGATTTTTAGTATTTCTTAAGTTCTTTTATTATTCCCTTTGATTACTTGTTAACTTTTATAGTATTCTTACCCAAGTGTGAGAATTAAACACTTTGAGAATCATGAGGTGTTTTAGAACAAGTTTCATTACTCAATGAGCATATAGGAAGGCTACATCTTACTCAAACAGACCTAGGCGAGATTATTGTGCAAAGTTGTAAGCATATCTCTAATATAAGTTTAGTGTTTAAAAGCCTTGTAATAACTGAGATCAAAGCCAAATTTTGATATAGCGTGAGGCAGTAATTTAACTGAGCATGCCACCAAGGTGGAGGCACTTATTGGCCCTTTAAGGGGAGGAAAAGGCATTTACTACTATTCTTGGTTCCAGATGTTGGAGGCGCAAATCTAACAGTTGCAATGTTAGGTAGCAGAGTTGATGAAGGCACAAGAAGAAATCTAGGTTTGAAATCATGATCCTAAGTCATGTTGTTATAATACAAGATGTTAGGTATGCTAAAAGCGCCACAATGAAGGTGCAAGAATATAAATTTTTCGAAGGCATACAGAACATAAAGAAGCTTGAGAACTTTCTATGAAATTTGGAGTAGTACTTTATGGCTGCTAAGGTAACCAATGCTAAGAAGGTCAGTATAACGACCACGTATTTGGATGATAATGTCAAGCTTTGGTGGAGAACGAGAGGCTCTATGAAAATTAGTGTGAATAGAACTCTCATTGACATGTGGGAGAAGATGAAGAAGGATTCAAAGGATCAATTTCTTCCAATGAACACTTCTTGGCTTATAAGAGATGTCTTGAAGAAATTGAAGCAAGACTGATCTATAAAAAAGTATGTAAAACATTTTACCTTTCTTACGCTTGATATTGGTAACATGTTAGACGAGGATAAACTCTTTAACTTTTTGTTTGGGTTACAACCATAGGCATAACTGGAGTTGTGGAGGTAAAATATGAAAGACGTGGTTAGTATAATCAAGGTCGCTAATGCCTTGGTGGATTTTTAAATGATGAATAAAACTAAGGGAAGTTCCTATATTTCTTCTAAGGGTAAAGTCCTAACTCAATAGGAAAAGAGCGAGGGGAGAAAGAAGAATTAATCCAATAAGGGAGAATTTAAGGAAAAAGGCAAGTAGAATTTTAACTTCAAGAGTGGGGAGACGTCCTCCAAGAAACACAGACTTCCTTTTTATTTATGCAGTGGTCTACATTTTGCAAGATAATTTCCAAGCAAGGAGAATTTAAACGCCTTGATAGCCGAAGAAAAGGAAGAACCTTCATAAGTGACAACGAATCCGATTGTCTTGTTGAATGTAGTTAAGAGTGAATCTAATCCCTTTGATCAATTAATGTCTGTGGAAATATAGGTCAATGAGAAAGAGGTAGCCACAATATTGGATATGAGTTCAACACACTCTTTTATAGTAAAAAAGATGGTATGTAAGATGGGGTTTATGGTGTCAAAGACCTCAACAAAGATGAAGACCCTTATAAGTAAGGCATAAGTGGTGGTAAGAGCTGCTTAAAATGTTCTAATAAGAATGCACTTCATAGTTAGCTAAAGAAGGATCTTGGGTTGAAGATTGGCTGGATCACATGTATGAGGGAGTATGCGAGAGCTCTAAGGAAACTTAACAAGTTAGATCAAGCATGGTGCATGTTTTGGTAGATTTTTAGATCTTATGTGGATTGACTTGGCTAAGGATAGAGATCATGATAAAATCTTGGATGATAGGGTAGACAAGATCACACGAGATATACATCAACTTTAAATGATAAAGTTTATATGAGAAGATCATTTAAAGATAGTGAGATCTTTTTGGATATGGTTATATCCTTCCTAATTCAATATAATCTCTTATCTTGTTGGTTGGGACGTAATATTATCCTATTAGATAAAGTCTTATTTGGATGGAAGATGTCTTAGTATGATGTAATTTGATAAGGATAGAGGTGAGTTAGGCATATCAGATTGGTTAGGATTCTGATTTGTAATCGGTCCTCAAGCTAGAGGTGCCTATATATATCTCATTTGAGCCTTACTCCTCATCACATTGAGCGAGAGTATTCCTTTGTATATTTTGGGGAAAGTAATAGGTTGGCTTTGTCATATATCTTGAGTTTTTTTTTATTATTTCCTTTGATTGCTTGTTACTTTTATAGTATTCTTACTCTAATGTGAGAGTTAAGACACTTTGAGGGTTGTGAAGTGTTTAAGAACAATTTTTTTTCGTCAACAATCATGTAAGAAGACTTAATCTTGTTTAAACGTACCTAAGCAAGATTGTTACGCATAGGTGTAGATGTTGTGAGGCCCTAAATTACACCCTAATAGGAATGTTACATGTCCATGAAAGTATATCTGATAGGAGTTAATGATTATGATTTGACTGAGTATTGTTTAAGTCTTGAATTTTGGTTTGATGGATTATAATTAGTAACTTAAAATGTATTATTGCAATTAGAAAATTGATGAATTAAAATGTATATTTGGACTAGAAAAAATATCAAATGGCAAGACAAGTTGATACATGAAAAATGTGGATGACTAAGTGTATACATTGAGTGACATGTGGCATTGGTAAATAAAAGACAAATGGCAGTAAAGTTGAATGACATTTGGCAGCATGATAAGAGGATAAGTAGCTCACTTCTAAGTATGACATGTGCCCTTTTTAAAACAAGGACACCTTGCATCTAAAGGTTTAGGTAAGTGCAAAATCATCTTTCATTCTAGTTGTTTCTGCTGTCTTCTTTCTACACCATTCCTCTCACCACCTAAACATCATGCCCTCACTTCCCTGTGTTGTTGCTTATGTGTATGTTTAATTACCACACCCAAATACTACATCAAGAAAGCTACATCATGCTATCTTCTATGTTGTTGTCTTTTTGGTGTTAAGATCATCCTATTTCCACCTTGATCTTAGAATTGTGCTTGTTGCATGGAGGGCTAGATTGGCTTGTTCATTGAAATAGGAGTTAAAACATGTAAGTGGAATTCTAAACTTGATGGCATGTGGTAATACAAATTCTATGATGTTTGAATTGGGATAGAATATGTATTGTGTTTATGATAAAATGAGTTCTGGAAAATGATGTTTGTATAATATATTTTGTTTTGGTTTTTGTAGAATGAAAGACAATGGTTTATGAGCTACCAAATGAATGATTTTGAATTGGAATTGGATGTGAATTAATGAGGAATTGAAGCATAATTAAGGTAAAAGTGAAGTGTAATTAATGGACTATAATAAAGGTTTATTGAATTGAGTACGAAGGTGTTAATCTTGAAAAAATTGAAGGCAATTGGATAGTGAACCTTCAATTCACTCATCCCACGATCGTGGGAAATTCTTTAAAATGAGAAAAGTTTGATTTTGTGCAATTGTTAAATCACATAAGGTTAAGACACTTTACAATGGTATAATTGAACTTGATTCAGGTTTGAAATGAACCTAGTTTGATGTTTGATTAATTGGTTAAAGGTTGAATAAGTTTTGGAATGTTAATTGAGATGATAACTTAAGGAATGAAATGTTTGATATCAATGTATCCAATTTTAGAATATTTGAATTATTCAAGGGATGAAGGTGCTCTTATGAACACAAATGTGATCCAAAGGATTTAGGTAATGGGAATTAGTTATGAATGTTTAAGAATTGGGAATTTGTGTGAACATATATGATGTACAGTTACTTAATGCTATTATTGATGCTGTTATAAATGCTTAAATTCATAAGGCTATTAAGTTTGTTCGGGTGTGAAAGAAGGTATTCAATTTGATCATAAGGAAATAAATTCCTACGTTATGATTTATTTCTCTTACATTTAATTCTAAAATGTCATATGTGTTGCTTTAAACATGCCAACTCCTAATTGTGGGTAAATAGACATGCTTAGAAGGGTCTGTAACTGCTTCTGCACTTAGACACTACAATGTCTTCTATTTTAGAGACTCAAGTCTCTTCTATTTCTGTAGATACCAATCATAGGTATCTTCTTTTCTGTTCCCGTTACACACTTTTGTAAAAAGGATTAGCAGGAAATTCTGTATGTGTTTTGATATTAGTTTTGCTCTGAAACAATCATATCTTGTTTTGATACTTTTATATTCTGCTCTGTTCCTGTTACCTAATTCTATAAAAAGGATTAACAAGCAATTCTGTATGTGTTTTAATATTAGTCATGCTCTAAAACAATCATGTCTTATTCTAATCCTTTTATATCATATTCTGTTCTCGTTACCTACTTCTATAAAAAAGGATTAGCAGGTAATTCTGTATGTGTTTTAATATTAGTTTTGTTCTGAAACAATCATGTCTTGTTCTGATACTTCTATATTCTATTTTGATGCATTTATGTTCTGTTTTGATGCAATTAATAGTCTGATTACTCTCTGATTTGATTAATTAAAGATTGCTTGTGATAAGTCATGATTCATTTGCTTATAAATGCTAGACGACTGTTAGAAGTAGTCGTCATCTTGTATCATGTTTAGTTATTTCCTACTAAGCTATATACTTAGTGTTACACCCCTAAGTTCGGACTGCGGGATCGTGCTAGTATTGTCGAGCCTTGGCTAATGCTTGACATGCAGGTCGACACGAGGAAGGCGTGTTGTCAAGGAAAAAAGGCAAAGTCTTGCAAGTTGACGAGAAAAACCTGAGGAACTTGCAAATTAGGCAAGGGATGTGGGAAGCATCGAAAAAGATCTCGAGAGTAGGTAAGATTCGATGCGCGTGGGTATGCGTAGGCACACATTGACGAAAATCTTTGAGAAGACGCGAGATTTGGATGCGAGGCCACATGGAGTTGGCGAACTATATCATGCGAGACCCGAGGGTGCACGAGAATGCGCAAAAACATGTAAGACCCCGCAAGTATGTGCGAAGGCATGTGAGTGAGGAAATGCATATAAACATTTGACTTCGATGAGGCAGGTTGAACGTATGTAAAATATGCGAGGTTTTATACTAACTCGAATTGTGACTTGTACTTAGTCATGGAGCAATGAGATTACATCATGAGTGAGCTTAATCATGAAAGATGGACCTATCCATAGGCGTGCATTGATAGACTTATGTGCGGATAGGCCTTTGTGACTTGGAAAACATGTCAGTAATGACACGACAATTATGGGTGATATGGCATATGATGGAGTCGTGAGATCAACTTGAAGATCACATTGGAGATTCATCAAATCTAAGACATAAAAACCATGTGGGATAATCAACTGAAGATTGTAGAGATCTTCAAGGATATGGATGCAATCTTCCAAGTTGACATGTAATCTTTATTTGATTAGATTCTGATGTAATGTAGCCAATTGGAAGAGGCCTAAGGGAAAGGGGATGTCTTCCCATTGGTTGGTGTGATAAAATATAATCTTTAGTTGATAAGATCAATTAGGATTGTGGAGATCTTGAACCTGCTTTCTAAGCAAGAGGAGCTTATAAATAGCTCATTAGAGTTGAGAGCTGTTCATTCAATCATTGAGTCATTCACTCATTGAGAGAAATCACTCAAAGGAGAGAGCTTTTAGAAGGGTTCTTATTGTATGGGTTGCGAGTAGGGAGTTCCTTATAAGTGCTTCGAGAAGGAGGTACTTGTATCTTTTGTTAACATTTTATTGAGAGTTAATGAAAGATTATCTTTGACTATATACATCTCTTATTGCTTTCTTTACTTTGTTATACACTTGTGTTATTTTGTGTGTATGAGAAACACTTTAAACATTTGTGTACATGTGAGGTGTTCGAGGGCTAACAGAATTGTTCGGCAACATTCACGTGAGAAGGTTGAATCTTGCTTAAGTAAACCGAAGTGGGATTGCCATGCGAAGGTAAGCGTGACTTGTGGTAAAAATTTGAGTCCAAAGCAAACCTTTGTGACAGCTGGTATCAGAGCCAGAAAAAGAGTTAACAGAATAGAGGCAATTCTTGAGTCTCTAGCCATAAAGGATGAAGGAGTAGTTCCTTTGTTGGAACGTATTACAGCCTTAGAGAAGGAACTTTAAGCAAATATAAAGCGCTCAAGGAATAGATGAAGACTCGTGAGGAGATGAGCTATAATCTGTTGGTACGCAAGCAAGCGATGGCAAGGCTTGAAACGGGTGTCCGAGTGAAAAGCATTATAGTGAAGGTGCGGGAGCCACAAGTTTTCAATGGGAAATTTTTCTATGAGACATGAAGCAATACTTTGCAACAATAAAGGGGGTAGATTCGAAGAAGGTGTCAATCACAACAATGTACGTGTTGGGTGATGCAAAGCTATGGTAGAGGACAAGGACTTCTAATGACATCAATGCTAGCAAACCTCTCCTTAATATATGGGACAAGCTGAAGAAGGAGCTAATAGACCAGTTCTTACCCAACAACACTTTATGGCTCGCGAGGGAAGCTTTGAAGGGGTTGAATCAAGATGACTCAGTGAGGGAGTATATGAGGAAGTTCACATCAGTGATGTTAGACGTGCGGAGGAGGAAGACAAGTTGTTCAACTTCATTGGCGGCTTGCAAGGTTAGGCATAAATGGAGCTTCAGAGGTAGAACATGAAGGACCTCTCTAGCACAATAGCGGCGATAGATGCCTAGGTGGATCTCCAATTGCCACCACCAACTTAACCCAACTGAGAAGGTAAGAAAAATGGTGGAACCTGGGATGGAGATGAGAAAGGCAAAGAGAAGGTGGGAGAATCTTATCAACATAAGAAGAAGCAATCGAAGGAAAAGGTTACATGCTTCATTTGTAAGGGGACGCATTATACTCGAGAATGCCCAAAGAGGAAAAAAGGGTGAGGAGCAGATGAATTCCATAGTCACGAAGGACAAAGGAAGGAGCGATGAAGATGACTCAAGGGAAGGAGCCATCAATAACACCGCCTATTTGAATGTTGTACGCCTCATGGAGGAGGACTCATGTAAAAACAAACTCGGACAAAATAGGAGGTAATACGTGGGAAAGGTGTTAATGGAAGAGAAGACTTGCTCCAGTCTTCGACAGTTGGTGAAGGAGTCTTCGAGGGAGCCGCTCCTAGAAGAGTGCCCACAGATTATTTTGATGAGGGCGTTGAATTCTTCTGGTGAGGGTGGTTTGTTAGATTTTTAAGTCTAGATTGTAGGATCATGCGAGTGTTGATGAGTTTTGGCCAATACTTGGCACGTAGGTCGACATAAGGAAGGCATATTAACGAGGGAACAAGGCAAAGTCTTGCGAGTTGGCGAGCAAAACCTGAGGAACTTGCAAAGTAGACGAGGGATACAGGAAGTGTCATCAAAGATCTCGAGAGTAGGCAAGATTCGATACATGTGGGCACGCGTAGGCACGCATTGATGGAAATCTTCGAGGAGATGTGAGATTCGGATGCAAGGTCGCGTGGAATTGACGAACTAAGTCATGCGAGACCCTAGGGTACGTGAGAATGCGCAAAGACATGCGAGACCCCACGAGGATAAGCGAAGGCATAGAGTGAAGAAATACACATAAGTACTTAACTTTGACAAGATAGGTTGAAGGTATGTAAAATATGTGAGGTTTTATACTAACTTGGATTGTGACTTGTACTTAGTGATGAAGCGATGAAACTGTACCATGAGTGAGCTTGATCATGGAAGATGGACTTGTCCATGGACATGCATTGATGGACTTATGTGCGGACAGACGTTAGTGACTTGGAAAACACATTAACAGTGACGTAGCAACTATAGGTGATGTGACACATGATGATGTGGCGAGATCAACTTGAAGATCACATTGGAGATTCATCAAACCTAAAGATAAAGACTATGTGGGAGAATCATCTAAAGATAGCGGAGATCTTTAAGGATATGGATGCAATCTTCCAAGGTGGCATGTAATCTTTATTTGATTAGATTCTGATGCAATGTAGCCAATTTGAAGAGTCTTAAGGGAAAGGGGATGGCTTCTCATTGATCAGTGTGATACAGTGTAGTGTAATCTTTAGTTGATAGGATCAACTACGATTGTGGAGATCTTAAACTTGCTTTCTAAGCAAGAGGAACTATAAATAACTCATTAGAGTTAAGAGTTATTCATTCAATCATTGAGTCATTCACTCATTGAGAGAAATCACTCAAATGAGAGAGTTTTGAGAGTTGAGAGCTTTTAGGGGGTTCTCATTATAAGGGTTTCGAGTAGGGAGTTCCTTATAAGTGCTTCGAGAAAGAGGTACTTGTATCTTTTGCTAACATTTTGTTGAGAGTTAATGAAAGATTAGCTTCGACTATATATATCTCTTGTTACTTTCTTTATTTTGTTTTTCACTTGTGTTATTTTGTGTGCGAGAGAAACACTTTAAACGCTTGTGGGCGTGTGAGGTATTCGAGGGATAACGAAATTGTTTAGCGACATTCATATGAGAAGGATGAATCTTGTTTAAGTGGATCGAAGCAAGATTGCTGTGCGAAAGTGGGTGCGACTTGTGGTAAAAGTTCGAGTCTAAAGTAGATCTTTGTGATACTTAGCACGGTGTTTTGTCCTCCGTGTAGATCTTTTTTCCTCCGTGTAGATCTTGTTAAAAACGATTAAGGTTGGGACAACCGCAGTAGCCAAAGAAGGATATGTTATATTTTGGAAGATGTTTTGTATAAGTTTTTAAGTTGTATTTAAAATTGTGAGACTTATTTGTATTTTGTGTAAATGGTTTGTAATAACTATAGTACATGATGGATTTGAAATTTAAAACATGTATTTGATCAATACAATGTATAAATTATGTTCTATTTATGACTCAACATTCGAATGAAATATGAAGTATGTTTCCTTATTTTTAGGATTTGATGGAATATCTTGGTATATTCTAGGTTTGATTTGTGTAACATCCGTATATCTTCTTAGGGGATATTAGAGTGTTACAAAGGTAATAATAACCATCGAGGCCAATTAACAACAATTGTTATGTGAATATATATAACAATAAATTATATTGTTCTAATTGTAAGAATGGATTTAGGAAAAGGGTATATATATTTGGGAAACATCCAAATTCAGTTTCATATTAATTGATAAAAAATATCACTTTACCCTTATTGAACATAATGTTTAACCTTTGATTTCATTTTTAACTTGTTCAATCTAAAGATTTGTGAAAAATAATCAAAATGTGGAAACTATGTTATGATATAATAGTTCTAGGAGTTCATATAAATGTCTATACTTGTGTACACTTCAAATTTTGTTTAAGCTAAATTAACCTACAAAAAGTACAATTCGTCTAAGAAAAAGGACGGGGACTTGATTTAACTTTTAACTGAGGTTATATGAATAATTAATGAACTCTTATGTACTTAATGTGCAGGTTAGTTATCTGTTTTGAAAGTATTGATTGTCATTAATTATTCACCTAAAACAGGACAAATATTTAGTTATCTGTTTGAAAGTATTGATTGTCAGTCACTATTATTCACCTAAAACTGGACAAATAGCTTTCTCGGAGTATGAATGCAAAGAAAGAGACATAGCACGTAAGCAATGATGCTTTGCTCCGGCGATCACAATATACAAACCAAAGACGTGGGCCAGGATGACAAAATAAGCCAATAAATGCTAAAACTTTGACTTTTTGGACACATTTAAGTCAAGCCACTATTCTTACCTATGCCAGTGTTTGCTTCTTTGAATTTTTTCTTTATTAGATAACCTAGCCTTTTCTGATAGCATCCAATAGAGCATGTTCCTACAGCTTTTGTTAATTCAATTATGCAGGGTTAAATTTTTTCTGAGAAATGAATAATGTCTCTAATCTAGTTGGAAATTGAATAAAGGAGCAGAAGGTTCAAAAGTGAGCCTCTTACCTTCTGCAAGATCTTGAGCTCCTCACAGGCATTCCACTTCATCTTCTTGATGGCAAAGAACACTCCATCGATGGACCCTCTATACACGGACCCTTGAATCAAACATTCCTCATTGAACCCATCAGTGGCTTCTCTCAATTCTTCAATCCTGAACATTTTGTACTTGTCTAGATAATCTGATACATCTGCCAACAAATTCACCTCCATATTTTTCCACGCTTTACCGCCTGGCTTCTCCACATCACTGTCCATCTCTCTCCTTTTTAACACCCCCTCCTTAAAAACCCAAGCCACAATTATCAAAATCAAGAACATCCCAACAATTCCTAGCCCAACTGCCAATCCAATGATCAAACCTTTCCTCTCAGTTCTTCGGGAAGAGTCGAGAGGAGAAACTGAAGGCTGTGTCAAATTTGGCAGCTTACTCACCGGAATGAATATGGTGTCCAATGGTTGGATGTTATTGCCGTTAACATCTATAATAGACTGTGTCCCTACTCCAAACATTGAAGCCACCTCTGACAAGTTATCAGAAGGTTGAAACACGTAAGATACGAGATAATTCACACGGTTCTGCAACTGGATTTGGTTGGGACACTTGCAAAATATAGGAAAGAATACGATTTGACCGATGTCCAGTCTGGTAGGGACAAGAGTTGGGTTTACAACTTCAACAGACTGGTAGGTCGTGAGGTTTTGGAAATGGTCAGTAGAAACATAGTAGAACGTATCACCTGATTTTATTGTGTAGGAGATGTTAGAAAAGGAGATGCTATAAGAGGAGTTGAGGGTGTGGCAAGAACACGATAATGGGACAAAGAGTGGTTGGTTTGGGATGAGAGGTGAGGCTGGAGAAGAGATGTTGCTCGGCTCCGATATCATGAGGCGACTAACCGAGAAGAGATCACCAATTGTAGCCAGGTCAAGGAAATTGGGAGGCATAGCTCTGTAGAAAGCGTAAGTTTCGCACGGAGAGGCCGTCCGGTTGACATCACATCTGAATCCTTGTGTGCTTGGTTGAGCTCGCAAACGGTGGAGAAGGAGATTATAGAAGAAGCAGAGGAGAGTAAAGACCAAGAGGCTTTTGGTTCTGATCATTTTCCTGCTTGGTGATTGATTGTGTTCTCGTTGTCTACGGTATCTGGTGCTTATATCCGTGAAACCTCAGGAAAGGTTTTGTTTTTCTTCAGGTAAGATAAGAACCTGTCTCGACGACTATTTGACAGCACTTAAGTCGGGTCAATTTTTCCATTGTAGAATTCATAACCCATAACTTTAACTTTATGAGTCCAGATTTTCTGTAGTCTGTCCAATATCACCATGTCTTATTATGTCTAATAAATCTCAACTATTTATTTATGTAAATTTCGCAAAATAAATGACTGAGATTTTATAAGACAAAATAAAACAGGATAATATTAGACACAGGATCTCATCTCTTAACTTTATCTTCTTTTTTCTGACATTGTACAACTCATAAACCATACTTATCGACTTCGTATTAGATCACGTAATTTTATTGCTTCCACCATGATTTAAATGGCCCAGCCGTATGCAACCAGGCCTCCAGAAGCAACAGGCACAAAATTGATTGACTTGAAAGAGATGTTGAAATGTAGTTTTGGGTCTCCTGAAATTTAAGGTATCAAGCCGTATGGTCAGTGTGTTGCCAGAAATTCATTGGGCTGTCTGGCTAAAGATTGTAAGGCTGATATCATCTTTGGAAAAATCAAGGTTGAAATTTGAATCCGTGCCGTCTGGAAGGGGGCGGGCATTGACGTAAAGGTTTACGCTTGCAGCCTCCCAATCAATTCCAGAATAAATGTAACAATTTCAAACAAACAATCAATGTGATTGTCGATATTCAAAGATCAAATAGGCAATACCTGAAAAAGGTTAGGCACTTTTTTTTTTTCACAATGGCTTTAGTCCCCTTTTTTTTTTTTAGAATTTTAAAAAATGCATTAATGATAAAGAAGGTTTAGTGGTACAAAATGTGGAGAGTTGCCTTTCCTAATGCAACTGCCCAATCGGCAGTGTTTTAATGTTGTTAAAAAGAAGGGAACGACAAAGTACAGACAACAGGAGGATCTTTAACTACCTAAGCAGTGACATTTCCATGAAAGAGGTAATAATCTCATCGTCTAATCGTTGCAACCACTTATTCAACCTAATTTGGGAATGAGTTCTTTGGAGACTTCCAAACTTCACAGTGTCGGGAGAAAGTGGAAGAAAAAGACGCTTGAAGATCTTTCTGGATCGAAGTTTGTAGAAGGGTCCACGGACTAGGTAAGTACTAATATTGCGTTTGGTTGCAGTCTCCAGTGGCTGCAGACAGAACAGAACAGGACAGAACGGAACAGAAACTGGAGGCAGAGTGGTGTTTGGTTGTGGTTGACAGAACAGAGAAAACTGTTCTGTCTTATGGG
>JANZLF010000221.1:25288702-25334712 GCA_026546835.1 Erythroxylum foetidum
TCACTACCGGTTGAACCTCTAAACCTTAAACCTTTCCTTCGACCGGTTTAATATCCGGTCCGGTTTTTAAAACATTGGGTAGAACTCGTTCTACTATTTCTGATCATCTACTTAATTCCCACCTGAATCACATACACAATCAGGGAGCGGTACATGTGTCGTTGAGATCTATTCCAGAATGGCGAAGCACTTTCAGACAAAATTGGATTACATGGAGACCATGAAACACCCGACAAATAGGGAAGTGAAGCCACATATGCCTCGTCACAATTCCCAAATTTGGCTTCTTATCATAGAATACAGATATAAGACGCCTCAGAAATTGCTAAAACGTTTCCTTTTCCCGGGACTTTGAGAAGATTCACAGTAGAATCCAATTTTAGCTTTCTCTTCTTCTGCCATCATGTCCATTAGTTGTCCTTGAAGCTCCTCCAAACTGTAAACTCCCTTGTAATACACAAAACCCGACAATTCGATAAATTTAGATAATAACAAAGGAGAAAACTGTGAACCAAGTAGAAGACGTAGCAAATTAATTAACTATCTGTGGCCTCGCATTTTCCGTCATCAAAATCATCTCTTGCATGAATTCAAAGATTCCCTGGTTCATTACTCGGTTAATTAAGTGGTCATTAACCAAAAACATGGTGACAAAAGTTTTGGAAGAATAGAACTCACTTGATCGTCATCTTCGTCTCCAAGAAGACCCAACATTCCCGCGTCGTATATTCTTTTCTTTCTCCTATCAGATAAAACTGAAAAGTAGACATATGATTCAATAATGTTCAATGGAAACGGGACATCGCTAGAATTATAAGGTTAACCTCCCATATAAATACCTCAATAAGACTCTTGAATTTGCTGAAACCGTCTCTTTGCTTGTCCTCCAACGACAAGGTCTCTTACTCTCATCCACCAGTCTGGATGCCATTTCTTAAGCACCGTAAAACATCAGAAACAAAAGTTTTGGAAATCAAGAAAAAAGAAAGAAAGTACTTGTTAATACTACCAGCACAAGTTTCTTGTAAGCATGACGAATCTCTATGTCAAAGGCTTCTTTGCAAAGTCCAAGCACTGCATAGTAATAATGCTTTCTCTCAGACATTTTCAAGTTTTGAAGCAGCAATACCACCAAAAGGGGTTTTGAATTCCACTAGATAGTTTTGGACAGTGTCTCAGGTTTTTGGGTGTCTTGTATGAAAATTAACAAATTGGTTTCTATTACGGTTTGATCTAATTGCAAGGTATGGGACTTGAATCTCATATTGATTAGATACAAAATTGATATGGGATTTATAAGGACTTTGGTCTCTCTACCCTCATAAGCTAGCTTTTGGGGAGTGGCTCTCCTAAAGTCCTTATCAATTGGTATCAGAGCCACTCTCTATGGCTACCAACAAAGACAGGATTGAACAACTGGAAGCTGGGCTCGGACATCTTCAAGATGGCTTTGAGCGGATGGAGCTTGAACTTGCTAATAAGCTACGACACATGGAGAATGCTATCACCAAGCTATCTAAGGTTGTGCTCTCCAACAAGGAGGGACCTGGAAGCAGCACTAATGATCACCGCGACCAATCTCGAAACAGTAAAGTAGAAACAAAGGAGAGCAAGGAAGGGGGCGACCAATGTTCTTTTCCAAACTAACTAAACTGGAATTCCCAAAATACTCAAGTGCTGACCCGACTGAATGGTTCAATCAAGTGGATCAATTCTTTGAGTACCAAGGCACTTTAGCACCAGAAAAAGTGTCATTGGCCTCTTTTCATCTGGAAGGAGAAGCCAATCAGTGGTGGCAGTGGTTACGAAGGGCTTACCAAGAGGAGGGGAAAGAAGTTACATGGGATATTTTTGTTGAGGAGCTATGATCACGATTTGGTCCTACCAATTGCGAGGACTTTGATGAATCCTTGTCCAGAATAACACAAACAGGTTCATTACGGGACTATCAAAAGGAATTTGAGAGGTTAGGTAATAGAGTGCAAGGATGGACACAAAAGGCTTTGGTGGGCACGTTCATGGGAGGCCTAAAGCCTGACATTGCTGATGACATTAGGATGTTCAAACCAAAATCTCTAAAAGATCTCATTAGCCTTGCTCGGATGCGGGATGAGCAATTGAATCATCAACGCCAACTTCCACACCCTATCAGCCGATTCACGACAGAATCATCATTTTTAACAAAGTTCAAACCCACATCACCTACGAAGCGACTTACTTGGGACGAAATGCAGAAGCGAAGGACCCAGGGATTATGCTTTAATTGCGATGAGAAATTTGCCCCCGGACATCATTGCAAGGGACCTCAACTCTTGGTACTAGAATGTAGTGCTGAAGGCATAGATACGGAGGGGCAAAACAACTCAACGGTATGACAACCGGAGATTTCAATCCATGCGCACATAGGATAATTTCCTCAACCTCAACCTTGAGGACAAGGTTATTGTCGGAGGAGGAGGTAATGATAAGCCACGATGGACCACCACCCGAGTATCAAGGAGGAATCACCGATATCTCGCCTGAAGAACAAGTCAAGATACTGGCACTAAGAAGGAACTTCCCACTTCCGCATTACTTCCGCATCAGTTGCCATTTTCTTTATGTATTTCCCTTCAGTTTTTATCCTCATTTTACCGTAGAAGTAGCTCCACTTTCGTGTATAAATAGTTTGCAATTATCAATGAAAAAGGGGACAGAAATATTTTACACAAACCTTGGCAAACTCTTGCTATAACTCACTCAATTAATTTCCGGCTTTGACTGGGACCTATCAGAGGGTCCCAAGAACATCGGAAGTGACGAATTCGGTGGACTTGAGTCTTTTTTTATTACATTAGATATCCTGACTTAGTCGAACTAATCCTAAACTCCTACGACCCCACCCCAAGAGCATAGAGGATGTAAATCTGAAACTCCAAGATCTCTCAGGTTCCTACGTAGCCTGTATACTTTTGCGCACAAGGAGTCTTCACATACTTGATTGTTTAGCTTGATGATCGATCACTGGCCTCCCCTCTGCTCAGCAACAGGTTCCCATCAGCCCCCAGGTTCTCTAGCAGCTCCAACTCCCACACTGCCGCTGGAAGCGAGGCATTCGTAATTGATCTGATCAAGGAGTTATGCCTAGGGGGCTGGAGGATCATCAATAGGAACATGTCTATTTATTCTCCTTTTGCGTGACTCGAACTCAAGATCTCCTATAAGGAGAGTCTTAAGTGAATAATTTGGACCAATTGAGTCATTCTTTTCATCACTACCAGTTGATGATTAATATTATTGAATAACTTTTTAACTCCAATTTAGTTATCCTTTCCTGCTAAAAAAAATAATGTGATAATGGTGAAGTTATGATCTTATCTTGTCATTAAAATAAAGTGTGTACCTTTGTCCTAAAACATGACCTAGTAATACTAATAGCATCTTCCGTTTGATGGAATGGGCCAAAACTTGGATTACTAGTGCACAGAGGGGTTTCCGTAAGACCCATTAAAACTTGAGGACCCCCGATAACAATAGCCACACGATTGCCCAAATATTTCAAGAACTTGTGTGTCCTAAAAGCCCCCTTTTCTCTGCTCTGCTCTGCTCTGCTCAGTCCTCTTCTGCCAGTCCCGCCAACTTGTAGACCCAAACCCTAGCTGTCACGATGAATTGCTCAAGTAACCTATTCTCTTTCTCTTGTCTTTCTTAGGTTTTTTGTTTATGAAGTTGTCTCAATTTTGTAACTTTCTTTCTCTGCAGTCTCCGGCGAGGTGCCGGAAGAGCCTGTGGCCTCCAAGAAGTCCGGGCTTCTGTTTGAAAAGCGTTTAATCGAAAGGCACATATCGGTTTGTTCTTTTTTCTTATTCTGCCGATCTATAACTTTTGAAATTTCAATTTCTTCTGTTTCTTCGCTAGTAAAGCTGAGACGATATTTTTCCACATATGGTTTGGCCTAAGTACCTTGTTCTAGTGAAGTTCTAAGCCTTGGTGGGTGTTAATGTGGAAGGGATTAATTTTCCCAAAATCATTTCTTTGCACACCCAAAAACAGATACATTTTCTTTTAATTTTTTGTACTTGAATGATTATCTTTTTTAATTTTAAGTAAAGATTTTTCTTTTTGAAGTTTAGGCTTTTGGAAAGGTTTTGTGTACTGAGAAGAATTTAGAAACAAAGACACTTCTTTAGGTTTTGGGAAAAGATAAAGGAGGAAAATTGAGTTGAGATTGCTGAATCATTTATTTCGTTTAACTTTAGGAGCACTTTTTTATCTTTTTTCCTAGTCAACTTGGAGAATTTCTGCTGAGTTGTTGTGATGAAGTGTAGCATGTAGAAAGACTTGGTTAAAGTTGAAGATGTTAGATATTAGGCGTTACTGCATGTAGCAAGTTGGTGGTTTTCTTATGAAAATGCTAAGTGCATTGTTTTGGTTTTTGATTAGTTTGATTTAATGTCAATTCAAAATAACAAGTATTCTAAACATCCTTTTACTTGTCAATCTAGTTGTTGAGCCTATTTCCTGAAGCCAAGAGTGATTACGAGCTGCTTTTTCTCGCATATCATTTCAATAATCTCAGTTTGCATTTCAACTTTTATATCTGCAACTCTTTTTCCCTGAATAAATTTTTAATTGGTATAGGATTATGGAAAATGCCCAATCACTGGGGAGCCACTTACGATGGATGACATTATTCCAGTCAAAACAGGGCAGGTACACTGATGGCCCTTGCTATAATTGTTGGTTAAGGTTTTATTTTGATTCGTGTGGTATTCCAGTGATCTAAGTTTATGCTGTTTGGTTAAGGTTTTACTTTGTTTTGTTACCACACGGATCTTTGCTTACGTAGTCTCTGTTGGACTTTTCTGCAGATTGTCAGACCAAGAACTGTACAGACTGCTAGTATCCCTGGAATGCTTGGGATGTTCCAAAATGTATGTGTGACAAGCCACCACCTTTTCTGGTTACTACTTCTCTCTTGCTTTACTGAAAGGCTTGCTGCTGATTACAAATTCAATCTGCTTGGTTGCAACTAGATAATTGACCTATATGCCTATTTCTTTTACGACATGTGACTGACCTGCCCAATGTAAAATGGTTGTTTATATTATTTAGACATTTTATGATATTCATCTACATGTGCGCATAAACAATGTGTTGATAAATATCTAATATTCTAGTTGAGGTGCATGTTTTTGCCAGCTACACTGCAGTGTTGGTGTGATGTTCCTTGACTGAAGCCTTCCCTTATGATTCATTGCCCCTTTAGTTCGGTTGGGTCCTTAAGATACTTTTTACTGTTGAAGTCAGATTTACGATATAACAGACCCAGGACAAAACATCTTTTTGTTAGCAGTCAAATTTGTCCAGCTTCAGATTCTTTTTGGGTTGATTAGGTGCTTTAATTAGTCAGCTTCAGATTCTTTATGGGTTGATTAGATTCTTTAATTAGTCATTTCAAAACATGCTAAATGTTGTAGCAATTGATATTGTTGACACTATAAATGGGTATGTTGTATACATTGTGTTATCCTGTTCTGGTCATCAGTTAATTTTGTTTTTGTAATTGTAGGAATGGGATGGACTGATGCTATCTAATTTTGCATTAGAGCAACAATTGCATACTGCAAGGCAAGAGCTTAGTCATGCACTATACCAGGTATGAGGAATTTTACTTTTTTTAAGCCCCTGCGTCGATATTTTATATCAATTATTTACTCCTCCTATATATCATGTCAATCTGTGTTTCATGGCTTTGAGCATGTAACTCATGCATGTTTCAGAGCAACATAATGTCATGTTATTTGGGCTGTTTTCGAAAGTGTATCCCACCTTTTGGATATTAAACTATGTCCTAAAAGTTCAACACCAGTACTTTCAGAAACAGATATGTTTGACCCCTTATGTCTATCATCTTTTTATGTCTATCATCTTTTTCTCCATGTTTTTGTAGCTAGGTTCAGTTATGGACACTTTTTTTCAGGATTTATCTAGCCTGTATGTTTCTTTTGTGAGCATATGCCATTGATATCTTCACTGATTCGCCAAAAACCTCAGAAAGCTCAGGAGTCAATAATTTCCTACTGGCTTTTGCTTACTCATGGTTTATCAAATGCTTTCTTTGACTTTGATGATGTGGTATATTGAGTCAAAATTTATGATTCTTCACGAGATTTTGGAAAACGGGAACTTTGGATTTTCAAGTTTATTAGAGAAAAGGCTTTATTATATACATAATAAACAGCTTGATTTGTTGACACTATGTGACTTATTTACTCGTAGTGGTTTCAAGACATCTAGGTAAAGGGAAGGTTTGGTTTGGTCAATAAATTGTTCTTGTGGATTGACAAGAGGTATTGTATGTGTGAGCCATGGGCATTAGGATACGATGATAGATATTGCATGTTACTTCACATATGTTAATGCTCGAATCTAGTATCTGGACCGAACAATGTGGCCTTCTTCTTGAAGACACAAAGATGCTGCTATATCATTTCTGCGATATCAAGTAAATCATATGATATCAGTGAAGTTATACAGATATGATAAAGTTCCTTGTTTCTTTACTGATGTATTGTTTTTATCACCTTTAATATATTCTTCAGTTATTGGAATATATATCTTGGTTGATGTAACAGATGTTAAGTGCAACCAATGTTTGCCATTCTCCCAATAATTGTTCTATATATACAATATCAATTATGGAGCATCCCATTGTTCTTCCTTTCTGATTATTCATTTCTTATAGCTGCTTTAATTACAATTTCACTATTTGTTAGCTTTCTGATTATGTTTCCATTAAGAATGCTAAAGTTTGAAGGATTCTAATTTTGTTATTTCAAAGATTCCTTTTTCATCCTATATAATACTAGTTTAATTCAGAGGTATAGTTTGTTATACTTTCTTTCATCTTATGCGTTATTTTGTCCATGTTTTCGTTGTTTTATTGTGAATTCAAATTTGGATTGGTGATTTTGGTATTGCCTATCCTACCAACCACCTGGGTCGGCTTGCTTGTATCTATCTTTGCAGCATGATGCTGCTTGCCGTGTTATTGCAAGGCTTAAGAAGGAGAAGGATGAGGCAAGATCATTACTTGCACAGGCTGAAAGACACATGCCACAGGCGGCAACAGTAGCAATGCCAAATGCTGCCACTCTTAGCAATGGAAGAAGAGGTTTATATGCAATATTCTTCATGGTCTTAGCTTTGATCATATTACTTAGCTTGTGCATTTAAGTTGTGTTAATCACATTACAGCTTCTGAGGACGAAGAGATGGGACCACCTGGAAAGAAAATTCGTCCTGGCATTTCTGCTGACATCATTACTGAGCTAACAGACTGTAATGCAGCTTTATCACAACAGCGTAAAAAACGGCAGGTGTCTTCATGTCCATGCAAACTAGTCTATCTGAATCATTTTCCAGAACTGATCATATTGAACAGCAAGATTACTATGCCTTCATTTATATGTATGCCTGATCAGTGTTAATAGTTATATTTCCCCTTTTAATCCATGTTAGCGTCCACCAACATTGGCAACCAGTGAAGCTCTGGAGAGGTATACACAGCTTTCTAGTCATCCTCTTCACAAAACAAGCAAGCCAGGAATTGTGTCTATTGATATCCATTATTCTAAGGTACGTGCTCTCTTTAATTTGGATCTCATGATGAATTGATGTACCTAGTGTTGTTGGCAGGGCCATTGTTGTCTTTAGTCTGGAAGATGAGTGTAGGAAGATTGCAATTGTATCAGGCTTTTCCTTTGGGTTTAAGATAGGTTTTCCTTGAAGGACTATTGAAAGATGGGTGCTCCTTGTATTTGATGTTCATGGTAGGGTTGCGGGTGCCAATCATGAACAACAAGAAATGGGAAAAAAAAAGATAAAGATACAATATTTAAGTTATCGATAGCTCTTTGAACAGCATCACGTATAATAACTCAACATTCCTGTTGATTTATTTGTGGGATTTGTTTTGTAAATCTATGCGATGACGAATTATTATCATATGCATTATTTACTTGAATGTTTATTCTCAATTTCATATTTCATGATTTCACCAAAATACTTTTTGCAACCTCTCCTTTGCTGCTGTCATAAGTTGTGAGGGCATGGCTAAAAAAACTGCAACATGATTTATTACACTCTGATTTTTCTTATGAATTCAGGCTTAAGGAGTGATTATCATGAGTATGCTATGGCTTTACAAAATCACGTTCAATTTTGTATTCCGTGGTTCCACCAATATACTTTTGTTTGTTGGATAATACTATGAAAGAGTTGGAATTGCTTGATTAGTGCATAGTGCATCAAGATTTTGAGCAAAATTACTCACCTCATAAATATTGTCTAATATCTTATATACGTAATTAGGAGTTTTGTTGCCTTGTTTTGTGTCTTACTGGGTTTTGTTGGTCCATTTTAGTTGGTTGCTGGACTGCTGATTTCATAAACTTTATTCTTTGGTTAAATCATATGTTCCTATGACATTTAGGACCTAATTGCCACTGGAGGGATTGATGCAACTGCTGTAGTCTTTGGTCGCTCGTCAGGAGAGATCCTATCTACACTCAGTGGCCATTCTAAGAAGGTTTTTGCACTAACTTGGTTATTGCTGCAATATTTTTGTTTAAAATTAATATCTTCACTGATCAGGTCATGTCTCTGGTAGGTTACGAGTGTGAAGTTTGTTGGTGACAGTGATTTTCTCTTAACTGGTTCTGCAGATAAGGTTGGCCAATTTATTTTTCAAAAAAGTGTGGTTCTCCTAAATGAATGCGGACTTTCATCTTGTACTCATTAGTTGTATGATATTGTTTTGCAAAAACACAGTATTCATTTGTTTTTATTCAATGACACAGATGGTTCGAGTTTGGCAAGGTTCTAGTGGTGGGGCGTATAATTGCGTACACATCTTGAAGGATCATACTGCTGAGGTATATTTGATTTTAATTGCTGATGTCAAGAATGATTATCAATACATGCTTGAGCTGATTGGAAGGTTGTCCAATTTTGTGACAGTTGTAACCATTTGGATTAATACACCTATTATCCTGTCAGGTGCAAGCTGTCACGGTTCATGCCACAAATAAGTACTTTGTAACTGCTTCTCTTGATAATACATGGTGCTTCTACGATCTCTCTTCTGGTGAATGCTTAGCGCAGGTTCCAACAGCTCCCTTTCCCTGTGACAGTTATTAATGTTAGAAAGTTGGATTTTTTTTAAATCTCTTTCCTTCCAGTGTTAAGATGCATGTGATGTTTAGGTTAAAAAAGTATTATTTACTCATGCAATGTTTAATTGTTTCTATGATGTCAATTTTTATTTTTCATTTACATCGAGATGGTCATGGATACCTGAAACTTGAATCTAGTGAATTATTATTTTATTGAGCTGTGAATGTCATGTCCAAGGATTTTATATATGATTCGAGTTATGTCTTGTAAGTCTACTTTTCTTTTCTAATTTTATATCATAAGTTTTGCAGCCTCAAAATCTCATATGTTTATTGAGTTAATATATATTTCTGAATTTTCTCGTAGGGAAATTAAGGATGTATGTTGTACACTTGTCATGATTCTACAGGTCTCTGACACTTCAAAATCTGATACTTCCAAACCAGAGGGTTATACGTCTGCATCTTTCCATCCTGATGGTCTTATTCTTGGAACAGGAACATCTGAAGCTGTTGTTAAAATTTGGGATGTTAAAAGCCAGGTAATTCTATCAGGCATATAACAAGACCCCTGATGGTTATATTTGCAGATTTCATTAACCCCTGGCAAGACATTCAGGTCTGTCTCCAAGCAGTATATATGAACGCTGATTTTGATCATTCTTTAAAATTTCTACTTGTGTACTTGATTGATTTACAGGCAAATGTTGCTAGATTTGATGGGCATGAAGGAGCAGTAACTGCAATATCATTTTCAGAAAATGGTTACTTCCTGGCAGTGAGTATCTCGGATCTAGAATGAATGATTGACCATATAACCTATGACTGATTTTATAAGTTTTGATTGGACAGACTGCAGCTCATGATAGTGTTAAATTGTGGGATCTTCGAAAATTGAGGAATTTCCGTACCTGGAGTCTATATGATTCAAATACATCAACAAACTCTGGTAAGTATGGCTGTGATGCTAGACCCCATAATTCCATATAGATGGTCCAGAATGTAATCATGTCATGCACTTGTTTGTATTAAGATAACAAATTAGAGCAGGTTTGCTTGATGTTTTTTAAATATTCATCTCTTCTGCAATATCTGTTTTGGCCTATGGAAAGATATCAATATAATTTCCTCACAATAAAGTGACAATTATAGTGAACTGTTTCCAAGTAATATATCACTGGATTCTTGTGCTTATTATTGCAGTGGAATTCGACCACAGTGGACATTACATTGGAGTTGCAGGGTCAGATATAAGGTATGGTTTCTATTTGGATTTCAAACATGCCTAGTTCCATGTATATTTTTAGAAAGCATTCCTTGATTCTTTTATCTTCTCTCTTTGCTGGACTATAGTTGCATGGGACGAGTAACATTATTTTGATCTTCCTGGAGTTAGTTGGTGTCAGACTTTGTAGAGGCTTTTTTTTCTTCTCCTCCTTTTCACAATTCATTTTCTTATCTGGAAGAAACATCTTATTGACAAGATTGTAAACAAGTCAAGCAATTCATTTGACTGCTTCCAAAGTTTCTTAACTTTGTAAAGCATTTTTCCTGGCTTATCTGTGCCTCTGGTTTTGTAGGGTATATGAGGTTGGCAATGTCAAAACAGAATGGAATTGCATAAAAACTTTTCCTGATCTTTCTGGCACAGGTTTCCCTTGTTAGCTCTTCCAGTGTAGTTGCTGTATTTCTTTTTTAAGTGTTGGGAGTGATGAACTGATGGTGTTAATTTTGCTCTTTTGCTGCAGGTAGAGCAACATGTATAAAATTTGGTACAGATGCAAAATACATAGCTGTAGGATCAATGGACCGGAACCTCCGGATATTTGGACTGCCTGAAGATGCACAGTTGGAGTCGTGAAAAATCCTTTCCTGAGTTTTCTAAATTGTGCAGGGATTACCTTGCAGTGGATGTTAGTACCTCATTTGAACTAACAACCTTTGTGCCTGCTGAAGTGAGTGGTGAAATTTGAGATCTCGGTTGGTCTTTGGTCTTGGCGCTTTGCGTGATTTAACCAGCCAGTGGAGCCTTCTAAACTTAGAACGCAGTTCAACAGATGGGCTCTTTTGTTTTAAAATATCCGCAGTATGATTTAAATCGCATAGGAGGGAGACTGTTTATTGTTTCTGTTGTACTGTATTTGCTGTAAACTGTAGTTTTGTGTTAAGACTCAAATTTTCACACTAGTCTGTTTTAACGATTAAGGCCTAGTCTGTGTCTGCCAGAACGTGGAAGCTTTCAATATGTAGCTAAACTCCTTTTCCAATGCAATGGAGAGAGCACTTTCAATAATCTTTCAAACTTTTCAGGCTACAAGTATTGATTTTCAGGTAATATTTTATCCACATACTACGCATCCTCACGAATGGTAAGAGAAAAACTGTCTCTATCCTACATGTCTCGCATACATAAATTAAACGAGCTCAATCACCATAGCTTACAGTACGTGCTTGGTGCCTACTTACAATACAATGAAAGTACACCTGCAGATTGTCCGTCGTGGACTCTAACGTCTACATGCTAGACCCTAATTTCACCAAATTTCAGACCGACGTGTCAACCATCAGAAGTTAAATCAATTTGTATGGACCAAAGAGCTGATGGTGGCTAGATCAAGCTCAGAATAATAGAAAGAATGAAAAAATCATCATCAGATAGAACCAAAGAGGGTAACATGCGAAAATTCACAGCCTTCATCAGGTGAGATATTTTGAACTATGCGTAAACCCCCACAGCTGCATAATAAATAACAAAATCTAATCAACACATAATCACCGTAACTTCATTTACTTAGATGTGCACCTATCAGTAAAGAAGCAGTAAGAATGGCTAACAGATAGTCCTAAACTATTTTATCAATGCAAGGTTCGACCTCATCTATTCTTGCATATATCCACCTTTGGGAAGAACAAAGCAGTTTCAGCAAACTGTTATACCACAAAAATTCTTCTAGTCCAGGATTTAAGAGACATTCCAGTAACCCTGAAGAGTAACTTCGAATATTGGCAAATTCGTAAGGAGCCTAGGTTTGCATTATTAATTAATTCTGACTGGAGCTCCTATAACAGTAATTTAGCGATTATTTTACAGAGGCACTATCAGGCAAAAGAGTTATAGTATTGTCCACCATCCTTTCTTAGCTGAAGTGCCAGAAAAATAACAGAAACAAAAGTCAAAAATTACCTCAACGTTTTTCAACTCAAACTCTTCGTTAAGGGCGAGACACAAGTTCCCAAATGTTTCACAGGGTCCACTACTTCCAGTTAACCTTGTCAAATGGAAAATGAGTAACATCACTAATTGTGCAGATAATTTTACAAATTCACTCATGTCAGAAAGGAAACTAAGTTAGCAATACACTAGAAAAATTGGCTTACAGATCTCCATCCAAGTGTAAAGCGAAGTTGCCACCACCTCCAAATGCTAGTAAGTCATTCATACACATGTAGTAATATCGGTTGGCACCTAATCAAGCAGTATTAACTCTCAGGTTTAATTTGCACAGAAGGATTTTATTGCTTCTCAAGAACTAAATAGAAGTTCCAACTTCCTCTGTATTAAATGGTTATCAACTCACATCTACATGGAGAATATTTTTAACCAAGAACATGATATTTATTCATGAGATGAAGCAACATTGCAACAATATGAGTTTTCTTCCCATTTTATACAATAATTACAAAAGCTATTCAATTCATATCAACAAAACACTCTTGTCACTAAGCCAACAAGGTTATAAAAATTTCATTTATTGCAAAAGAGGTTAGTGTTCATATTATTTAACCATTACGGGAACCTGGAAAATAAATTCAAGTTGTTTCTCACTTTTTTGAGAGAAAATGTTACAGAATGACGGAGCTTACCAGTTGGTCTAAATAATCTTGGCTCACCATATATGGTTGTAAAAACAAACGATTGGTTTGTCCCCTATAATGAAAAAAAAAAAAGATAGATAAAACAATCATCTAAAATTTAAGTAGGTACAGGAAAGGAAACTAATCAAACACTTTAAAGGACCTCAAAATTGTAAATTCAAATTTACCTGATATTTTCTCTTAGCAGTGGGTATTAGAGGACATTCTAGCAGCCCACCAAAAACAGAACCTTGTCTATCTCCAACAATCTACAAGTTGCATGATATTCATAATTTTACCTAATTAAGATGTTGACACTTCTGGTTGGAAAGAATTATAGACTTCTTGGCATAAATTCATAGACATACCAGTAAACAAGGGCCAGAGAGGACAGAACTGTTGCGAATAAGTGTGCGGAGTGATATGCCATGCTTCAAAGTACTGCCCTTCATTTGAAAATTTTGCAAATGATTCAAAGAGGTAAAGATGGTAGCAGAAAACCATCAACATCAAGCAAAAAAATACCTATACAATAAAGTCCATTTGCAACCTTTCACGATGTTAGGAAGAGAGAACTTTAAAAAGACGTACAACTCTTGAGAAATAAAAGCTGATTCATCAGCAACATCAGACAACACCTCCCCTGATGTTTGTTGACTATGTGCTTCATTACGCATGGAACTATCAATAATCTTTATGGGGGGACCATCCTCATTCGTTTCATCTGTAGTAACTATTTGCTTATTCTTGCCAACTAACCCATATTTGTTAGAATCTTCAGAACACTTCCTGATCTCTTCTTCAAATACAGTATCAAATGTGGGATACTTCACCGAGTATTCCTCTCGTTCCTTGAATTGGTTACAGCCCCATCCAGCAGGAAGCGACTGTGTTGATCTTAAATCATCTTGTTGCTTGTTTGGTTCGGACTCAAGAGAGCTTAACCAAGGGGAAACAAAGGGAAAAAATGAAGAAAATATTTTGCCTCCTTTAGAGAAATGCCTGGCCTACACAATCAATAAGCTCACGTCATAAAAGTGGCGTTAAAGTTACAAGTAAAACCAAAAACGAAATCAATTATCTTCTCTATTGAACGTATAAAAAGAATACTTTGAACGGTCAGATAACTGAGAACGTTTTTTGTACATAGCCTTTGTTTCATAGCGAAACAATAGAAACATTAACCACCTCTGCTTCATATATCCTCAGTTCTATCAGATAGAACCTTGAGGTTTACTTCTGTTTCCATAATTTTTCTCAGCTACGAAAGACAACTCAGATAATATACCAGTGGAACCAAGAGGCAACACATACAACTCATCCACAAAGAAAACAGACGCTACGCATCAACCCAACATCATCAACATCATGATCATTACAAGAATCTAAAACTAGAAGAGCTTCCCTAATGTCAAGAAATCATAGTTCTCTATTCTTCAAAAAAGTGATTCCAAGAAAAAGAAAAGGAAAAGGAAATTAGCCCATAAAGAGTTATCGATCCGACGCAACTTTGAACCTTTTAAGGACGTGAATTATCCATGGAAAACACATAAATTAATACAATAGCTTAAAGAACAGAACTACATTGTACGAATTGAAGCAGATCAATTCCCAGAAAGGACAATACCTGAAATTTCTCATGGAGCGAGGAGGGCGCAGAAGAACTCGGCGAATCAGCGAAGAGACGAGACAGCTGATTGGAAACCTTCTCTTTCAACGTATACATGATTTTCTATCAGAATTTATTACTATTATATGATCATATGATATGAATTAGCGAGCGAGAGAGAGGGACCTGAGGAGGAAAAGGAGAGAAAAAGAAAGGTCTTGGCTTTATGATTGGATGGAAACGGAGAAGTGTCCGTTTTCGACAAGTGACATTTGTGCTGTAACTCCGAATAACGAAGAATTAATAAAGTGTAGGGAATTTTAGGTTTTTGGACAAGGCTGTCGGTCAAACGAAGTACCCAAATCTCATGTCCAAGTTACCATGTCCCTATTCTGTTCAGTAAGGTGGATACCGTCCATTTATGTGGACCCCAGTGAACTCCACATAAATGGACGGCATCCACCCCACTGGACAGAGTAGGGACAGGATAATTTGGACAGGAGATTTGATCCCCAAACGAAGGCTTTACGTGTGTTTGATCGATTGTTGTTCGGATTGAGGATTTGAGCTCTTTTAGTTTTATCAATGGATCCAAGTAGGTTTGTTAATAACTAAAGATGAGGGATGAAAATATACACTTTATGAATTAAAACAATCAAGGAATATTATTTTTTAAAAATTAATCTTATTTTTATTTTTTTCTTTTTAATGTTAACAAAATAATACAATTGATATACATGATTGGATCTTGTGTTATATAATTCTTATATTGAGGGATAATATAATTTATATAGTTTAACTGAAGTGATACCTTTAGGGAAGATTTCCTTTCATAACCTGCAGAGTCATTATGAGAAAATTTTTAACTAGACCTTTAACACTTAGCTTGTATCATAGGTTTTGGTTGGGTCGGTCGTGCCCAAATTCACTCAAAACGACTCATGGACCGATCGGTCCATCCCGCAAGGATTGACCTAATTCTTATCGGCTGTGCTAGGCCCGGGTCCAGGTCCATGCATTCACGGCCCACTCGCAGGTGAAAGTTTCCCATGCATACGTAAAGACCTACGTAAAGACCTAAACCTAGCATCTATTCTATATATAAGGTATTATAGATGCAGCAGTAGGTGGTACTCTAATGAGAAAAACATCCCAAGAAGCATGTGCATTGTTGGAAGATATGACTTCGAACAGCTACCAATAGCCCTGCTATAGAACTAATGAAAAGAGAGGAATTTTAGAAGTGGACCAAGTGACTCAGTTATCTGATCAATTGGCAGCCCTAACAATCAATTTTTAAAATTCATGTCAAAAGAAAGACATAATGAGCAGGTGGCAGCTACTAATCAATCATTCTACACCAATGATGAGGGGGTGGAACAAACCCAGTTTGTTAACCAGAGGAACTTGGGGTTTAAGTCACAACTAATGGGAAATCAATATGGTTAAGGATACAACTTTAAGGAGCAATATAACTATAGTATTTAAAGGAACGTGCCCCACCCAACTGGATATGGAACACCATCGGCAGAATAGAGACCCTTTTTGGAAGAAATGATTGGCACTTTTGTAACTGAGTTAAGGAACCATTTCCACAAGAACGAGAAGGAGATGGATGAGCTAAAGAAGCAAATAACCAGTATTGGGACTTCAGTGAAGGGTTTGGAAGTTCAAATGGGACAATTCGCAAATGTTGTCGGGAATTTGACTCAGAGGACATTTCCAAGTAATACTGAAACTAACCCAAAAGAGTCGTGCAAGGCCATCACTCTTTGAAGTGGAAAAGATTGAAAGAGGTGAAACCTAAAGAAAAGAACTCCACTCAATCCAATGATAACAAAGGAAAGAATACTTGTGAAGAAGCAAGTGCACCTACACAAGTTGAGAAGGAAGTTAACTCAAAGAAGAAACTATAAGGGGAACTGTAAATAAAAATCATCCCTAAGCTACCATATCCTCAAGGTATTGTAGAAGATGTTCTTGATTGAGTAGACAAATTCATTCTCCATGCAGACTTTGTGGTGCTCGATGTGAAAGAAGATAAGGAGATCCTGATCATACTTGGGCAACCATTCTTGGCTATCGAAGGCACAGTGATTGATGTGCAACAAGGGCAACTAACCTTACATGTAAATGACAAGAAGGTGAGGTTCAACATATACAGATCGCCCAAGCATCCAAGTGATACATCGATTTGCAATCGAGTGGATGTCATATCCTTTTGTGTGGTAACATCTTTTCCTTCCCTTATATCTAAAGGCTCATTATTGATATGTTTGGAAGGTATGTTTTGAAAAGATGCTATGGATGATGAGGATACTTCTTTTATGATGACATTGGATTCTTTTGAATGCTTGCAAAATTTTTATCAAACCGAGCCTTTGTTTTTTGTGACTAATGCTAATGTTGTTGGTGATGTGAAAGATGTTCACCTATCGATTGATTTGAAACATTTGCCTAAAAATTTGAAATATGCACTCTTGGGTGCTAATCAAACTTTTCCTGTCAATATTTCATCTTTATTGACTCCTTTAGAAGAAGAAAAACTGCTTAGGGTGTTAAGGGAGTTAAAAAATACATTGGGTTGGTCAATTTCAGAAATTAAGAGAATTAGTCCTTATATTGTAATGCATAAAATTCTTATGGAGTAGTCATTCACCCCTAGCATTGAACCCCAAAGAAGATTGAACCCAACAATGAAGGAAGTGGTTAGGAATGAAATTCAGAAGTGGCTTAAGGCTGGAATCATTTACCCAATTTTTGATAGTTCATGGGTTAGCCCTACTCAGGTTATTCTTAAAAGAGATAGATTTACTATATTTAGAGATGATAATTGTGAGGCTATTTCCACTGGGACAATCACTAGATGGAAGGTTTGCATAAATTATAGGAAGTTGAATAAAGCCACTAGGAAGGACCATTTTCCTTTGCCATTCATAGATCAGATGTTGGATAGATTTGTTGGACATGCATTTTACTACTTTTTAGATGGGTAATCGGGATATAACCAAATAGCCATAGCACCTGAAGATCAAAAAAAGACCATATTTACTTGTCCTTTTGACACATTTGCATTTAGGTGCATATTTTTTAGTCTTTGCAATGCTCCTAGTATATTAGATGTTGGACAAACTTGTTGGATATGCATTTTACTGTTTTTTAGATGGGTACTCTGGATATAACCAAATAGCCATAGCACTTGAAGATCAAGAAAAGACCATATTCACTGGTCCTTTTGACACATTTGCATTTAGGTGCATGCCTTTTAGTCTTTGCAATGCTCCTACTATATATTAACGTGGCATGATGGTTATCTTTTTTAATATGGTTAAGAATTTCATGGAAGTCTTTATGGATGATTTTTCTATTTATGGTGATTCAATTGATAAGTGCTTAGATAATATGTCTCTAGTGTTAAAAAGATGTCAGGATACCAACTTAGTGCTCAATTGGGAGAAATGCCATTTTATGTTAACGGAAGAAATTGTGTTGGGTCATAAAGTATCTGCCCATAGCATTGAAGTGGACCGAGCTAAAACAACAACTATTGAAAAGCTTCCAACACCGACAAATGTAAAGGGTATTCGTGATTTCCTTGGACATGCGGAGTTTTACCAGAGATTCATCAAAGACTTTTTCAAGATCGCTAAACCCCTTTACAATCTCTTGGATAAGGATGTGAAATTTGAATTCAATAACAAATTCTTGAAGCTTTTAAGTTAATCAAGAAGTAGTTGATTTCAGCTCCTATGATGATCATACCTAATTGGCAATAACTGTTTGAAATTATGTGTGATACAAGTGACTTCGCAGTGGGAGCAGCTTTAGGCCAAAAGTGAGAGAAAGTGCTCAGGGTGACATACTACTCTAGCTGGATTTTATATGATGCCCAACAAAATTACACTACTATAGAAAAGGAAATGTTAGCAGTTGTGTTTGCTTTGGACAAGTTTCGGTCATATATCATTGAGTCCAAGGTTTTGGTTTTCACAGATCATGTGGCAATTTGATATTTGTTTGCAAAGAAAGATGCCAAGCCCCGACTCATTCAATGGGTATTGCTTTTGCAAGAGTTTGATGTGAAGATTAAAGACAAAAAGGGGGACAAAAAATGCAGTTACTGACCATCTATCTCGATTAGAGCTTAAGGAATCAAAGCCACCAATACCTATCCAAGAGACTTTTGAGGATAAGCAATTATTTAGAGTCAGTGAAAAGCTTCCATGGTTTGCCGATGTGATGAATTATTTAGTTATAGGTTTGATTTCTCCATATTTAAATCCTTTTGAAAAGAAAAAGTTCCTATTTGATGTGAAAAGTTATCTATAGGATGAACCTTTACTGTTCAAGAGAGGCTCCAATCAAGTGATTCGAAGATGTACCCAGAAGATGAAGTCCAAACAATTTTGGAGCATTGTCATTCATTATCATATGGAGGTCACTTTGGCCCAATAAGAACAGTAGAAAAAGTTCTCAAATCTGGTTTCTATTGGCCTACGCTTCATAAGGACAACTATGTTTTCACTAAGACGTGTGATCGATGTCAACAAACAGGTAATATCTCATGACGACATTAGCTTCCTTTAACCAACATTTTTAGGTAAAACTCTTTGATTTGTAAGGTATCGATTTAATGGGACCGTCCTTTAAATCTTGTGGACAATCCTGTATCTTTTTTAGCTGTGGACTACGTATCAAAATGGGTTGAAGCCATAGCTTCATCAACAAATGATGCTAAGGTTGTTCTCAAATTTCTCAAGAAAAACATTTTCACAAGATTCAGCACTCTAAGGACCATTGTTAGTGATGAAGGTACACACTTTTGCAATAAGCTTCTGGGTAATCTTTTAACCAAATATGGAGTTTGTCACAAGGTTGCTTTACCCTACCACCCACAGTCAAATGGCCAAGCTGAAATATGAAATCAAGAGATTAAGGAAATTCCTGAGAAGACAGTGAATCCTAACTAGAAAGACTGGGCTCTCAAACTTGATGATGCCCTTTGGGCATACGACCTTCAGGACTCTAATTGGCATATCTCCATATCGTTTGGTTTTTGTAAAAGCTTGTCATCTTCTGATGGAGTTGGAACACAAGGCTTATTAGGCAGTTAGGAAGCTAAATCTTGATTGGCAAAAATTGGTCTCTTCAATTAAGTGAATTAAAAGAATTTCAAAATGAAGCATATGAGAGCTCTAAAATCTATAAGGAGAAAACTAAGAAATGGCATGACCATTATGAGGAAAGACTTTGCCCTAGGAGAGAGTTTTGTTTTTCAACTTAATATTGAAGTTTTTTTAGGTAAATTGCACTCTAGATGATCGGGGCCCTTTGTTGTGAAAAATGTTACCTCCTATGGAGTAATTGAAGTTGAGGAAAGTGATGAAAGAACTTTCAAAGTGAATAGGCGAAGATTGAAGCATTATTATGGTCAAAAGTTAAGAAACATTGCAAACATTTCACTGAAGGACTCGTGATCAAATGACTATGTCGATCTATTGACATTAAACATAACACATATTAGGAGGCAACCTAATCTTATATTTTCATTTTAGTTCTTTGTTGTTTCAATTTCTTTTGATTGCTTTCAATTGAGTACCTTATTTGTTTTTTATCTGTTTTTTTTATAGGAATGTAAGATTGGAGTTTTGAATTTTGATTTCAAGTCGCTAAGCCCTCTTTGATTTAGGGAGTCCTTATGTTTTCATTTCCTATTTTTAGGACATTGGGGACAATGTCCCATTTAAGTGTAGGGGTGGGACCAATTTTTAAATTTTCGTAATCTTGCACTTGATCTATGATGAAGGTTGAACCATGACATTTTGTCATAGTAGTTAGACTGAGGATTAAGTTGCGTGCTTGAATTTGAATTAGGCAACTTGAGTGGAAGGTGAATCATATGGATTGATTGAAGTAGTTAGTTGCATAAACTCAGTCAATAATTTGATAATTGAGTGATTAGGTAATGTATAAAATTTTGATGGATTTTCACATTAGCAAAAGTAAGGTTTTGAGCCTATATGATTGCATTTTATATTCTTTTCATTATTTTTTGTTGTGTGTGATACTCCCATAGGCAGACTACCTCTAGAACTCACATTGAACCGGTTTGAAACTACGAGATGCATGCTTTATGGAAATGATTAAGGGATTATTTGTTTTAAACCCATTAGCTTAAATGACCCACCTTATACATTACCCCTTACAACCCCTTTTGAACCTTTACTTTTTCGATTGCAAAATAAACAATTAAAAGCCCAAAACTCCATTAGCCTTGCCCAATCATAAGTATAATGAAGTGCTAAGTGATCATTTGGTCTATAGTTTGGGACTTTTGAGCTTACTTGTTATTTTGAAATGTTTATAAACATGTTTATACTCATATTTTATTGATTCATGCTAGCTTTTGTTTTCTTTAGTTTTCAGAAAAAAAGTACAAAAAAAGAAAGTACAAAAAAAGAAAGACAAAGAGAAAGAAGCAAACATAGTGTCATTAGTTAGTGATGAGTAGTAGTAATCCCATGTATTCATTTGTGTATCTCAGACTTTGTATTTAGTTGTTCCTTTTACTTAGTACTTTTTTAATGCTTGTAAATTAACCCGTGACCTTTTTATCCTACCTTAACCCAAACTTGATTACAACCCTAAATAAAAGTCTTTTTGATTCATGTTGGTGTGTACTTTATGTGGTAGAGAATTGGTGAATATGCAAGCCTATGGTAGTGTAGTCTTTTAGAGGGAGTCTTGAGTGAAACATTGACCCTAAACACTTTAGTGAATTGAGCAAAAACATGAGAAAAATCTATCTAAATTTTGTATGTGCCTTTGATCAATGGTGTCTGCTTTTGACCTTGTTTATGTGCATTGATGAAAAAATTATAATATGTGTAGTAGCTCAAAGTTTGAGTTTTTGAAGTTTGAATGAAAGCACACACTCGATTTTCTTTGAAAATGAATTGATGAAATTTTTCTTTGTGTTTTTAAATTGCTTGGGGACAAGCAATAGTTCAAGTATGGGATATTTGATAATAAAGATATTGATAGGCTTTTATTTGATGCATCAATGTAGGAGAATTGTGTAGTGTTTTAGGGTAGATATTTGCTAAATCACTGTTTTTATATTATATTAAATGTTAGGAGTTGTTTTGGAGAAAAGAAGTCAAAAGTGACTAAATTAGAGAAGGTACCAGCATCAATCGAAAGAAAATACAAGAAAAGAGTAAAAGAACACAAGACCATTGGACAAAACGCAAAGTAGAACAAAGCTAAACGCAGCAGAGGGTTCAACATGTAAAAAAAGCAGGAAAAGAAAGGTAACGCAGCCAACAGAAGGAGGGGGCGCAGTAGATGAACAAGTCAACCTCCATTCATTACAAGGCACGCAACCTCCACTCACTACTACAGCTCCTACTCAAGCACACATCCTCCTTTCACCAACGCAGCCTCCATTCACTTCCACTCACGCAAACGAAGTAACCTCCACTAACGCAGCCCCCAACTAATGCATCCTTCACTCACAAAGCTGCAATCTTCATTCATTGCAACAGATGCATCCTCCATTGCCAAACACACAGCCTCTTCTAGCACTCATGCCCGCAGCCTCACCCACACCAACAGAAGCACAACCTTTAACAACACACACTCCACTCCACTGAAGGGATGAAGCAGCCTCCGCTTGAACCAAGAGACGCAACCACCAGATGCAGCCACCAAACGCATCAACGCATAGGGGAGAGCAAGCTGTTCTGCATCATTTTGGAGCTGTGCCATTCATTTGTATTTGATTTTTTATGAGTTTATCTAGGTTATATGTTTTTAGATTGCTTAGCATGATGAATTGTGGCTAGAACCTTAATTTCTCTTAGGAAATTGATATTTTGGTGATGCTTTAACATTGAGCACTATTGGAATTCATAGCTGAATATTCATATATTTGTTGATTTTTCTTGGGTTTGTTTATTCTTACTTTGGATCATTGGAAGTTTACTTAGCATAAATTCACCTTTAGAAAAAGGTGGTTTTGCTAGAAGATTGAAGGAATTTCAGCTAGGATTTTCTTGTAAGTTGGGAGACCCAAAAAAATTAGGAAGTGAAATTAGACGTTTTAGATTTGGAACTTAAGAAACTCTAGGAAGAACTTAAGTAAGGGATTACTATGTGATGTCTAGAGTAGATAGATTAGTTTACCTTTGGGAGAAGGGGATTAATTACTCTTAAAATTCACATACAAGGTTAGGATTTATTATTTATAGAGGATAGCTAATTCAATATTAAGGTTGGCAAAATATCATTCCCTAAAAGAAAATCATTCCTCATTAAAGTTAATACTTTTAATTAGTCAATTGCTGCACTATTTTCTTAATTAGTTATTACATAGATTTGTCATATTCATAGTTATTTTGCTTGCATTGAATTGGGTAGTTGCTTAGAAATTCCTTTGAGTTTTTAATAATTCTTTACATTGCTTTTAATTTTCCAAAATTTCACCCAACTCGATTTCAAACACTGTTAGTTAGCATATATTTGAACTTTCTCATAATCCCTGTAAACACGACTCGGTTCTTACCGATTTATTACTTGCTTTGACAAACATGCACTTGCGGTTTATGAATAGATGTGTGAACAAATTGTGGTTGACATATAAAAAAAGCTTCAAAAGGCTTACGACAGGAATATTGAATCAAGTCTGATTTTAGTTTTTCAAGTTATTCAATTATTAGGATCTAATCGAAAACTATAAGATTTTATTTTTCTATTGTGCTCATGATTCGGTTGGTTTCTTAACAATAATATGTGAGCCTTCTTTAATTGTTTAACTTGAATTAATTGCTTAATTGTCATTGATTTGATAAAAATTAAGGTTAAAATCTTGTTTTATTAAATTAAGGTTTGTGATTTAATTAATTTGTAAACAATTTTTTTGGAAAATTTTATTCCATATCTCCTTTGCTCGTTGTTTTTGCTTTTGGAAAAATGAAATTTGAACTAGGCTTGTTTTTCTTGTTTTTCCTATGCTTTTACACTAAATGGTTCTTCTAGTTGTTTTTTCTCTGGAAAACTAAATATACACGTCCGCCTTTTTATTTTTCTAGTTTCTTTTCACCTACGATGAATTGCCACTAATGACGGATTTTCACCAATGGAGAATCGCCATTGGTGAAGGTTGATCTTTTGCTTATAACAAAAGATGCTTTGAGGCAATAGAGGACTCCAACACATGGTGGCTTTAAGACTGGAAGCAGGAAGCTCAAGTGAGGGAGAGAAGTAGAGGAGCAGCGACGACAGACACCAAGAAACCCTAAATCTATGAAAATGATAGTGCCTTATAAAACACGCACCCCATATGGGGGGCATGCATTTGCAATATACATTGCTAACATGTGCGTTACACATGTCAGTCAAACACTAGACATTGATGTATGCCTCATCGAAACTGTTCTAACGTGTGCAGTGCACACATTAGATAATCCCCACATTTTTTTATTATTTGATTTTATATGTTTTAAGCCTTAATTTTAATTAAATTAATTTAATAGAGATTAAATTAATTTATATTCTCACTAAATTGGAAAAGTGTTTTTATAAACTTTTAAAAATTGTTTTTCAAAACATAATCATTATGAGGAATATTTTAGAATTTCGTTTAATTTTTCAAGAAGTTGAATTATTAAATTAAATTAGTTATCAAATCAATAATTAGAATTAAGCAAATGTTTTAGAGGATTTCTTTCATAATTAGATTATGTTAGAAATTATTAATATAATGAGATTACATTATTTTGATGACCATATTTTTTTAAAATTTTAAATCCCTCATTTGGATATTAATTACACGTCGAGAAGGTGATAATCACCTTTCATTATTTAAGAATAAAATCATAGTTTTATTTATTATAAGACATGTTGAGCAAATTCAAGGCTCTTTTAACCTCAATACGTTTTATCTTAAATTAATGGGTCATACTTAACTAAATTGTATGATTTGGATGAGTGACATATGATCATAAGGAGCTCAATGCCTCTTTAACCTAAATATGTTTTATCTTAAAGTAATTGGTCCAACTAAATTTGTATAATTTGGATGAGCAACATATGATCATATGGATTTAAAGGCAGGGTTAAAAATAATATATAAGATATATTTTGACAAATAGTTGTCACCTAATGGATTTAGGAGTCATATAAGATGTGATTGATAGAGCTGTTATCTACTTGATTTAAATTTAGTTAGTCTGCTGAGAAACTCAAGATCAACTATTTTTGAATGGGATCCTAGTTCACTAAGAAATTGTTTAATAATTTCTCAATTTAATAGTGAGCATAATTATTTTAAATAAAATAGTGAGAGTAATTAAATATTTCTTAAAGTCCTTATTTTATTTGATTTTATGGTATAAACTAATACTTGCTCTTTTTAGTCTTTCGATTATCAAAAGAAGATGAGTAACCATCTAATGTTAAGGAGCATTATGAATGCTAACAAGCTAACTGGCCTAATTTTTCAGTCTAGTTTCACAAATTGAGAATTGTTCTTAGGTAAGAAAAGAAGTTCTATATTCTTGACATTGTTGTCTACTGGAGCCTAGTTCATATGTAAATGATGAGGTTTGGGAGAGATAGCAGCATTATATTGATGACTTTGAACAAGCTACATGTATGATATTGGCTAGTATGTTTTTAGAGCTTCAAAGGAAGTATGAGAACATGGATGTTCCTACTATAATTTTACATCTCAAAGAGTTTTTTGGTGCCCGAAGTAGGTGAAGAGGTATTAGTTCTCCAAAGCATTATTTCATTGTAAGATGGAAGAAAGATCTTTAGTGAACCTACAAATGCTGAAGATGATCGACTATATTTAAAAGTTAGGCCGAGTAGGTTTTGTTATAGATCATAAGTTGAGCATTGATTTGGTGATGTAGTCTCTTATTTTGATCTTTTCAGATTTGGTTATAAACTTCCATAAGAATCAAAAGGATATGTCATGTTTGAATTGCTAAATAACATGAAACAGAAGGCTTTTACTAGAGTGGTAAAGCTTAAACTGATGTCAAGAAGAATAGCAATTGCAAGGGCAGATGTAATAAGTCTCCCTTTTGTTATCCTCTTCTCAATCACCCTTTCCTATAATTTTATGGTGTGACAAAGTAGTTTAATGCCTTTACAGTTGTTACATTTTTAAATGTCCCCTTTTTTCTTATATTAAGGAATTGGTTTCATGTCAAGAAGGTCCATAACAAAAGTTATACATCTTTTTCCAAAAAACAAAAACAAAAGTTATACATCCCTTCAAAATAGTGCAGAGGTGTTTACAAGTTAAAAGTTATATGACCTATATATATGAGTTATTAGGGATATGTATGAAGATATTAAGACTAGAGTAAGGACGATAGGAGGAGATACTGAGCATTTCTCCATTAATATCAGGCTACACTAAGGATCTTTGTTGAATCTCTTCCTATGTGCAATAGCAATGGATTAGCTCATTAAGGATATTCAAAGGGATGTGCTATAGTGTATGATTTTTGTTGATGACATTGTTTTAATGGATAAGACAAAAAATAGTGTCAGTGTCACCATAAAGTCGAAGGGATTTAAATTAAGCATGACTAGATTGAGCACTTATAATATAATTTTTCGGGTTATAGGAAGGCATTTGATGTGGAAATAAAGATTGATTCAAAAGTTATACTATTAAAAAATTGTTTTAAGTACCTTAGATCCATCATTTAATGCAACAACAAGATAGATGAACAAATAGTTCATCGTATTAAATTAGGGTGATTTAAATGGAAGGGTGCATCACAAGTTTTATGTGACATGAGGATACCACTCAAGCTAGAAGATAAATTATACTATTTAACAATTAGGTCGACCATGCTTTATGAGGCAAAGTGTTAGTTCATTAAACAGGTGCAAAGTCAAAAGTTAATGATGACAGAGATGATGATGCTTTATTAGATATGTGACCTTACAAGAAAAGATACGGTTATAAATGTAGTGGTAGAAGACAAATTAAGGGTAACTAACATTGATGGTAAATTAAGGGAGTAACGACTTAGGTGGTGCAGACATGTTAAGAAGAAATATCCTAATAAAAAAATGGGAGAAGATTGTCCTTATGGGCTGTAAATGAAAAGGAGGACGCTCCAAAAAGAATTGAGGGGAGGTGATAAAAAATGTTATGCTATAATAGAACTCATCAAATACTTGATCCTCAATAGAAAACTTTGGCGAATTAGGACACGATAATAGGATATTAAGTAAATGCTCTTACTTAAAGATGTCCTTCTTTTTTCGTAAGTTTTTGGGACCTTTTTCCAATTATTGTGTCTTGTATTTATTTTTAGCGCTTCCCCTTAGTCATTTTAGTTAAGTTTTTTTCTTTTTTAAATTGCTTGTTTATGTTGTTTATTTATTTGTCCTCTTTCTTATTTATATATCTTTTTACTTAATTTATCTTTTATCTTTTACTTTTTATATTTATTTTATTATTTATTATGTATTTTTACTTTAATTTTATTATATATTTTTACTTTTCTTTTTGTTTATTATTTATTAATGTTTATTATAATTTTTTAGTATTATCTTTTTTATTTTTATTTTGAGTATTATTGTTATTATTTTTATCTCTTTATCTTTATCTTTTAGATTGTGAATTTTTTCATTCTTATTCTATTTTATTATTTTTGATGTAGTTATTTGTGTATATTTTTTAGTTTTGTCCTTTTCAAATCGTATTTCAAAAATTGTTTTTTTAATCTTTTCTCCTTTCTTATGAGTCTATCGAAAATAATATCTCTACTAATTAGGAGCAAGGTTCTCAACTTTCTCAAACTTGTGATTTAGTGAGATTTTTATTAGGGTATTATCATTGTTGTTATTTTTGGTGTTGATGACGTTACTAAAAGACTCACAATTTTTTCCTTTGTTTTTATTTAATGTTTTGATTTAAATAATTAGTTTAAGTTTTACAATTACTAATTGATAAAAATTAAATCCCTTGTATGAGCATCAAGAGGGCTTATATGGCGTGTATATGTTATATAAAGTTTCATATTTAAAAGTTAAATCACATTTTATACAAAGTACCTAATTCACGAACACCATGGAAACCAAATGTGTCTCGTACTTTACACGAAATATATGAACAAATAGACATCGCACACCATAAAAATTTAAAAGGTAGAAAGCTAAAACGAAAAGAAAACTAGGAACGACCTAATTAATTTTCCGGGGTTTTTGAGTCTGGCGCCAACATGAAGTCTCATGGTAATTATTGGAAACCCTAGTTCATCTTTTGTCTTCAATAGATCGAAATTGAATATATGTTGCAATTTGATCCATTAGGCAGAAAACGAGAAGGCTCAAATACAGCTGCCATGCTTGCTTCCTTGATGGGGAAGAGAGAGAAACTTCAAGAAGATCTATTTAACGTTGAGAAACAGGTCAATATTAATCCTTTTCATTCAAAGGAAGTATTGATTTTTATTTGACCCACACACACATATATTTGTATTTTTTTCTTGAATCAAATAGGTTTATGAATTGGAATCGAGCTACTTGCAAGACTCCGTCCATTTCGGGACTGCACTGAAAGATTTTGGAGGTTTTGTAGCGTTGTCCAAGAGCGGCTCCAAGTAACTATTCATCACTGATGCTTCCTTCCTTTGTTGACTGTATTACTATCTATGAATGTACGCCTTTTTTCCCTTATGTTTTGCTGTTAACTTCGACCATTTGTTTAATTGGGGAACTTGTTTTTATAAAAATTTTGGATCCTTTATTTGCATTTTCCAGTTTGTCAGCGTTGTTCATGGTTTGGCAGCAAATTCACATTGTTAAGGGGGGAACTTAGTTTCTTGGCGGCAAATTTTTGTTTTTCTTCATGGGGGTAATGGTTTCATATTTGTATTTCTTCTTATTTGTGTTGTTTCCTTAAAGTAGAGGATGGTTCTATCAATCCTTAAAAATAAGCTTAATAAATTAAAGATATGTGTATCTATCTTCACAATGGGCTTAGATAAGAAGGGCTCAAAGTTTTGTGCTTTAAACAATCTTCTCTAGATAATTCATAGCAAATGGAGCATTTTGACCTAGTATAAAGAAATTGATCCCTTTTGATTTGGACTATAAAACTTTAAGTTAAAACACTTCAATAAAATTACAAGTCTAAAACAATACATTATAACTTATTTCCTTTCCGACAAAGGATATATGTGGAAAGGAGTCCCGCTTAAATAATGAGGGCTAGGAGTTATAGTGCTTCCATTTCTTTTCTATCATTCTTTGATACAAGAAAAAGCTAAATGTCAAACTTTATGTTTGTTACAGAATATAGCAGTTACGTAATTATAGGTATTATATAGTTAATGTAAATATCATAGTTATAGGGATTTAGCATGATTATAGGGATTATTTTCCTAGTTTAAACCTATTATTCCTGTATAAATACCTATAATATTATTCCAATTAAAATACAGAAAACTTCTTCTCATGGTATCAGAGCCTAGTCGTGTTTTTGGATCTCTTCCTTAGTTTCTGTCTTTCGTTTTTTACCCTATCGTAAGGTAGTATGTTGACAGTGTGGTGATACATTTTTTGGAGAAATTTTTTCTCACCTCCTCCTTCACAAGACACTACTGGTGCCGATCGACCATCCCCTAAAATCCGGTCGTTGGATCTTGAACGTGTGACCTGCACACGCAGCCCATTCTAGATACCGTTTCCACGCTCCGGTGCGTGAGGGCACGTGAGCTGTCGTCTTTCGAACCGATTTCTTCCTCCGGCGTCGCCTCCTATGTCCCTGTCTGAATATCCTATTAGTTTTGGGGTATTGCTGGTCTGTGTTGGTGTAGAAGACAGTCGTATCTCCCTTCTATTTTTGAGTGCTTTTGATTTTCGTAGCTCCCTTCTGTTGTGTTGGTGTGGCTGCTGGGAATTTTTTGTGGTGTTGCTGAATATTTCTGATTTACATAGTGGGGAAGCATCGTGTTTAAAACAGTTCGAGGTATCCTCTTTTTTTTTTTTTTTCCTGCTGTTTCTTTCCTCCTCTATCTGCTTAATGTTGTCAATTGGAAAATGGTTGAGAGTAGTGATATGGGTGGAGATAAGAAGACTATTACTGAAATTATGTTGGGTTCATCCAAAATTATTGATAGGAAATTGATTGGAAGGAAAAATTATGCACAATGGAAAAGGACTATTCGTAGATTTGTGGCTAGTTTAGATTTGGAAGATCATTTAACTAGTAATCTGCCTCCTAAAATTGATGCTGTTGCTCGGAGGAAATGGTTAAAGGAAGATTACAAATTGTTTAATCAAATCCAAAATACTCTAGACCCAACTGTTGATGATGTTGTGAATCATTGTGATAGTGTCAAAGAACTATGGGAATGTCTAGAATTTTTTTATGCTTGCAAACAAGATCTGTCTTATGTTCATGAATTATTGTTAAAGATTTATCGAGCGGAAAGTTGTAGATGGAGACTTACTTGAGAATCTTGAAAAGTATAGGAAAATTGTGGAAAAATTGAACCATCTTAATATCACTCTTCTTGATATTGCCTTTCCAGTAAGTGTTTGTAAGTCGGTTCATGTCATCTCCTAGAACCTCCTATTGGGATGTTGGCATTCATACTTTGAGACATCTAAAAGGTGCGCCAGGACGTGGCATCTTATATCGAAATTATGGTCACCACACTATCGAAGGATTCACAGATGTTATGTAGGAGATCTTTCATACAGGCGCTCTACCAAAGATTACTTTGTTTTTGTTGGAGGCAATCTTGTTTCTTGGAAGAGCAAGAAACAGAGTGTTGTATCCCAATCAAGTGCAGAATTCGAATATAGGGCTTTGGCGAAGACTACCTGTGAACTCATATGGTTACGTCATTTACTTAGTGAGATTGGGTTTGTTCAATCTAAACCAATGAACTTATGGTGTGACAATGAATTGTGTGTTTCATGAGAAAACCAAGCATATAGAAGTCAATTGGTATTTTACCCAGGAAAAGCTAGAAGATGGATTAATCTCAACTCAACAATCCAGAATAGGGAGCCAATTAGCTGATGTGTTCACCAAAGCATTATTGGGGAATTGGGTTAATTATATTTGTAACAAGCTGGGCATGATCAACATCTATGCTCCAGCTTGCGAGGGAATGTTACAGAATATAATAGTTACATAATTATAGGGATTATATAGTTAACGTAAATATCATAGTTATAGGGATTTAGCATCATTTTAGGGAATATTTTCCTAGTTTAAACCTATGTATTCCTGTATAAATACCTGTAGTATTATTCCAAGTAAAATTAAGAAAACTTCTTATCATGCTTCTCAATGTTGTTGTAGAGTATTAATGCGCATTATCTTTATTCAATTAATTATTTGATATATTATTGTTTTTTGTTGATAATTTAATAAGAAGTAAATTGAAAATTTGGCTGGTTATAGAGGAATAACCATGCAATTTTTATTTTCAATGCCTTTGTATGGAAGGTAAAGGTCCTTGAAGTTTTAGCATGAGTTTGGTTGGGAGACTAAGTAGAAAATATGATGTAGATTAGGATGATTTCTATCTACTTCAGATTTCTTTTCTTGTGTTAGTAGTTTAGCTCAAGTTAGTATCTACCTAATTAGTTTGTATGTAGATAGTTCAATTTCAATTATTAAATATAGTTAAATTAGGATGTGTTATCTCTATAAATATAAGTACATTAGGCTTTAAAACTAGTGGATTTTTTTTATTGAATTATGAGAATTTCATATTTTGGAAGTGTGAAACTTTTTATTCCCTAAGATGATTCTTAGATTGGGACGGATTTGTAACCCTAGTTGTGAGTATTAGACCCTATTTTTTATTTTCGTTTCATTTTTCCTTAATTCCAACCTTAAATTCAAGTTCTAAAAACCACTTAGTTTCAATTGGTACACCTGTCCTGCATCATTTTGTTATCAAAGCAATAGAGACATTAGCGACACCTAATAGAATAGCGTATAGGAGATTACTCAATGATCAAGAGAGTGATGACTTGATTGTACGATTTTTAGAGAGTAGAAGAGTTACCAAACTAGTAGCTAGAACTCAGAAGACTTATAAAATCGGGTTGCTGGAATTTTAGAATTGGAATATTCATTTAGGTTGTTGGAGTTTCAGGTTTGATATGACTAGAATTTTAGGTTTGGTGTGACTAGAATTTTAGATTTTTGGTGTGATGGAAATTCAAGCTAGAAGTGTTGGAATTTTAGTGAAGAAATTAGCAATGGAGGTAGGGAATTAGGAATCACTCTTAGACTCTAATAGTCACTTTTAGCGAAAGCTAGGGAATTAGGAATCACTCTTAGACTCTAATAGTCACTTTTAGAGAAAGGATCACACGTTCTAATTAGAAACTCAAGTTTATAGAGAAAACTGAAGCTTTTTGATTTTATTAAAGAATTGAGTACACGTATACACGGAAAGTTTTTGAAACTCATATTCTAGTAGTAAAGGGATTCCCAACTAAAATATTTAAAATAGAATTGAATCCTACCCTCTTAAGGATTCTTTATGCTTAAATAAGCTTAAGTACTAAACAATTAAGACAATATATCTAACTTTTTTCTATGTAATAAGAAAAATTTAGTATAAAGTAAAGTGTAGCCTTTGTTGCCTTTGCTGTTACTTAAACTCCAATTTTAATTCCACCAAATTAAAGCTTGTGGTTGACTGATTTGTTGTCTTTATTTCCTTTATAAACTCTTAAGATCTTTTGCCTCAATTTTTCTTGGCTTGTTTGAGGTCGTCCTTGTCATATAATGTTATTACATATTTATCAAACAATTCTAGATTTAGCTTCTTAAATTCAAATTCTAAAATCCTATAACTGTAAAACATTGATCTTCCATTCCACTTGATTAGAAACCGCCGACATTAACTCATTCTTGTGGCTATAATTTGTTTATTAACAACATCCTCTATCTTCTCTTTAAGATGAGGAATGACTGGAATTCCTGCGACTATAGTAGAAAATTGTGTACCATCATGTCCATGATAAATAGTTAAGTTTGCAAAATTAAAAATATGACTATCATTGGACCATTTAAAATTTGCTAACGGACAAAATGATAGTCTATTTGTATATGGAGCGGGCATGAAAAATTGGATTTAGATAAATAACACTAAGGTTATTACACCACAAGATGGTAGGTCTAGGCGAAGGAAACCTAATTTCATTCAACAAAGATTTAATGCAAAGATGGCATTGGCAATACCTTTGTAATCACCCTTAGTAGATGATTGAGAAAACGTTTTCTATTTTTAGTTGCCCAAAAATTAAGGGATTGTTAGAGACCTACTTCTCTAACAGTGAACCAACTCACACACCCGAGACTCACACTTCAAACAAACACACTCAAGCAACAGAAGAATAGGAAGAATTATAGAGTAGATAGAAAGAAACAATGGGAATTGTTATTCCTCAGCTAGACTTCGAGAGCTAGCAATCTCCACACAATCACCTTTCCAAGATCCTAACCGAATGCCCCCTGTATTCTCCCATAACAACCTTTTATTCCTCTATTCTAACTAACTTCCTCAGTCATTTAACATTTCCTAATTTACCCTCCTACACTTGCCGAAATGGCTAGATCTCATATTCTAGTCTCAACAGGGATGAACCAAGATAAATTCCATAATCACTTGTTGACTGACAATCATCTGGAAAACAGCTCAAGCACTATTTGGAAAGCACTATATCTAGAAATCATTTAATTTTTATAGGAAAACACCATGATCAATTGTGTCCTTTAATGTCGAAGGAGACTTTTTGTTTCTTACAGTGAATATTACTTGGACAATGAAGGAATTGACATAATTGATTTATTGTACAAGAAAGTTTTGATTGTCTCAAGGTGAGATACTGAAAAGAGCTGACGATGCTTTTGTATTCATCACTGCTTGGTAGAGGTAGACTAGCATGTTTAGATAGAATAGGGTGAGCGACCATAGGTGTGGAACATGGTTTTCAATATGTGATTGATGTTCGATGAAGAGAATATATATTTCTTCTGAGTGAGTAGTAACATAATAGATAGTTGTTAACCTTGATGCCCAATAAATAGTGCAAGATGCCTACATCACAGTCTGGAAATTACCTTTGTAATTTTTGAATAGAGGCTGCAATTGCACTGATTGAGCAATTTCAAATTGGCAAGTCATAAGGTTTTTGAGCCCTTGATATGCACCCATCTTACATAGATGCTTCAGCTTATACCTGTGTGCCTTTTCTTCTTATACTTTTTATGTTGGCAGGGATTTGCGACCATGCAATATGGTCAGACATTGTTTAGCTATATAAATTCATCCAATAGTGGGTTTAATGAATCAAGGCCTTAGGTAGTGACTGTTTAGTCCATGGTCCATTTGATGGTCGATGGAAGGCTGAAAATTGAAATACATTGATTTTGCTCATTCCTGTCAAGAATTTTGGCATCATCGTTGATTGCTTTCTTTGAGCATAAAAAAAGACATTGCATCTAGTTGGTCATCAATGCAATTTCACCAAGTGAATGTCAAAAGTGTAACTTGCATTGGACCATAGCTAAGTACATATATATATATAAAAGCGCTTAGAATCCTTATTATTCTAGTAAAGAGATTTCCAACTAAAATATACAAAATAGTATTGAATCTCACTCTAATAAAGATTCTTTATTCTTGATTAAATTTAGTTCTAAATAAATTGGATAATATATCTAACTTATTATTATTCCCTATATAATAATGAAAACTTGGTATCAAGTAAATTTTAGTCTTTGTTGCTCTTGTTGTCACTTCAACTCTCAGCTTGTAGTTGAGTGATTTGCACTCCTTTATTTCTTTTATAAATTCTAAGATCTTTTGTATTGTTAGGTAGCACTGAGTTGCGACTTTAGTGATTCACTACTTCTATAAGACATAATACAACCAACTAGAAACAAGTGCTTCATTGTGAAGTTGATAAAGATCAAAGCAACCATCATCCATTACTAATTCCTGAATATTTAAAAGCTATTTCTAGAAAGGTTTTGGTGTGGTTATAGTTTTGTTTGCTTCAAATTCTAGGTTTTCGTTCGTACTTCTTGATACAAACCTAGGAGTAATTCTTAAACCTACCCTTTTTTGTTTTATTTGCTAAAATCTAGCGATTTGATCATGTTGAAGCCCTCAAAATTAATTTTTATTTAACTTCTTGTAGTAGTTGCGGAGCCAGGCCAAATCTTATAAAAACCAAAATCTAGTTTCTTAATTTCAATTAAGAAAACAAAGAGTAGGTTTATGATTAATGAACTAATTTAATAAAATTAATAAGGAATCAGAATAAAGCAATTGGATATAGAAGTGATAAATTCAAGAGTACTTAAACTCTGATTCAAGAGAAATCTCATCTAATTGTAATATTGATTATTGGTCTAAAAGTATAATTTTCACAATTTAAGCGATTAGCCTGAAGCTTATCAGGATAACCATAATAATTCCCAAATTTTCCTAATTTAATTGGTTCAAATATAGCATTCAAACCAAAATTATCATCAATTGATTGAGAATTATATCATTCTCTATCAATTAAATGATAGCAATAAGTTTTGTGAAAAATACTTGGCCCTAAATTAAGTAATTGAAATAGCTACAACTTTTCAATTTAGTTTTCTTGTTTTTTATAAGTTAAATATGCAAATTCGTAAGTAACTTGTTTGTTACTTGTATCAATTCTTCATGACAATTACGAGTTATTGAATCTATAGATAGTTATAGAATAATCAACATTAAATTAATTTGTCAGATTAATCAATATTAATTATTTATGAAATAAAAGAAAAAAGAAGAAGAAATACTTGAATTAAAACACCAATGTAAGTTTAGAATAAAACCTTACAAGGCTATAAATAGAGTTTTGAATCTCCTTAAATTAGAATATTTAGGTTTAGTCATACATGACTTTAGTTTCAATACCAAAACTAGAAGAAAAGATGAAAAATTGAGAGACAACTAAGAAGAAATGAGAGAGTGTTAAAGAAGGTGATAGACGTGTTTTCGTCACCCTCTCTCTTACTCTAAACTTGGTCTACTATCTTTCAAAGGTTTGTATCTAAAACAATTCCAAATCCCTACATAATAGGGATGGAAATAAGTTTTCTAATTGAATTTCAACTCTTTAAGTGAATTTGGCATTAGGCGTGATCTCGCCTTATCCAGTGTAGTAATTTGTCTACTTTTTCAAAATTCCTGATTTTGACCAATAATGCTCCAATTTGATGCATTATCAACTTTTTATCTCACAAAACAAAACAGACAATAATTTTTCTATTTAAGCACCAAATTATACAAAACAAAAAAGTTAATTCTAATTATCATAACAAAACATTTTATCACAATCCAAATCTGAAATTCCAGCATAACATAATAGCTTCTTATCACAATCCAAACCTGAAATTCCTAGAACCTACATTGGAATTTATGACCTAAAACTCGAAAATTCTTAGCAGCCCATAAACTTCTATGAGTTTTAACAGCTAGTTGATAGCTCCTCTATACGTCCTACATCTATTTGGGTATTAGACGGGAAATGAAATGGTGTATGGTGGAAATTATGCTTTAATTCTGAAGTTACGAAGAAGTCGGACATAGATGATCCTCATTCACAAGTTGTTACAAGAATTAACCCTTACGTAACAACTTCCTCATGAAAGCATGACCAAAAAAATTTGGTGAGGCTAGACGGACTTGAAATTCATTCCTGACAATAAACTACTGAAAGAAGGAATTTTGCTGACCAGCAACTTATATTTGATGGTGAAGATGAGAAAGATGGAAAAGCATAAGCTGAAGCAACTAAAAAAACAAGGAGAAACAACTAAACAACCAGCTGAAACAATTGAACAGCAAGATGAAATACTAGAACAACAAGCTGAAAGCCTTAAATTGCAAATCGAAACATGACAGCAATTGGCTGAAACAACAAAACAAGGAACTGAATATTAGCTAGCAACCACTAAGGGTTCCAGTCTTCCAGAGGTTGTTGGCTCAAAGTTTGGTGATATCCATGTTAAGGAGACAACTAACCTGATTGATGCAGATCTTATTATTGTGGGTGATAAACGTGAAATAGATATGAAGATGCAAAACACGGCATATGAATAAAGGAGAAGCTATGACTGCTCGTATGAAGTCAAAATTCAGTAGTGGTGGCAAGCTAATGCTTTTGATCATAGGAAACAACACTTATGTTCTTGATGCCTATGTGGGAGAGAAGCCATATGGTTTTATCATGGAAGCATCTCTATCTTGATAAATAGCTAACTGATGTAGGTTGAAGACATTGAATCCTTGAAGTCGACTTCTTGTGTTAGTATTTTAGTTCAAGTTACTATCTATCTAGTTAGAGTTCAACTTCAGTTAGGAAATAGAGTTATAGTTAGATTAGAACGCCTTATTATAGTATCTGCAAATATATCATACATTAAGTTTTGAAAATAGTGGATGACTTTTGTTGAATTATTTTCAAACTTTTTATTCCCTGTGAGTGATTCTTAGATCGAGAGTGATTCCTAACCTTAGATGTGATTCCTAGACCCCCATCTTTTACTTTTGTTCCTTTCTTCTCCTTAGTTCCATCCTTAAATTCAAGTTCCAGCAACCCCTTAATTCCAATAGATACTCCCTTCCTACATCACCATTATTATGAGAACCTTCAGAGAGCTTATAAGTAGAAATTGGTGCAACACTAACAGGATAAGGATTTGAGAAAATAAAAATGGGAGAATACAAACAGAACCAACCAGGGCAAAAACAGAATAAAAGGGTATTCTAAATGATACTACTTGCAAACTGCTAGCATACGATTCTATAAAAGATTGAATAAATCGGGTACGCAAAATGACACTAATTGAAGAAGTGCAGAATAGAAAAAAAATTGGTATTTTATCAAGATTGAATAAATTGGGTAGGCAAAAAGACACTAATTGAAGAAGCGCAGAGTAGAAAAAAATTTGGTATTCATACTATATTTTCCACATGTTAATATATTCTATGAAGGTCTTTTGTTCTATGATACAAATATCTACAGTCACTTGCGCTGAATTTATATGCAATAAATTTAAAATTTTGATTTGCAGCTTGAAGAGGTCCAGAAAACTTCAGCCAGAGGATAGAATCTTCTCATTGTCTTCAATAACCTCACCAGCTGTATGTTCTAAATTTTTAATTCATTCAAGAAAGATTCTTTCAAGACAAAAAACCTTCCCTTCCTATTTCTCAATGTTTTCTCTCTTCTTTTTTCTGTAGTCTTATGCCTTTTTTTTCCTTATGCTCTTATTAATGTGCAATTTGTTGCATTGAATTGCAGTTATTAGGTTTTTGAAAATGTTGAACAAGTTAACGGTTTCTAATATATATACATCTATACTTTCATGGAAAAATCCGACAGTTTCAATGTGCTAAGGGAAAGAGACTTTACAACTTCAGTGATTATATCTAGGTTTAAAGAAACTTGTCACACATTTCAAAATAATTAAGACCTTCTAACTTGATAACAATAAGAGCGGTTCTAACTATGCCTAGGATGTAGGACAGTAGAAGAAATATTAACTTGTAGCTAAACTCATAAAATCTAAGAATTGCTGGAATATCAAGTTGCAGGTTTGGATTTCAGCTTGGAATGCTGAAATTTCGGAATTGATATGGTTGGGTTTTTAGAGTTTGATTGCTGGAAATGTAAGATAGGATTTTACTGTTTAATATGGCTGAAATTTAGGTTTGATATGGTTATTTGGGTTTTGGTTGTTGAAATTGTAGATTAGAATTGCTAGAATTTAGTGAGGAAATTAAACAATGGGGGGTAGGAAATTAGTAATCAATCCCAAGGTCTAAAGATCACTCTTGAAAGAAAGCATAACACCTTTCTAGTTGAAAACTCAAGTTTGTAGAAAAATTTTAGGATAGCTTATTCCTGAAGGGTTGAGTACACATATATTTATAGTTTCTGGAATCCTTATTCTAATAGGAAAGGGTTCTAAAATATTTGAAATTGAATCTTATCCTAATAAGGATTCTTTCTTCTTAAATAAGCTTAAGTCCTAAACAAACTACGACAATATTTCTTATTATTATATCTAATAAGGAAAACTTAGCATAAAGTAAGTTGACCTTATTTACACTTCAATTCTCATTCCATATTCCAGCAAAGATAAAGCTTGTGGTTGACTAATTTTTCCCTTTTATTTTGTTTATAAACTTTAAGCTTTTTTGCATCAATTCTCTTCGACTTCTATGAAGAAGTCCTTGACATAGAATTTGACAAATATTGCTCATATACGTCTGGATTCAACTTTTAAAATTCAGATTCTAAAATCCAAGTGCTATAAGAAATTGATCTTCCTTTCTATTTGATACGAAACTATCAATATCCACCAGCTCTTGTGGTTTGAATTCTCAGAGTCGCAGTAGGAGATTGAGTATCATCATGTCTATGATAAATAGTTAAATTTGCAACATTAAAGATAGGACTAATTCTCATGTCATTTGGTAATTCTAAAATATTCATTAGCACTTATGTTTTTGAGAATCTTATAAGGTCTAGCATTCCGTGAATGAAGTTTTTTATATTTTCCTTTTGGAAAATGTTCTGGACAGATTCTTTCCATCATCATATTTCCTTCATTGAATTCCACCAGTTGATTAGCATGTTCTTTATAAGTTAAGTTGCTGATTGTTATGTTTCTTTGTACCTTATCGATGATATCCCTCATATGTGCAAAGCTTTCAACTTCAACACTAGTGTTGTTTGTGGTAAAAGAGTCAGATCAATAGATTTCCTTGGTTTAACTCTCAAAAAGACTCTTATCCATTAACCTATTTATAGAACTGTTATATGCAAATTCTATCGTTCCTCATTGTCTCTAACTAAACATCTTAACCAGTCCCCCAAGTTTCTATTCACCACATTCGTTTGTCCATCAGTTTGGGAATGAAAAGAGCTTGAAAATTATAGCTTATTGTTCAATATTTTCGAAAGGGCTCTCCAAAAATAGCTCATAAATACATAATGATAATAGACAATGGTTAAAGGTATCTTTGTCGAGTTATATCCTCTTTGAAGAAAAGTTTAGCAATGTTACCACATAGGCATCGAGAAAATACGAATTGTTGCTTCTTGTTGCCAATTTGGAAAGCAGTGCTTAGCAAGTGCACTTCCCGCATGACCAGAAATATTAGGGTTTTAGTAATATTTGCAATAGTGGAGATAACCGCATTTTAGTGAGTTAAGGCATGGATGCATTTTCCCTTTTCTCTACTTTTCTTTCTCTATGAAGTTTGCTTAGTGTTAAGCCATATTTTAAGCACTACTGTTTTTTTTTTTCCTTTGCTATTGTTTTATTTTTAAGTACCCCATGGTTAAGACCTCCTGTTCATCCTTCAAGTAACATAAAATAATTTTTTGTTTCACCATGTTATCTTATTATCATTGCATACTTCAAGAAGTATTGGTGAAAAATTATGTCATAATGTGTACTTAAAGAACCTTTCTGGAGACAAATTTTCATCCAATATATAGATGAATTTTATGTTTAATTTGTGCTTGCTTGGGAATCTATGGGTTACCATGGCACAAGTATTGGATGAAATGGTATTGGTATATAAATGAAACATTTTATTCTTAGTTATTATAAAACAGAAAACTTATCAACAGATTACATGTTTATGTATGAAAAAATCCATCTCAGTGCTCTCTCATTTCATGATAAAGGAAAAATGATGGGTGAACGAAAGCTCAATTTTTCCAGTGAGAATTCCTTTTTTTGTAGAGGTTAAGTTGAGGACTCTTTTCGTTATTCTGACAATGTCTGCTTCTAATCTGAAAATTGAAAAGGCATTAGGTGTTTGCTTAAGTGATTTTCCCTGCAAGATTGAAACTTGTTTGTCGACCATAGTGAAATGTGGGGGTATATATGGTGTTACTTGATCCTCTTTTAGCTGACAATAGATCCTGCTGTACCTATGTTTAGTTTCTTTTGCCACCTTATTGTGTCTGTTTCATGCTTTTTGCCACCTTATGGGGCAAGTTGTCTGTGATCAAGTTAGTTATTACGAAGGTGGGTAGTAGTTTTGTTTAAGACTTGTTTGTTCACTTTATTTACTCATGTTCAGGCTGCAGAACTTGGAGTTAACCATGATGGTAAGCTTGTTTTTTTATTCTTAATCTGTTATTCTTCCTAAAGGGAATAGGATAACTAAATACTATCGTCTTTCTATTCCCTGAAGGTGGACGGTCTGGATTTAGTCCTGGTCTTTTGAAGGGGGGACCACTACCTACTAACAGGCAGTACGTATTACAAGAACTTGGTGCAGTTAAGAGAGACTGTGAAGGAGAATTTGCAATTGCATATATTTCTTGCATTTCTTGTTTCATTTTTACGAGTTTCATATCTATTTGAAGGGGCAGACCAAAGAAGGGAAGAACTTCGGCAGGGCCAAAGGATACAAAAGAGATCAAACCATTAAGTCCAATGGAATTCAATGATGAAGATGACACTGATATGAGCTCCAGATAGTTGCAACATCCACGTTTCTTCTATTTAATTCTAGCCTTCAGGTATGGGGAAGAAATGCTGCCGAGGTTTCTTTTGGGGCGCTATGTTGCAACTTGGGTTGAAAAATGATTAAATTATTTTCTTCAGCCTCGACTTGTAACTAATAAGATTTTTGCAGAAAACTCTCATTTAGTTTATGAAATTAGCTTTGTAGAAAACTTTTGATTAAAAAGTAACAATATTAATATTAGATGTAAATTAATTAAATGTCTATGATAATTCAATTTAGTTATTAAATTTAACTCGAATTAGTTAGAAATTGATTTGAATTAATAATTTAAGATAATTATAATAAATTTTAATTTAAATTAAATTTAATTAATTCAGTTAAAAGTTTAAAAGTTGAAACGAATCGATATATAAATTGTATTTGATTAGTTTATGCTTGATGTATGTTATGTTAATCGAAGTTTGATAGAAAGGGTTTCTTTGAAAAATTGACGTTTTTTGAGAATTTTAAGGTTTTTGAAGCATAGAATAACCTTGTGTCTTTTATTGTGGCAGTGGCATGAAATGGAAAATTTGCAATTAAGGAAGAAGGTAAAAACTCTTACAGGCTATCTTCTTTTCCTAATAGTTGGGTTCATTTCAACAACCCTCTCTGGTGAAATCACTTCCCTACTGAATCTTGTATGGCTATTCATTCCACAAATAGAAAAGCCCATTTTACATTTGATCCTGAAGAGGATATTATTAGAGATTTAAGTAGCAGATTGGATGGATATTAAGATTCCAAATGTTTGTAGAATATATAATTTTGTTTGTTCAAAGTAATAATAATATTTCCTAAATCTCTTTTTTTCATAAGAATTCTCGTCTTTTAAAAGGGGCATAATTAATATTATTTCCCTTGAAGGAAAAAAGGAACTATCATCACAGATCCATGAGAATTGAAGGAACTATATTTTATGTTTTATTAAAGAAAGTATAGGTATTACTGATAGCATTACTTTTTTCAAGTAAAGTAGTAAACACCCCTTTTCCAAATTCATCACTACTCGCTAAACCAAATTAAGCTTATGGTCCTAATGAGTTCGCATGGAATCTGAAAAGCACTTCAATCGAAAATGTTAGTGTGATAAGCCCAGAATATTTAACTTTTTCTTTGCATATGATTTTCTTTTACTGCATCAAGGTATTCAAAGATTTCTTGACTCTTGAGCAAAAGCCTCGACGGACTTACAGGTTTATTTTATAAGGCCTACGAGCATGTATATTTTCTTTACCCAATGCCTATGTGCCTCCAGGATTTTTTTTTTTTTAAATTTATGTAGTGACTTCTCCTGGGCATAACACATGCATGCCTATAGGTCTTTCACCTGAGGTTTACGGGCTCTAAATGGTTAAAGAGAATTCTCTTTAATTTGAGGCCTATGGCTCTGTAGGTTTTCTCTTGAGTCAAAAAGGTAAAATGACCTATCTTAGACTTGAGACTTACAAGCCTATACACTTTGTTTTAAAGCTATAGAGCTGAAGAGATTTCGCTTTGACGTGAAGCCTTCATGCTTATTAAGTTTTTTACACATGACTTATGGGTTTCCAGGCCTGTAGGTATCTTTATTAAGTAAGCAAGTTGAATATATTTCCTATAGGTCAATATAAGGCTTACAGGCTTATAAGTTTTTTTTTTTACCTAAGGCCTAGAAGATTGTATTTTACTCTCTTTAATCAAGGAGCTAAATCAATCTCTCCTGAACTTGAGGCCTGTGGTTCTAAAGGTTATTTCTTGAGCAATCGAGGTAAAAAGACTTCTTTACTTCTCGTGGTCTTACAGGTTTTTTACCTAAAACCTGCGAGCCTAGCCTTAAGCCTAGAAACTAAAGAGACTTCTTTTGGATCTAAGGTTTGCATGCCTACACCTTTTTTCACCACTGAGTTACCCCATAAGATCTCACGAGGTAACAATGAAATATTACCCAAATATACCCCATGCTCAGAAGGCCTAGCCCTCACTCTACGAGTGGTATTCTGGTATACGCAGCGGTCCCTTTCCCAAATTGAGTTTATGGGATTCGAACATGCGACGTGAGACAAACTCAGCCCGTAACTTGGTGGCTCTGATATCACTGAGTTACCCCATAAGATCTCATGAGGTAACAGTGAGTTGAAGAGTATGGTCTTGTAGGTTTTTACTTTAGCTAGGGAGTTAAAGATGCTTTAATTAGAACCAAGGTGTGTAAGCCTATAGGTCTTTTTTACTTATTTCCTTTTATAATAAAATGAGTCGTTTTTCTCGAAAATAAATTACACAAATATACATAAATATATATTTAGCTTATATCTAATGATAATACTTATGAGATATTCATCATAACTTTTCCTCAGTGGTGCCTTTTTTATATTAGATATTAACACTTTATGATCTTCCCTTATTACCAAGTGAATCATAATTTAAGTATAATGTGATCACATATTTGATTTTCGAGTTCCTAATCTTCATAATGGATTCCATCTTAGTTCTTGGACGATGCTGCCATATCTAATTTTTATTTTAGGTAATGACTTAGTCTATCTTGTTTGATCAAGCCATTTTCTTATTCTTCCATAATTTCTACAATCCTCATTCTGTTTTTGAAGATCCCAATGGTAATGACAGTTTCGATTCTTACCCTTTTTTGTATGGTTAGTGTCCATTCCTTTGAGGTTTTTGGTTAAGTTATGATCAAAGATGTAGTTAACAATCCAATTAATGGTTGTATTAAATACAAGGAGATCTTACTTGATCCTCCCTTTATTTCCCTTTTGGTCATTTTGTCATTGAATTCTTTCTCTTAATTTTGTTAGTTTAATACACACTACTCTTCTTATTTTCATTATGCCTACCAGTGGGCTTCATACATTACCTTCCTTATCTTCCAAGTATATCTATTTCTATGCTATAATCATCATTTCCTTAAATCTTCCATGTTGCTTTTTTTAAAATATCAAATTCTACAAAGGTTGGTAGGCTTGAGTCTATTTAGAGAGGCTATTATTACCACCTCTGCAATGAGATTAGAAATTTGGATTGCCTTAAACTAAAGAGTTGAAAGTAAACTCTTACATTTTTTTCCAATCCTTTAGATTATTAATATCAAGTATTTAGATTCTTACAATCTATGTCTATTATTGGTGCAGTGACATATGAATTTTGTTACTAACAAGAAAGAAAGAAACTACTAGGCTGGAATTAAGGTTTGGAACCATGAACATGCCATGCCAGTCATGGTGAAAAAGTGGGATTTACATTTTATAGTATCAAATTTATCGCACATGCCTATAAGTTCCTTGTATTTGTATACATGGTTGATAAGGCCATACATGCTGTTATTATTGTATAGGGTTTGGATTTGAACAGTAGCAGTTATGCCATGATATTAGGTTTTAACAAGCTATCACCTATGCAAATTATGGGGGTGTGAATTGGGACCCTTTTCATGATGGTTGAAAGTGCGAGTTTATGGCCTCTCACGAGTCTGCTGTTTCTCTTATAGCAATTGCCTGATTTATTCCTAAGACGTTAGAATTTTAGTAGCTTTATTCTTGGGATTTTCGTAGTTACAAATGCCTCCAACAATTTTGGTTGTTTTAGAAACATTGACGAATGAGTTTTTCTATGGTGTTCATTATTCTTTCTAAAGTTCATGTTAACTTAATTATTAAAAGATTTTCTTGAGTAAGAATATCTAAAAATTTCATGAAGTTCCTATAGACAATAGCAAATGAGGACTAAACTTAGAGTAGGCCTATTAGACTAATCTCATGCTTACAAGTCTATGAAAATAACTACTCAAAGGTTAAAAATATTCTTAATAAAGACACTCTGATGTTCAAGTTAGTGAAAGTTGAAGGATGCTAAGTATATAAGAAAATATCTAATTCAATTTAATGATAATATTTATAAGAACTTACCTTAGAGAGTCTCCTTTTTTGAAAAAAATTAAAAAATGATTGTGATATGTGCTTAATTGAATATTTAATTATTTCATAACACTTAGCAATTAAGGATATGAAATTGTTTAAGATACTCACTTTGACTTATATGTGATTTTAGTCACAATTCATAAACAAAGAAGTTAAAGTGAATTGAAAGTATTGCATTTAGGTCTTTTTTTTAAAATCAATATTCACTTGTCTTCATAAAATAAGAAGAAAAAATTAAGACAAGAAAAAAAGAATGAAATGAAAAGACAAACAAGAAAATTCCAAGATGCTCATGGCAAAGGAGTAGAAAAGCTATGCATGGAATACATGCAATTTACGTGAATTAATGGCAGCATAGTAGGAGAAGAAAAGAAGAACAAAAAACCTAGGGAAGCTGTAACAATATAGTAGCGTGTAGGTAGATGGAAGAGACCAAAATAACGCAGCACAGACATGAGGGACCAAAGGATCAAAACGGTAGGCAACACAAGAAGGAAGGGAGCTGAAAGAATCAACATGAAACGACAGTAATTTGGAAGCAAAACGTGTACCAATAGTTGTGAAACAAGGGGTAGACGTGCGATGTCACACAGATAGTGTCTGCGTTTAACGCAGAAACGCAAACATCCTGTGGAAACATAGGCATTTTCAAGACATAGGATGCATTTTTTGGCTTAAAACACACAGTAGCAGAATAGAGAGGGGGGTTTTAAATGAGACGTGAATAGTGATGGTAGACCAAGCATTAATTTGTCACATCAAGAGAACAGTAACGAGGTTAGAGAGAAAACAAAAGAGTGGATGTGCAAGAAGGGTCTTCGGCTAGGTTATAAAATGGTGCTGAAGCTTTTTTTAAGAGAGACCCATAAAGGAC
>JANZLF010000221.1:25532124-25548971 GCA_026546835.1 Erythroxylum foetidum
TTATAAGCTCCCTAGTATATACGGTTATAACTAACTCTTATTCTAGAATAATTCTTTCTCTCTCTCCCAAAGGTCTATCGATTACCCCTCTGCTCTCTGCTTCTTTTTCCTATTATCTAATGGTCCTAACAGTTGAGTTAGGTTATCATATTAGTGACATTTGATTAGTTCACATATGTTGTTACTGTTTATAATTAATCTTTATTTTTTAACTGACTTTTTAGAGAAAGAATTTTTATGAAAAACATAAAATTAGGAGTACTTTTAAGAATTTTAAAGATGAGAAAGTTTTTCTAAAACTTCTTAAACTATAAGGGACAAGTATGTTTTTTACCCATAAACCAAAAAAAACAAAATTCTTTTTTGAGAAATTAATGAGACAAAGTAGTACTAAAAAAATTACAAGACATGCTCAAGGGATTTAATAGCTTAAGAGATATTGGCCATTACAAATTTAAGAGCATACTAATTTGATGAGGACTCAATTGTTTGGTGCCAAATCAGGAATTAAGAAACACTTCTACGAAGACAAGAGATTCTTAATTCTTACTACCATTGTTGAATTGAGAGGATAGTTATATTGCTCTAAGGTTGGAGTTTAAATGCTCGGTAAATGAGCCGAGGAAAGCTTGGTAAAGCTATAATTAAAACACTAAAGATACAAGTGTGAAATTGTAATGGACCCTTTAATTTGGAAATTTAAAAATGTTCTACATATAATTATTTAATGAGTTCTTATTTTCTGAAAAATTTTATATATTAATTAGCTTAAATAGATTTAGATTATGTAATAATTACATCTTTTTGAACAAGTTGTTAATATTATAGTAAATAATAATAAATTAAAGGATAAAGATTTGTTTCGAATCTCTTTAATCTTTGATATTATTACTTTTATCTCTTTTCGTGATTAAGACGTGTTTTTGTGTTTGATTATGTGATGCATTTGCCTCCGGAAGTTTTATACCTGTCTATATGATTTACATACTAATATAGCAGTTTATAATGGCATATCATAACATCACCCATAACTTTAGAGCAAACAAAATATGAACATAAAATAATCTTTTCTTTAGCCCAAAAGATTAAGATAGCAAAATTGCTGGCGGAAGAGCAAGTATAAGTGATAAAAGGAAAGCAGAAAAGAGAGAATTATGGTTTCAATCCAACTACCTCCTCCACTGACTACATATTGTCTAGTTGTCAAAAAAAAAATAGTTAAAACGAAATGTCCATGTGATAAAGAGTTCGAGAAAGCGTTTAATTTCATAATTATCTACATATTAAAAGTTTTGCACTAGATGGAATTGCTTAAAATGGTCTGCCCTCTTGAAAAGGTCGAATCAAATCATGTAAAATTCGCTTGAATTTATGAAATCCCAGAGTGTTCAAGTCCTTAGATACATATTTTATTATCTGCAACCCAAAAGTTAAAATGGAAAGTTTTAAGTTTGAGATTATGGAAGCCTATACATGATTTCCATTCCCTTCTATCTATCTTTTTGCTCAGACAAAGAACTTCCTTCTGATAGAATGTATGTGCCAGCTACTCAAATCACACACACCATGAAAGGCATGCAAGAAAATCTAGTGACGCCCCTGATTAACTGATAAAGCTAAGAGTTGTGGGGAAAACTGAAATGAGCCTCAATTAAAAACAGTTTCAGAACTGTTAGTAACAAAATTAAACTGTTAATCCCTGCATCCTCCCCTCATTCAAAGGGGAACAAGGAATAAAGGAGGAGCCATGCAGGCTCTTTAAAGAAAACTGAATAAGTTGTAGATGAAAAATATCATATTATTCAATTTAGGGTAGAATTGCACACATTAAGACAGATTACGAAGCAAGACACAAGTAAAGTTCAAGCAAAAAAATGATTAGACAAATATAAGAACAATAGGTGGTAGAACACTTAGGCCATCTACTACTCCTTACGAAGATCAATGCCCGCCTTCTTTGCAACAGCATCCAGTCCATTCTTCTCTATAGTTTTCAATGCTTTAGTTGACAACCGCAGTTTCACGTAACGCTTACCAGCTTCCCACCAAATTTTCTTGTATTGCAAGTTGACAAACTGTAACTTTTTTGTCTTGTGGTTTGAAAAGGAAACTTTGTTTGCCTTATTAGCTCTCTTCCCAGTAAATGGGCAAACTCTACCTGGAAAAAATGGTTGAAATTAAACGCCAAGAGGGCAGTTGTCAAACACAGCGACTAGCTAATCCCGAGATGAACAGCAAAACTAAGGTCACCGGCAGTTAGCTAAAAGGTTTAAGCAAGCGAGAATTTGAAGTTCAACATCATAAGATATAAATCACTATAAACAATAGGGATCAGAAGGAATATGCTACTGAGAAATAACATAACGAAGTTCAATAGTAAGCTCTCCAGACAGCAGTTGGACTTGGTTATTAGATTTCCAAATTCAAATCCTTCATCAAGGAGGGTAATTAACTCTATGCAGTCAGGAATGCACACAGAAATTTGATTGGTGGGCTAATTATAATTACATTTTGTTGGAGTATTTATCAATGCAGCTGCAAGTTTCGAATGTGCAGCAACTAGCAACATGAATAGGTATTAACAATAAACATCAAAGCTAAATTAACAAGAATTCTGGGACAGACATGAGGTACTTAACACATCGGAGATGGCTACTGCAATCCCGATGTTAGTTAACCTTTAATTAGTCTTAGAAATAAAGGCTTCAACAATAGAATTTCTCAACAGGTCTAACTGACTGCCTTTGCATAAACTCAGACAACTAACTCGTTTTGTGCAGGTTAAAAATAATCGACGTAGAGAACAACTAACTCGTTTTGTGCAGATTTTGCGTTCGAAAAGAGAAGAATTTTAGTAAGGAGCAGAGAAACTCACGAGCAACAGGTTGAAGAGCAGGAGAGAAAGGAGAAAAAACCGGCATGGGGAGGAGAGGTTGTTGGTATGCAATTTTGATACCATTTAACTGTGATGATACAGAACTAAGATCCCAAATCCCACCACCACGAACGGCCATCTTCCTCTTCAGAGGGCATATCTGCTGCTGCTGTTTTGAAAAACCCATGAACACCGTCGCCGTAGACGGAACGACTGCCATTGGCAAGTTGGAAGAAGAGGGCAAGACAGAGATAAGGTAGAGGAATCTGCAAGTGTTTTCGTCGTGAAATGTTTGGATAATAATTCACTCGACTGTCGTTTTATTTTTCGACGTTCGTAGTTATTAGAGCACCAATGGAAACCTGCCTGTACTTTGCCTTTTTACATTTCTTTTTTATTTTTCCTTATTCACTTTAATTCTAATAAATCATTACCTCCAACAAGCATGGAAAAAGTTTATAATGTTGCACTCCCATCAAACGAACCTCCACCTCCATTCAAGTACTACAATAGTTTTGCGTGCTAATTGAATCCAAAGATCTCAAACAAATCTCTATTCCACTGACCATCTAAAATTAATCTAAAATATTTGGGTCGACAAGGCAGTCATATAAGTGACTGGTAATGTATGACCAGCATAAGAAATACCAGCATGAATAGGTAACTGACGGATGAATCCTTTTACCAGCAATGAAGCTACCACGTACAAGTTTCATCTCGCTCTTATACTTCTCCAAATATGCAGATGGAAACCCCAAGCTCTGTCAATGTAGTTCCAAATTTGCAAGCAGGTCAAGAACAAGTCTCTCTAGTATGTCGTATCAGGTGATGGTTATATAGAGTGTTCCAAGAAAGCTCTATAATGTTAAAAGAGTACAACTTGATTGCCAATTGAAAACTCAGTTTCACCTAGATTAGTACTAACAGTTTAAGCAACATAAATCGTTGAAAGGTCTTTTGGAAAATCTAGCTTTGTAAGCATCAAGAGAAACATATTCTACTGTAAGAACACGATCGTCAAACAATCGTCCATGCAAACAATGTGCTGCGGTGCATGAAGCTTCAGTTCTTCCAAACTCCACAAGAACACAACCTGGTTCGAAAACATGTCCAGCATGGCAATCTTGTCCTTCGTGTTCTTCCTTTCTAACATTGTCCAACACTAACCCATGATTACAATCCTGTAAAGCTCCACAGTCATCCTTCCTGCCTTTATTATCAATAGGATCCAAGCCTATTCCAACCATATCATCCTGAAGAGTTTCTTTCAATTTTCCACTGCTTTCCACCATTGTCGGCCGTTCACCATCCATCATTTTGCTTTCCACACTGGCTTCAGCCATGTTAGTCTCATCAAGGGCCTCTTTATCATAGCATTCAATGTCATCTTTCGCCGGAGAATCCAATAAGGTTTTGCACTGCTTGTCTTCAACTATCATATTGCTGTTAAGCTTAATTGACTGAGATGGACAACCCTCCATATATGAACTCGTAATTTTATCATCACAGAAGCAGCTATCTTCCACAGTAACATCTTGGACTGTATCTGTTTTGGCATTTGTTTCATTCAACTCAAACCTTTGTTGATTTTCGCAAGCATTTTGTGTTTCAGGTTTCAATATAGGACTCTCAGCATACTTGACAAAATTAATGGATTTAACAGCACCAAACCTGCAGATAGGGATGTCAAACGTCGACATTAATGACAATTAACATATCAAGGTAAAATCTAAATGAACTGTTATTTCCTCACACCTGGTACATTCTAGTCGTATATCTTCTAATGCTTCTTCAATCTGTGTGTCAGACAGCAACAACAGGATTTCTGGATCGAACTGGTTAATGTCAAAAATGGAAACAACAAATATGTGATTAAATCGTGTTTAATGCAAGAAAGGTCGACATAACAAAGCATTAAACAATTGCCTGAACTACATATACATAGTAACAAGGCATACCACATTTATGAGCTTTAAGACTTCTTTAGGATTTTGAAGAAGTGACTTTGCACTGTCAGGTATCCAGATCTCATTTCTACTACTTTCCTGGCACATGTTTTTCATTTTCAGTACAAAGTAACTCAAACAATTCATGCCATGCAAAAACATAGGCAGAAAAATTGGTAAGGTATGTACCAAGAATGATACATCTGGTATGGCTTGAACTGCAGTTAATACTCGTCCTCCAAACTTCAGGCCATTAAGACCCGCACAAGCTTTTGGAGTTGCTGCATGATCTGCATACTGATAATGAGAGTATAAACAACTTTCTCTGAGTAACCAAATGGTAGGCATAAAGCATGTATGACTTTTCTTCAATAGTCAGTCTCAAAAGAAAATAAGTATTGATTACAAAGACAAAACATGTTGATTAAAAGGATACACATTTAACAAATATGCTTGGGAAAGCTTTAAGAGCATCACAGCAACAAAGGTAAGTCTGCCTCAAGTAATTGTAAAGTAACACATAGTAGAGCTCTATTACCTCAAGAAAAGCACACGACTCGTTAGGATCTTTATTGTATTCAAACTGGTATGCCTTCAAAGGTCCAAATGCAGTAGCAATCTCCATGAACTACAATGGAAGTATACATATCTGTTCACTAAAAAATAAGTACAGTAACAATAAAAAATGCTAGGTAGGCATAGCATCCATTCAAGGCCATAGAACTGAATGAATCATTGACGCATATACATGTACATATATGTGTGTGTGAGAGAGAGGGAGAGAGTGATATAGAGAGAAGGGATACATAGGGGCGATGAGATTAAAACAACTTTTGAGGCATCTGAGAACGTAAAAAGAAAAAGATCACAACTTAATGGATTTTTACCATTTTGGAAGAAAGCAACTTTGAAATCCCACCAATGAAAATCTGCATCAACTCAAAAAGAAAAGAACATAAGCACATGAACCTAATAGAAATTAGGTTCAGAGAAAAACAGTTTGGGAAAAGACAAAAGCACAGGTATTGCAGTTTCCATCATCTATTTCCTCTTTCTACACTTGCCATTCTGTCCACAACTTTTCCCAAAGGTGTACACAAAGTCCTAAATCAGTTTGCAATTGCAATACTATTAACTAAAACGTGCACTAATTCCCAAACAGAAAAAGTTCTCAATTCCTAAAACATTCATTGTATCAATATCACTACCCTAAATAACAACCTAACAGTGAATGTGGAATGATTTGACAATACCCAAATCAAACTGCCTTCATCAAAACCAGTACCTCAAAAATGGAATTGAGAATGCTAAAGATCATGTTAAATACCATAAAATTTTGCAATAATATTACTTTTCAAGTAAAAATGAAATATTTCAGTTGAAAATAGGCCTAATTCATGCTTCCAACAGGCAATTAAAAGGCCAAAAAATATATATAGAAGTTCGCTCTATGTTGCTAAATGTCCTCTAGATGATGATAATCCGGGTAAAATGATTTAACTGATGCAACTCTTGATAAAAGATAGTGAGATATGCATGTTCAGAGCTCAACAACAAAAATCTTAAATGTGTGCTTATTTCAAGAAGCAATGTTTGAGGAAAACTGAAATATGATGGAGAAAAGGATGAAATAGACGAATAACTAAAACACGGGGGAACTTGATGCTTCTATGAATGATCCAAATAATAAATAAGAAGAATAATTCTAGTTACATTAACCATTCAAAAAACATTCTTAAAATGAAAGACCATGTATAGAAGGAGAATTACATAGAAAGTCACAGCTGTTCATTCACAACATTCTAACAGACTTCTTATGGAACATTTTCAGGGTAAATGCTATAGTCTTTCCAAAAGTTTCATCTATTTTTTATAGTGGCATTTCAAATAGGGTGAAATTTTATCAAGCAAATCTTGTGAGATCTGAAATTTATGCTTCTCATGGAGCTTAATCTCGCATTATCTATGTCTGTGTACATTATATGGCTCTTTAACCAATACCCATTGGAATCTAGGATAAGTAAGCTATATCAGAGAAGAAATTATTGACTGAAATTCCAGTTAATGGAAATATCAGAAAAGGATGATAATGGACAACATTAGAAAATTCTGAATCAAGCTTAAGCTATATCCAGTCAGAATATTGAAAACTATTTTTTAAAAATAAGACAGAAAAGGGGAGAAAATTTGTAATCAAGATTCACAAGAATTCTAATGGTAAAGCTATTTGTTATGTCACAACCTAAGGCAGCAGACTATCAGAAAAGAAGAGATAACTGATACCTTATGATGTGAATTGTTGACAACATCGCTTATTAAATCTGTTGCCATACCAGATTTTTCAGGTTCACCAGTCTGCATGAAAATAGCAACTGTCTGAAAACCTGCTACATTTATAGTAACCACACTGTACCTCAGAAACTACAAAAAGTAACAATTTTACAAGAAAGGAAAAAAGAAGTAGCTTATCTTCAGAAAGAGACAAATATGACGAAGAAAACCAAAATCAACCTGATTTAATTAAAATAAAAGGAAACGAAAAAAGTACAAGAGTAACTAGTTAAAAATAAGCAGATGTTTGAAGGTAATAACAATTCAAAAAGAAGCAAAATATCATGATATCCCACAACATCAAACAAGAGAAATTTCCTAATAAAGGTTGTGATTCCAACACATCAAGGAAGGACATTTAACGAGAAAATATGAAATATTTCAGTAAAGCACAACACACACCACAGATGTGAAATGATATTACTTAAAAACAATCTAAATGTTAAACAATTGATTACTTCAATGAATCACATCAGTCAAACTAGCATATGAGGATGATGACTAGTATTAACCTGCCATACCATTACCAACTTTGTACAGAAACATACCAAGGCAATCACAAAGTGATTAGAGAATTAGATGACCCAGTAGCACTTAGGATAAAAGCATGTCAATAACTATACCAAAGTACAAATATCATGTCCACACCCCTAAACAGTATCCTACTCAAGTTAAACGTGCCATAGATGTTGAAGGACTATCTAATATCTCCTGAAATGAACAGAAAAGGAATATCTTACTTACAACGCTATATTCAAGATCAACATATCTAGATATTAAGGACCAGTGTAAGTGGAAAGGATAAGGCTTCAGTCAATTAATTAAAGAAAATCAATCTCACGTAAATATAAAGAGAGAAAGCGATTGTCATCCAGTGGAACTCTGAAGCTCAAAAAGCTTCTGCCACAATCTTTTCATAAGTGAACTCTTTACTTTAACTATTATGTTAAAGTGGACAATAGCAATACACTATAGGATAATGTATACCATATACAAGTGAAATGCAGTTGACGTTAAAAGAAATAATATTTAAGAGTAGAAAAGGATTTTCATATAAGCAAAAAAAGAGGAAAGGATTGGACTTTTGAGGAACTGGTCAAAATGCTATTTTCGATCCACAAAAATATTAACATAGATGTCAGCATAGCCACTCCAAAGATCAGACAACAAATCTTAGAAACTTATACCAAAATTTCTCAGAAATATATCAGAAAACATTTGAAAGTTAACGTAAATGAATAAAGAAATCAATGTTCTACACTTCATTAGCCAAAATATTACTGTTTGAGCAGCCTAGATCACAGGCCCCAAAACCAATGCCAGAAAAAGGAGCTCCATGCACATCAAACTTGTCAATGAATCTGGATTTCTTCTTATTTAGGAGACAGCTTCATCACCATCCAGTAAAGGAGACTTAAGAAACATCCAATATTAACACCCTATTTAAAAGATTCCAACATGACAGTCAGAACAAATCTCAAATAACCAGAAAAGAGCATTCCATGTGCAGTATAAATTTAGTAATTTACAGGAACAGTACCTATTGCCAAGTTTTGAACGTTATAACTATCTGGATTTTATTCCTAATCTACGAATAACTTACGAACCCTACTATAGCCAATAAAGAAATTGGAAAGTAAAAATTTTAAGCTGCTCCTTCAGCTCTTATAGCATAGGAAACTACAAGTTCAACCATGTCATGTACTTTGATGACAAATGTACAGGGGAACTCCAAATGAGAAAACTCACTAGGTAATAGACCTGTCAATAGGGGCTTCATTCATTTTTCCGAATCCTCTTCAAGTTATATGCTTACTTGAAATTTATGATCATAAATATAATGCTAATACATTAGATGACTAAATTAATACATTCCTATCCGATTGCCAGTAATGTTTGAACCAGCAAAACAATTACCACTCCACAAAAAAAAAAGGAAGTCATAGTAACATGCAGAATATTAAAACCCACATATTCTGCATGATATAGTTTCCCTTCAGAAGTCCCAACTTTGTGGTTTTAGACCATCTTCCAAATTGAAGGACTCATGAAGATCAAACTAATGATATAAATATAAAAATCAATAGCTCTTTATAACTTGGGAAGCAGATAGTCTACTACTTACAATTAATTCACCCTCTAATTAAATAATCCTAATGAACTTAGCATCATCAATTAATTACATTTTCAAAAGAAGATAACAAAAACAGAATTACACAACTTTACTCGTACATTTCTAATTTATTATTTAATTTCTCAAACAAACAAAAAAAAACTTTAACCATACATTTCTAATTTATAAAAACCAAGACACCATTCCGTAAACAATATATAAGGGTTGAACCTTCAAAGCAAATCAAGGAAATGGAGATCATCATCATCATCCGAGACTATAAACTAGGCAACACTTAACCAAGAATTTCCATAAGTTTTGTTGCATTGTATACTTTATAAAGCGGAAAGTGGGTTATCTATAAGAAAAAGATTATTTCTAAGAAAATTGCTTTTTCCACCATGCATGTGAGAGGAATACACACAATTTAATCATTTTCAATCACCTTTCGGAAAAGCATTTTATCATCAGTGACAAAAATTAGCTACTTACCTACAGGAAACCTAATCTTCTAGCCTTAAATTTACTCACTCGATATACAAAGGGGAAGAAAACACAAATTCAGCATTGATAAAAATTTCAAACCACTCCTACCTATTAACTCCAGAAGCACACCATATACCATCAATAGGGTGTAAAGTACAATTGATAAGAGTTATAGAAATACACTTGGGTCGTAGTTTCGAGTAGTGCGTATGTTAAGGTAGAGGTCATTTTTGGAAAAGGCTTTCATTTATTAGATGGATGATCAATACTAAATAATATTTTATCAAAAAAGTACTAAATTATGTCCAATTGGTTAATATATGTGGCATCCATATTATCCCTGAAAATCATATTCATGTAATCAATAACAAAATCTACTCATAGTCGACTAATTTAAAGAATGCCCAGTAATACTTTGCTATCAATTATTGTAAAAGTACAAAACCAACATAATGGTATATAAGTTCTCATCAACTCAGCCTCAATACCAACAAATGAAAAGATTTCATTAGCGGGAGCCCATGCTCAACAGCAACAAATTAATTAATTTTATATTGTATTTAATTACAATAAAAAAGGTTCACATCTAGCGATCACTCTACCGTTTATGTAGCCAGTCGTTAACTTACAGCCATTGAAACTAGTAGAATTTCATCCACTTCCAACAACTCCATCAGTTGTAAAAATCACACTCTCAATCATTTAAAAGGTTCTCCAAATTTTATTACATTGAACACACTTAGGCTTTTGTCTCAGCATGGCATGGCCCTATATTTCAAATTCTCGCCTAATATCCAATCTATTTTCATCATAACAGCAACCATCTCAATACTTGATATGGCCATCATGAGCATGATTATTTTAAAATCACTAGTAATCTTGACTTTTGATTCACATTTATGTGTAGTCATTGCCAACATTGTAGAAGTCATGCCAAGAATTACATTAGTTGAGTGGGATACAGAAGCATATAACACATGCACATTCACTTATCAGATTCCAGGATACCCAAATGACAAATTATGAATACTAAAGCATCCATTCTTAACAATATAAGTTCATAAAGGAAGAATGCTCTATGGTTAACTATTCTTACTGCCACATCAACAAAGTCTTTGGGTCGTCTAATCCTGACAACGGAACCTGAGAAGTAATTGCCATCAAAGGAAAGGGCAGCTGAAGCATCCTCAGGTGTTAGAAATTCTACAAGAGCTTGTCCCTTTTCCTTGTTTATCTGCAGTTACCATTTGGTACAACATCAAATCGCTGAATGCAAACAATGCAATCAGAAAGAATGACAAATTTTAATAAAAACTCACAATGCAGCTAATACATGGTTGGGTTCCTTGAATGTGATTAACACCAGAGGAAGTCAAAAAATTATTAAGACATCTCATCACAGCTTTCTCAGAGGATGAAGCGGGTAGATTTTCAACATAAAGCCTCCTCATAGGACGTGTAGCTTGCGTGAGTTGAACTGTGTCAAAGGTGATTTTACCGGTTGAAAATGTATTGGGTGAAACCCAGGAAAGAGGCTTCACTGCAGTAGAAGTGACAGGAGCAGCACTTACTATTTCACCTATATTTGAGGGGACAATCTGGTTTGAGGATAAGAAATTAGAAGGAAATGAAGCAGAAACAGTATTATCATTTGCTTTCGGTGCTATATCCCATTTAGCATTTCTCTTCTCAGGAGATCGTCTAATTGGAGGAGGTGTCTTAGCGGCACCCTCACTTCTTCTCTTCCTTGGTGAATAGCCACCAAGCCCACTTGTGGAGCCAACATACCTCCTATAGTGGCTATTTGACCCATTGTACATCTCTTTGCTCTTGTCTATATCAGAATATTGTCGGCCAGACCTGCCTTTATGAGAATATGAAGACATACCTACATGTTCTTTACCTTGATAAGATTCACGTTTGTGCAATCTTGGTGAGAGAGAAATATTCCTTCTATTCCTCTCCTCACAGTCATGACTTCTGGACCGTTTTTTTCTGGGCCGCAGTAGCTCGTGATGAGATTTGGACAAAAGCTTCCTTTCTTTTCTCTCTGAAGCTTCTAGATCATGCCCTTTCCCAATATCAAGTTTTTTTGTAGCATCCCTGTCTCTAATATTCTCATTAAGACCACTATGGTGCTTTGTCCTGTTTACTCTTTCTATTTTTCCTTTATTTCCCTCTAAATGACTCTCCCTTCCTTTTAAATCCCTGGAATGCTTCATTCTAGCTTCACTTTCAAGATTGAAACCTGGCCACTCATCACCTTTTCTCCTACCATGAAATCTTTCATCAGCTTTACTTTTATCTACTCTGTGCAGACCCCTGTCCTTGCCCCTCAATTTAGTTTCTGAATTTCTAATCTCCCTATCCCTGCCTTTAGCGACATAATCATTGTTTGCAGAAGAATACATTTCTTTCTTTTGGAGACTTGACTTCAAATTTTCCTCAGATGAGTGCTTTTGGACTGCATCATAAGACGCATTACCATGTCCATTACCATGTTCAGATTCCCAGTGATCAGACACTAAAACTTCATTAACAGCATCATTTCCTGCGAGTTCTTCCAAACGTCCCTCCTTTTCCCAATTAAGCAATATCTTGTTTTTCCTTCTAGACATAATCTCATCGAAGCTGCAAGGTCTAATTCGGGCAGCAGTTCCTTGATCATAGCGATCTTGGCAAACCACACTTTTGAGCTTATACTTATCCCTATGATGACTAGATCTGCTCATTTGTTTAACAATTTCTGACCACAAATGTCAATCCTGTAGGGCAATTAAGCCATGGAGTTTAACATGTACCTCCTAATGAAGAGTAAAATTCTGAATATCACAGCAGAAAAACTATTGTTAGTTTGTATGCATTTTGATAACAAAAATAAAGCCACAAATCAAGCAAACTTAGTCACCAAGCCAGGATCAGAAAAAAATACAACAGGATTCACCAATAATATCTTACTAGAACCTATGACACAATAATACATTGCCACTTCTGCAAATTTAAGCAAACTGAACATTTATTAATTCAGTTTTAAATTTCTGGAAATTTTAGGATAAAACCTGCTGTAATTTGATAAGTTCAAGGAATCTCCAATCACAACAAATATCGAATTCTAGTACATTTTCGAAAAACAACCAGAATTTAATTCATGTTGAATCAAGAAATCCACTAATTATTTTCAAGTAACAAGATATCTAGCCAAACTCAACTATCATTCCAAATTCTCCCAGAAAGTAGGCCGATTCATATGATTTAGAAATTTAGGAATTACTTGATACAACTCTTTACAAACCCTACCTGAACAAATTTAAAAGTTTCGTAATCCAACGGAGAACCTGAATTAAGAAAAGAAAAAAGAAAAAGAAGTTAAAACTCATCCTATTTTCCCACGCCTTTCCACAAAAACATAGATAAGCCAGTATTCACTACAACTATGCTTCCAAACACTGAAAGGAGAAGAGAAACGACAATCGAGATACATGATTATAAGCACACAGTACAGTGCAAGTATATGGGAGTTTTTACCTCAGAAAAGAAGAATGCAGCGACGCTGTGTTGGGTGGAGAAGAAGAGTTACAACTATTTTGTAGAGAAATCTGTTGGCATAACGTACGATGTGCCCTAATTCATCTTTATGCGCACTAAATTAGAAGCTGAGTCACTTTTGCCCAATAAATTTGACACATGGATATTCTCCCCATTTTATCCTTTCGATAATTTGAAAATCTATCCAAAGTTTCAGGTTTATTGGGTGAATTGAAACAAAATTTTGTTACATACAACATGCTAGTTTAAATTATCATCTACCTTTATCATTTCTATTGTTATATTAAAAGTTAATATAATAGTAATTCCATAGAATTTTTTTTGAAAAATAAAATTTTTGTATTTAGATATCTCATATAATGATTTAAGATATTTTGAATTAAATTATGTTAAAATTCTTAGGTATTAAAACTTTGAAAATTTATTGCATTAGTATGTTTTGTGATTTTTGTTAAAAAAAATCATCTTCAATTAATAAATTATTAACAATATCTTTAACGAGAGTAGAATATTTATTATCAAGTTGCTTTTTGTTATGCAAATAAAATACGAATTGAGATAAAGATTGAATGCAAAGACAAAAGGAACATGAGAATTCAAATGTTTAAGTAAAATTTCATTATTATAAATGATTTAATGTAAAAAAATTTAAGTCCTTAAGAAGTCAAGATGAGATTGTTTAAAGAGTTAAAGCAATCAAGAAAAAGTAGAGATAATATTTTTGGCTTGGTTAAAGTTAACAAGTCAAGTTTGAATTGACTAAATTTCGAGTCAAGCTTGAATCTAGAAGATAATTTAAGAGAAAAAAATGAAATTTGAAAGGCATAACTAGCCTAAACCTCCTCCATTAAAGTGATGTTATTTTGGTTTAGTTGTCCAAAAATAGCATCATTTTGGTTTAAATTGTTTAACATGATATCATTTTAGTTTAAAAGTTTAAAAAACTCGAGACTAAAATAACGTTATTTTGTTCAGTTAGACAAAACAGTGTCATTTCAAGGCAATTTAACTGGACTTTAGCCACTTATTAAGGATTTGATATGTGCAAACCAATTGTCATTAAGTATCTATACTAAGAACGAATGGGATGGACGACCATGGAATCGATCCCTATCGTTCATTTAATCCAGCGGCTTATATTCTTTTTCTTCTTTTTTTCTGTTTATTGAATGTTGTGTCTTCTGTTTATTGAATGTTGTGTCTTCGCGCGATATAAACGCAATCTTCTAACCCAATCTTCTGTTTATTGAATGTTATGTCTTGGCGCAATAATATTTTGTGAGGCGACAACGCACGCGACCACTGCTTATATGTGTTCATATCTGTTCATTCGTGTTATGTCCTTTCTCTCTCTTTGTTTTTCCTCTCCGCCCTTGCCTTCCTTTGCTTTCTCCAGCGGTGGTTGTCGTAGCTGTTGTTGCTGTCGAAAGAGTATCAGTGGTTTCCTCTGTTACTTGTAAATCTTCTTTAAGCTTTTTTTGATGTGTACAGATATTTTTGGAGTGTGTCTCCAGGTTTAGTCAGATTTCTTTTTTTCTCATCTTCTCTTATCTTTATGACAGTGGTCGTGGTTGTCGTAGTTGTTGTTCTTGTCGACTGTTGTTGCAGTCAAAAGAGTATCAGTGTTCACCAACTCGACATCGAATGTTGTATCTTAAACTTAGCATAAGGTTGTTCACCAACTCAGCATTGGATGTTGTTACCGCTTCTTCCTAGTTTCCAGTTGCTCTTTGTTTTCGATTCATGTTACTTTTATTCCTCTATTACTTGTAAATCTTCTTTAAGCTTTTTTTTAGTGTGTATAGGTGTTTTGGAAGTTTCGCTGTTGTTGCTGTCGACTGTTATTGGTGTCGAAAGAATATCAGTGTTCACCAACTTTTGGCCTACAACGGACTTAGATATGAGGAAATTTATCATGTTGACATCCTTAAAAAGGATGACTCATATAAAGAAGACGTAATGGAGACTTGGATATGAGGAGATTTATCATGTCTATCAGTGTTCACCAACTCCACGTCAGATGTGTTCCCACCCAAGGCCAACTCGACGTCTCATGATGTTTTCCTACCCTTGACCAACTCTACGTCGGACGTCGAATGTGTGAATCAGTTTTTAGGTAACACTCTGAAGTCTCTTTGTCTATAAAGAAGACCTAGTGCATATTTGGATATGAGGAGATTTAGTCATTCCATATTCTATGGATGATGTGTTCCCACCCTTAAGACCAACTCTAAGTCGGACGTCGGATTTGTTAATCAGTTTTTGGATAACACTCTGAAGTCTTTTTGTCAATAAAGAAGACGTAGTGCAGACTAGGATATGAGGAGATTTATCATGTTCTCATCGTCAGTGTCATTCCATATTCTATGGATGATGTGTTCCCACCCTTGAGACCAACTTTACGTCTAACGTCGGATGTGTGAATCAATTTTTGGGTAACACTCTGAAGTCTCTTTGTCTATAAAGAAGACGTTGTGCAGACTTGGATATGAGGAGATTTGTTGGCCCCTGAATTTTTTTTATTTAATTAAACATATCTAAATTATTTTGAGGTATTGTCAAAATTATTTTGAAGTTTTAGCTCTTAAGAAAATGAAATTTTAATGAGGGATTACGTTTAAATTATAGTGGAGTATGTTATTAGAGATTAAAAGGAATAAGATGAATTGAGGGCAATTTGGGAAGTTTATTAATGTGTTTAAAGACTAAGGCTTTTAGGGAGGGCTAAATTGGTCCTTTGAGCTTGTTGTAAAACATGAAGAAGGAAGTTAAATGGGAGCCAAAGCTTGTGGTCGTATGGGTTAGGAAAGAGTACAAAAATTGCTTGTTTAAAGAGAATGAGTAAAACGACGTTGTTTTAGGCTAGGTTTTAAGTACGAAGCAAATGAGTTAAGTCCCTTAAGAGAGTGGCTTACGAAATTTCAAGGAGGAAGAAAATAAAAGGGGATTTTCGTTGGTGGAAAGAAGAAGAAGAAGAAGAAGAAGAAGAAGAAGAAGAAGAAGAAAAGAGGTTAGGCCTTGTGATTTTCTTGCTTAGAGAAGAGTTTATAGAGTTCTTAAGAAGGAAAAGAGAAGAGAATGGTTAAGCTTCCATTAAAGCCAAGAAGAGAGAGAATTTCGTGGGTTTCTCTTTAAGATAAGAGAAATGTGAAATTTTTAGAAATTATAGATGGATTTTGGTTTGAATGGCTTAGGAAATTGATGGGTAAAGTTAGATAGGTTAAATTTCATGCTTTCATCTCCTAAGAATGGCCTATTTTGATATCTCATGTTATATGGGATGATTTTGTGTTTGATGAAGGTCAAGAAAGAGAATTGGAGTGAAAGGAAAGGCCAATTGTTCAAGCTCCTAGCTAAAGGAACTAAGGTGGGTGACTTTTTAATGATTGAGTTAATAAGCTACTTAATTGTTTTGAAATAAATGTCATTGAAGGTTTTTTTTGCCTATGACCTTTCATTTGTGAATGAGTTACTTTTTATGATGGTTTAATCTTGTATAAGATGTTTTTGATGTAAATGCCTTATGGAAATATTTGTTACCTTGTTTTGT
>JANZLF010000221.1:25719204-25729896 GCA_026546835.1 Erythroxylum foetidum
TCTTCTTCTTCTTCTTCTTCTTCTTCTTCTTCTTCTTCTTCTTCTTCTTCTTCTTCTTCTTCTTCTTCTTCTTCTCCACTTAGCCGAAATCTCCCTCTTCTTTTCTTCCTCCTTGAAATTGCGTAAGCCTCCCTTCCAAATGACTTAACTAGAAAGCTTTTTAAACTTTAAAACTGGGCAAAACTACGTAATTTTATAAAACCCTTCTTACTTGCAATTTGTTTTGCCTCTTCCCCTCATTAAACGACCACAAGCTTTGCTTCTTTCCTTTCCTACTTTCCTTTTGTTTTTAACTTACTCTATAAAGACTAAAATAGCCCTCCTTACAAGCCTTAAGCCTTAAAAACATATGTGATCTACCCAAAATGCCCTTACACCATCTTATTCCTTTTAAATTCTAACAACTTACTCCACTCTAATTTAAACTTATTCCCCTCATTTAATTTCCATTTCAACTCAAAATAATTTAAACAATATCTCAAATAATTTATACATGCTTAAATAAATAAATAAAAAAATTTCAGGGGCCAACAGTTTTGATACTTGACAGGTAATTAATCTTTAAATAGGGCTGACACATTCGAACTCACTTGGACTCTCTCATTGGGCCTAAACTTCCTCTTGTTGGTGCACAAGTCCTTGAGATACTTAACATAGGCCGAAACTCTTTTCACTAAATCAAGCAAGGGCACATTAACTTCGACTTTTCCAAACAGATCAATGATATCCTTTTCATGCTTAATTTCATTCATACGCTTGCTTATTAAATATGAATTTGGAAAAGGAAGGTCTTGAATATTTACCTCCTTACCTTTGGCTTCATGCTTTCTTGATTCCCCATGCTTCAGCTTTGTCCTTGGAACTTTCTGAAGTAGCTCCTTTGTCCTTGATGCAAACTTCCCTTCTTTCAATAAGGTCTCTTCTTTGAGACTTTTAGACTTCTTGATTTCCTCCTTTGGCAGAGGCATTTCTTCACTCTCAATCTCCTCATCACATGCTTCTTCTATTTGATGACTAAACTGCACCTGTTTCCCACTTCGCAAGGCAATTGTATTCAAACTTTTTGGATTCATCACCGTATTAGAAGGAATTGTTTCACCGCTTCTTGCTTGGTTCTCGCTCAAATTATTGGACAATTGGGTTACATAAGAGTTGATGTTTTCTGCCTTCGTCTCCCATTGATCCATTCTCTTCGCTAAAGCATTGAACTGGGTAGTTGTCTTAGAGGAGTCCTGCTAGATGAGAGTAGCTAGTGCATTGAATTAATTGGTGGTAAAATTCCTCTCTTCCTTCATCAAAGTCATATTTTGTAGCAATTGATTGGTGTCCTCTTTAGTTGGGACAATCAGAGCATGCTACTGGTTGGGGAATTGGGTAGTAAAAGGTCCAGCTCCTCCTTCTTGTTGAAATCTACTTGGAGCTCTATCCTCTTCATTTCTCCAACTAAATCTGGGATTAGCCTTCCATCCCTCATTGTAAGTGTTGGAGTAAGGGTCCCATTTCTGGTTGGTCCTCCCTGGATATACTGCAGACACCTCTTCATACCGACCTGGGCATACACTAGATATATGCATAACCGACCCACAAGTATCACAACTAGGTACGGTAAGATCCATTGAAGATGGTGGGCGATGTAAATTCAGATTCTTCAATTCAACAGTGATGAAAGATAATTGCGATGTGATCCTATTTTCCAAGGAGTCCACCTTCGACTCTAAACTTTCCATTCTCTTAGCTTGAGTTGTTGAAGCTCCTAGTTCATGCACTCCTTTAGAATCTCTCACACTATACTTCCTTTATCAAATCCCATGCTTCCAAAGCTGTAAGATCAATCAAAGATCCTCCAGACGCCACATCTAACATACCCTTATCTTGAATCTTCAACCTATCATAAAAGTATTGCACTAATTGCTCATCAAGAATTTGGTGATGGGGGCTTCTTGATAGAAGATCTCGGAAGCGATTCCAATAATCATAAAGAGATTCATCATAATCCTGGCAAGTTGAATAAATCTCCTTCCTCATTGATGACGTTATTGAGGCTGGAAAATATTTCTCCAAGAAAGCTTTCCTCAAATTGGCCCAGCTATGATAGGCATTCGCCACACACCTTGGGAGGCTCATGTACCACTCCCGTGCCTTTCCTTCCAGGGATAGATGAAAAACCTTCCATAGAACTTGGTCTAATGACGCTCCCACTAGCTTCATACTTTGACAGATTATAGACAAGAATTGTAGGTGCATTTATGGATCCTCTCCTGCCAAACCATGAAATTTAGGAAGTGAGTTAATAAGTAATCCTTTCACTTCAAAATTAACATCAAAATTAGGGCAAGCAGCAGTAAATGGATCATAGTTCACATCAGAAGTTGTTGCTTCTCTAATAGTTCTACGCCTTTGATTCCCATTGTTCTCTCCAACTCTCTCATACTCTCCATTTCCTCCATTATCACCATTTCTAGGTTAGTTTGCATGAAAGTTAGGATTCTGCATAAAAGTGGGATTCTCAGCCATGATCACTCTTTCTCTTGACTCACTCTCACTAGTTGGCTGATTCGACTCCTCTTCCACAACTACCCTTCTTCTCTCTTATTCTTTCCTCTCTTTTCTAATCTTCCTTAAACGTCTCTTAATCTCAAGTGGGAAAGGAACAAGTCTAACTCTCCAGTGCATGCACAAAAACAAGTCAAATGAAAGCAATTGTAACAAAATTCACAACCACACAAAATCAAATAAAAGGTGAAATGTGAAGGATGTGAGTGTGTGGAGTGTAAATGTATGTATGAAGATGTGTATGTGTGGAAAAATGCTAAGTATGGAAAATCAAAGTATGCAAGTATGCTATGCAAAGGAAAATTAAAAACTATACTATTGACAAGTATGAAATTAAACTATCTAAAATGAAATGTAAAAGAAAAGGTTCCTAGTATCAATGACATTTGAAAATGACAACGGCTAACATAAAGAAAACCAATTGTTTGGTTCCCCAGCAACGACGCCATTTTGATCGGCTCTCGTTTAATCTTTAGATTAATCCTTTAGAAACCGAATCAAAAATTTAATTCTAAGGATTGTAATATAGGATGCAACCTCAGGTCGTCTCACTTAATCGGAACCTAGCGTAAAAGGTCTAAACTAGCCTAATTGTTGAAAATGCAAACTAAGTTGATAAAATGGGGGGTTTGGATCATTGGTAAAAATTAAGAAAACTGAACTAATGAAAGAAAAATGTATAAAAAGGTATTTTTGGATTTTTGGGAAATGAAAAGTGAAAAACTCAAACAAGGATCAAATATGATAAAACCCTCTTGAAAACGAGCTTTGACTATCATGGTTCAAAACAAATCTTTCAGCAGAGAAACTCACTAAGTTTTCGAATGATAAACCTTAAAGAACTCTTTAAGTCCAAGGTTTTAATCAATGAACTCCATTTTTTAAAACCTTGTTAAATGCATCTTAGTGTGTATTAATGGATGAGCTAATGCAAGTGGTCAATATGGATCAAGCTTAATCTCAATATCAAACACAACTAGGCAGATAAAAGAGAGTTAATACAATCACCACAAAGAAATATATGAGACTTCATATATTAAACATCAAAGTTCTACATTAGCAAATCCATAACACAAGCATTGTTCAACACTTGATTAAACTCTAATCAAGCTAATCTAACTACACGGCCATAAACCCTAACTCAGAAGTTTACAACTATGTAGTTAAACTTGACAATGTAAAACAACTCCCTTTTTAAGCCCATCGAACTCAAGCCATCGCTACATCTTCAAGAGGAATAGGTGTTTTAGCCACGCATAGTGTCGGGAATCCTCACAACCGCAAGAGTTCCAATGTTACCCATGCTAGCAGCAGCAGTAGCAGCAGATGATGAAGTTGACAATGGAGGTAGTCGATAGATGAAAGTTGAGAGTGAAGTATCGGACGATGTTGAGTGTTGCTGCCCAAGTGTGTGTTTCTTTTATGACCTAATTTGGCATGATTTTATATGTTGGGTCGCGGGTCAGGTCAAAACAGTGAGAGAATTTTCCAATTTTGGTCCAAGTTTTCGACAGTTCGCCACGGTGACAAGCGAGTTGCGTCGTGGTGTACGCTTGCTAAATCCTTCGCCGCGGAGAAATAATTAATTTACGCTGCGGTGAGCTTTTCCTTCATGTTGCGCCACAACGACAGACCTGGTTTGCCGCAGCGCAACATCCCGAAGCTCATGTACTCGTGCTGACTCTATTTAAGCCCATTGGCTCTTTTCCCTTGAGGCTCCTACAATTAGAAATAGCAATTTTGCAGTATCAATTGTTCTTGGAAAAATTTAAAGTGTCAACTTGTAACAATTTTTACCATCAAATTGCATAAAATAAAAAATGCACACTCAAGGATTAATTTATGCATAAATTCAAGAATTAGGAGTGAAAAAGTGTAGTAAAGGTCATAAAAGTGTTGTCAATTTAGATAATAAACATGGGTTCAATCAAATTCTCCCATACTTAGACCTTTGTACTCCTAAACAAAGTTTATAAGAGTTAAAGAAATACAAGTGTAAAAGAAAAATTCTGACCATGTTTAAAACAACAATAGGGAATTGGCAAAAAATCACTTTATCATAAATCAACCAAAGTAGACTGAAAGAGTGCTAAGAAAATAAACACTAAAAGAATTTAATCCCAGAGATTGAACAAAAGAGATGTCACTCAAGGTAAAGTGTTTGCTCTCATCTCACTTGTGTAAGGGATATTGTCACTCTAAACCTGCTTAATCCATTCTCTACCATAAGCTTGTGACAGTCCTATTTCTCTACTACAAGAACTATACTTTTGAAAATCAAGAGGACTTTTCAAGGTAGTAATGTGCGGAAGGCTAGATGAAATAGATAGGAAGAACGAAGAGAGAAAGAGTATGAATACATGTACTACAATTATGAAATGGATGTCAACAGTGAGACATTATTGATACCCCCTTTTTGTGTTTTTTTTTTGACAAAACATATAAATATAGACATGTATATATATGATTGAAGCTGCTTGTACTGATTCTTCTTTTCTTTTTTTCTGTTCCTTTTTAGAACACACTTTTTTTTATCAAAAGAAATTGTAAAATAAACTATTGACACCATATAAGGATGTGTGCATGTGCTCATAAATGATGGCTCAAGTTTGTGGACAGTATTTGGGTCAAAAGGGTTAAGAAAGAATGCCTCTATCATATTAACAAAATTGCAGTTCATAAAGATTTGATTAAGAATTGAAACAAGTTCTAGAGAGATATGAAATAAGTAGATACACTCAAAAATTGAAGAAAAATGTGGCCCAAATATCCTTCCAACAAGGGTAGTATCTCAATGAATAATCTTAAGTCTCAAAATCTTAAAGTGCTACTTTATTAGCACACCTTCATTTACTTTGTGTTGAAAAAAACTAAAGTAAAATTAGCCAATACCGACTATCATTAAAAGGATGGGAAGTATTTTCAAAAACTCAAGTATCAATTTGAAAATTATAAATTCTTTGAGAAGCAAGAGGTACTAGAGTCGAATGTGAAAGGAGTTAGCATTGAGACAAAATTTTCAACAAAAAATTCATTTCTGCAAGGGTTGTTACGCCGCGACGACAACAATGTGCAGCGCGACGAACTCCATGGTTAACCAACTTTGCCGCGGCGAACTCCAAGTTGCATCGGGTGAAAAACAAGTTCATTGCCACGACGAAAGATCTGACGTCACGACGAAAAACAGCATAACTGAATTTTCACAATCACCAAGTTTAAACATTGACTAACACCACATATAAATTGTCAAGATGGAGCACAACAAGAGTAACAAAATGGAAAAGCTCCCTCACACTTAAACAGCACATTGTCCTCAATGAAAAAGAACAAATAACAGAGAGAAAGCAAGGAAGTGAAAAGGAAATGCACTAGAAAGTAAAAATATAGCTAGCTACCTAATGAGATGGTTCTCTCCCAAACTTGGCAAGACAAGTAGTAAACCAAAACAAAATCTAAAGCTAACTAGGCAGAGATCAAAAGGAAATAAATAAGTGAAGGAGAGAAGGAACCTGATATTCATGGTGGTTTTTGGTTCTCATGATAGAGCTTTAAAAGATGACCATTTACTTTGAGTTGTGCGCCAGTGGCTTCATGTCTAAGCTCTACCATGCCAAAGTTGTGCACTTTAGTGACCAAATACGGTCCATTCCAACGAGTATTGAATTTTCCATGTTTAAAGTTGAACCGAACCTTGTATAATAGGACCTTGTCCCCTTCCTTGAAACTCTTCCTTTGAAGAATCTTGACATGCATCAACTTTGTCTTCTCTTTGTAGAGGCAAGAATGTTCATATGCCTCTAGCCTTAACTCCTCGAGCTCTTGCAGTTGGAGTTTCCTTTCCATACCGGACGATTCCAAGTCTATGTTGTATTGTTTAACCACCCAATAAGCCTTATGCTCCAACTCCACAAGTAAATGGCACGCCTTTTCGTAGATCAAGCGGTAAGGGGACATACCTATTGGGGACTTATACGTGGTGCGATAGGCCCATAGTGCTTCCTTTAGGCGAAGGCTCCAATGCTTTTTGGATGGCTTGACTATTTTCTCCAAGATGTGCTTTACCTCTCTATTTGAAACTTCAGCTTGACCTTTGGTTTGTGGATGGTATGTAGTGGAGGTTTTGTGAGTGACTCCAAATTTGGAAAAAACAAGTCACCAATGACTCTATTACAAAAATATGTCCCTCAATCACTAACCACAGCTTTAGGAATCCCAAATCGGCAAAAAATATTAGACTTAAGGAATTTGGACACGGCTTGGGCATCATCTTTTCTAGTAGGAACAGCCTCTATCCATTTGGACACATAGTCAACGGCTAAAAGGATATACACAAAGCCAAAAGATGGGGGAAAGGGTCCCATAAAATCAATTCCCCAAACATCAAAGATTTCGCAAAATAATAGAGGTTGTTGTGGCATTTCATGCCATTTTCCCAACCCCAAAGCATTGGCATTTGTCACATGACCGACAAAATTTGAATGAATCTTTAAAAAGGGTAGGCCAATAAAAACCAGAATCTAGAATTTTCCTAGATGTTCTCCTTGTACTGAAATGCCCACCACAAACTATTGAATGACAAGCTGAAATTATAGTGTCAAATTCCTCATGAGGCACGCATTTTCGAATTACCTTGTCACTACACATTCTCCAAAGATGAGGGGAATCCCAGATGTAATGTCGAGCTTTGCTTTTCAATTTTTGAGCCTATGCCTGAGACATAAAAGGAAGAGTAAATCCAGTCATAAGATAATTGACAATATGTGCATACCAGGTTCTTTAAGGATTGAAGCACATAGGACCGAATCAGGAAAAGAATCGCAAGTTAGTTCAGAAGAGTCCACTCCATGCGTATTGTCGGGCAGCTTGCTCAAATGGTTATCTACATGATTTGTCGCCCCAGCTCGATCCTTTATTTCAATATCAAATTCTTGGAGAAGCAACATCCATCGTATCAATCTAGGCTTCGATTGTGGTTTCTTAAGGAGATATCAAATTGCTGCATGATCTGTAAAAATGATTACATGTGAGTTTAACAGATATTTTATGAACTTTTCTAAAGCAAAAATTACTGCAAACAACTCTTTCTCAGTTGTCGTGAAGTTAATATGAGCTAGATCCAGTGTTTTTTAGGCATAAGCGATAACTCTTGCTAGTTTCTCCTCTCGTTGGCCCAGAATAGCCCCTACAACACAATTAGAAGCGTCACATGAAAGCTCAAAAGGTAGATTCCAATCAGGAGCAACTAAAATGGGTGGTGAAATGAGTTTTGATTTCAAGGTGTCAAAGGCATGTCTGCATGAATCATCAAACTCAAAATTTTCATCTTTTTATAAAAGCTTGGATAGAGGTAAGGCAATTTTGCTAAAATTATTTATGAAACGCCTATAAAATCCTGCATGGCCCAAAAATGATCTTATATCTCGCACGCAGACAGGATAAGGCAAAGAAGATATAACCTTAATCTTAGCTCTATCAACTTCAATCCCTTTGCTAGAAATCAAATGACCCAGCACTATACCTTCATTGATCATGAAATGGCATTTTTCAAAATTCAAAATCAAGTTCTTTTCAATGCATCTTTTTAAAACTTTTGCAAGACTCAATAAATAAGCATCAAAAGAATCACCATAGACTGTGAAATCATCCATAAAAACTTCCATACATTCTTCAAAAAATTCACAGAAAATAGCCATCACACAATGTTGGAAGGTTCCTGGGGCATTACATAAACCAAAAGGCATCCTTTGATATGCAAAGGTGCCAAAGGGACATGTAATAGTGGTTTTATCTTATTCCTCTGGAGCAATGGGAACTTGAAAGTACCCAAAGAAACCATCTAAAAAATAATAATGTGATTTGCCAACAAGCCTTTCAAGCATATGGTCAATAAAAGGGAGGGAAAAATGATCTTTTCTTGTAGAATCATTTAATCGTATATAATCTATACACACTTGCCATGAATTCTGCACTTTGGTAGGAATAAGCTCATCCCTATCATTCTTGATCATCGTTATCCCACTTTTTTTTAGCACTAAATGTATCGGGCTAACCCACTCACTATCAAAAATAGGATATATAATCCCTGCACTCAGCAATTTTGTGATTTCTTTCTTGACCACATCTAAGGTGAGTGGGTTTAGCCTCCTTTGAGGTTGCCTCACAGATTTGTAACCCCCACTCAATAAGATCCTGTGTGTGCAAATAGCTGGGCAAATTCCTGGAATATCCGTTAAAGTCCACCCTATAGCCCTCTTACGCTCCTTCAAAACATTAAGAAGTCTCTTTTCTTCAGTGGACGACAAGGTATTGGCAATTATGACAGGTAAACACTCATCAGACTCAAGAAAGACATACTGTAAGGTAGATGGCAGAGGTTTCAACTCAAGCACAGGAGGTTGTACAACAGAAGGAATTAACTTATGAAGTTCAAGAGAAAAAAGATCACTCCCTTTTTCTTCTGACGTGGAATTCGTCTCCTGGTAATCAACTGTGTCCAAGCCATCCAGCTTCCCTGAAACATAGAAAGAAAACTTTTCCCCAAGATCAAGTGAAGGTAAGCCAGAGGCGGGAGAATCCTTTTGCAATTCACATTTATGTTGGGCATTGTTTACAGCAAAATTAATCATGTTCACCCCTAAAAGTGAATAGTCCTCATGGTGGTGTTTCATGGAATCATACATGTTAAAGCTTACCTGCTGGTCTCCCACCTCCATGGTGATCGTACCTTCTTTCATGCTAATCATGGTACTAGCAGTCCTTAAGAAGGGTCGACTAAGAATCAAAGATGTGTCCTGCACAACTTCAGAAGACATATTAAGCACATAAAAATCAGCAAGAAATACCAAACCTTTTACCTGGACCAGGATGTCTTCAATAATGCCCACTGGATGCCTAAATGATCTGTCAGCCAATTGTAACACAACAGATGTAGGTTTCAAACTTTTGACTCTTAAGGATTGATAGACAGAGTTTGGCATCACATTAATAGCGGCCCCTAGATCTAACAAAGCTCTTCCTACAGTTACATTCCCTATAGTGCATGGAATGGTAAAAGATCCAAGGTCTTGACATTTCACAGGTATTTGAGGTTTGAACAAGGTTGACACATTCGAGCTCACTTGGACTCTCTCATTAGGCCTAAACTTTCTCTTGTTTGTGCATAATTCCTTAAGGTACTTAGCATAGACCGGAACTCTTTTCACTAAATCAAGCAAGGGAACATTCACCTCAACTTTTCCAAACAACTCAATGATATCTTTTTCATGCTTAACCTCAGTCATATGCTTGCTCATTAAATATAAATTTAGAAAAGGAAGGTCTTGAAGATTTACCTCCTTACCTTTGGCTTCAAGCTTGTTTGATTTCCCATGCTTAGCTTTGTCCTTGGATGCAAACTTCCTTTCTTTCAGTAATGATTCTTCCTTGACACTCTCAGATTTCTTGATGCTTTCCTTTTATAGAGGTGCTTCTTCATTCTCAATCTCCTCATCACATGCTTCCTCTTCTTGATGATCAAACCTCACTTGTTTCCCATTTCGCAAGGCAATGGCATTGAGACTTTTGGGATTCATCACAGTATTAGAAGGAATTGTGCCACTGCTTCTTGCTTGGGCCTCACTCATGTTGTTGGACAATTGAGTGACATAGGAATTGATATTCTCTGCTTTGGTCTCCCATTGTTCCATTCTCTTCTCCAAAGCATTAAATCGAGTAGCGATTTTGAAGGAATCCTGCTGAATCAAAGAAGCTATGGCATTGAATTGATTGTTGTTTGAAGTCCTCTCCTCCTTCATCAAAGTCATCATGCTGTGAAGCAATTGATTGGTGTCCTCTTTGGGTGGGACCGTCAGTGCTTGTTGTTGGTTGGGGAACTGGTTAGTGGAGATACCAGCTCCCCCCTTGCTGAAATCTGTTCTGAACTCTGCCCTCTTCATTTCTCGAACTAAATCTGGATTAGCCTTCCATCCCTCATTGTAAGTGTTGGAGTAAGGGTCCCATTTCTGGCTGGTCCTCCCTGGATATACTGCGGACACCTCTTCATACCGACCTGGGCATACACTAGATGTAACATCCCGTTACTGTCATTAAGGGTATGTTGGTAATTATGAGTCATACTGATAGGATTGCACTGCATTCACT
>JANZLF010000221.1:25739084-25749615 GCA_026546835.1 Erythroxylum foetidum
TACATCTCTATGTATATGTATATTACTTACAAATGAATCTTGGTACCTTATGACCAGATATATAATGCTCATACAGACAAAACCAAACTCTTTTGTTTTATTAATAATAAATATTTTCATTACAAAACTGTAACTCAAGAAGATAAAGTTACATGTAAATAAACTTGCTTTCCAGGGCACTATATTTACATAACTCCAACATAACCTGCCCACCATAGCTTTGTTGGTAAAAGTATGGACCAAATCATGGCGCTTCTAAAAAAATTAGGTATAAAGATGCTTGGTAGTTTTTTGGGTGGGAGGGTCCTAGTTTTTCTTTTAATGGATAAGATGGTTCACTGTCACTTAGTTCGTTATAGATAAGAAAAATAATCGTCGTATAATCATCATCATGCATACATGCATCATGATTTTATACAAAGTTAGACATCATCATCATGATGTATAAGTATCATCATGCATACATGCATCATGATTTTATACAAAGTTTCAATTTTGTTGACTAGTGTGCTCATTATTTAATAATTTATTTTTTATACTTTATCACCACAAAATGAGTCCACTCACTTTGTTTTTGAAAAATAAAAAAAATGGAAAATGAAAACGTAACCTTGACATTGTTCTTTAATATGAACGAATTTCATAACTGAAAATAAGCCTACAACTCTAGGTGGATATTCAACTCCTGAGCAAGTCTAACAACATAAGCAATGGAAGAATGCTAATAAGACTACTAAGTGCTATATTCTAGCTTCTGTCAACGTCATGTTCCAAAAGCAAATTGCTGGTATAAAAACTACTAGTGCAATGGTCCATCTCCTATATGAGATGTTTGGTGTGAGGACCAGGTCTGCAAGGGTGAAAGCTATCCAAACCTTTCATAATATCAGAAAAAAAACCTGGTGAACCGATGCGGGATTACATGCTTAAGGTAATCTCTATAGTCACTGAGGCTGATATGCTTGGGGTGGACATAGATGCGAACACGCAACTCATTATGATCATCAATAGCTTAAACTCTTCTTTTCAAAATTTTTAGTTAGACTATGAGATGAATAGCAAGGATTACACCTTGAGTGAGTTAATGAATACTCTTCAAAGTATGGACAAGATATTGAATATCAAGCCTCGTGGGCTAGAAGCTAATTTAGCATCATCTTCTAAGCCCAAAGGTAAAGGCAAGCAAAAGAAGAAGGGTCCAATGAAAAAGAAAGCAAAGAAAGGGTCAAGGCCCAACCTACGAAAAAGAAGGTCAAAGAGAACATCAAGGGAAAGTGTTTCCATTATGATGAGATGGGTCACTAAAAAAGAAACTGTCCAGTTTACCTTGAGACCTTCAAAAGCAATTTTATTTGAAATGAAGTAATTAAACAGAGATTGTTCTTTATAGAACCTATTACAAGCTTACTAAACACACCAAAATTGATAAAACCAATACAATCCAATGTCTCTAGAATTAATTCAAAATATTTGTGGCACTTAAAAATGTGTCATATCAATTAAAAAAGACTTAAGAGTTTAGTAAAGGATGGAATCCTTATGGGCCTGGATAATGATCCATTACCCACCTGCGAATCTTGTATTGAAGGAAAAATGACCAAGGCCTCATTTCCTTTTAAAGGAAATAGATCTATATCCACATTGGACTTGGTATATATTGATGTGTGTAGGCCCATGAATGTACAAGTTAGAGGAGCTTATGAATAGTTCATAACCTTTATAAATGATTATTCTAAACATGGGTATTTGTATTTGATGCATAAAAAAAGTGAGTCCTTTGAAAAGTTCAAAGAATTCAATGCTGAAGTTGAGATGCAGCAAGGCAAGCCATTAAAATAACTTCGATCAAATCGAGGTGGTGAGTACTTATCTAGAGAGTTCCATAATATTTAATTGACAATGGAATTGTTTCCAACTTGTTAACTCCTCAAACACCTCAATAGAATGGTGTAGCTGAGAGTAGAAATAGGGCTTTATTGGAAATTGTAAGATCAATGATGTCCTATGCTAGCCTTATAGAATCATTCTGGGGATATGCCATACAAATTACAACTTATCTTCTTAACTTTGCTCCATCAAAATTGGTGCCTAAAACACCTAGGGAGTTGTAGACTGGCCGAGTGCCTTCATTATGGCACTTAAGGACTTAGGGCTGCCCAGCCTATGTTCTAAGCCCTGAATCCACAAAGATGGAACCAAGGTCAGAAGTATGTTTGTTTGTAGGATATCCTATAGGTACTATTTTTACAGTCCTCAAGATAGGAAGGTATTTATTTCGACAAATGCAACCTTCCTAGAGGAAGAGTTTGTGAGAAATCATAAAGGAAGAAGTGAAGTGGTACTTAAAGAGTTGGTTATTTCATCTAAACCAAGAGTTGATTTGGATATAGTATAACAAGATGTCGAAATGGATTCAAGAGTTGAATCAAATGCAACCTGAACATCGAACAATGCATAAAAATAATGAAAGTGTTGTGAGACAACTAGATAGGCATCTAGGTCTAGGAGAAGGCATTATAGCCATCTCAGACTAAGAGGAAATAGGTCTCATTACTTATACATAGGCTATTAATGATGTTGATGTAGAAAAATGGCTTAAGCGGATGGAATTAGAAGTAAATTCCATGTATGTCAATAAAGTTTGGATCCTTGTACATCTACCATCAGATGTAAAAGCCATAGGGTGTAAATAAATTTACAAAAGGAATAGAGGATCAGATGGAGAGGTAGAGGCCTTTAAAGCTAGATTGGTAGCTAAAGGATATACTCAAAAGAAGGGTATAGACTATAAGTAGACATTTTCTCCAGTTGCCACGTTTAAGTCCATCAGAATTCTTTTGGCCATAGCAGTCTATTTCGATTATGAAATATGGAAAATGAATGTCAAGACCGGATTTCCTAATTGGGATCTTGAGGAGACCATTTATTTGTTCGAACTAGAAGGATTCATTGAGCCAGGTAATGAGTATAAGGAACGCAAATTGTAAAGGTCCATTTATGGGCCTAAGCAAGCATCTAGGCCTTGGAGCATTAGGTTTGATAAGTCTATCAAAACTTATAGGTTCATACAAAAAAAAAGATGAGCCTAGTGTCTATAAAAGAATACAAGAAGGTAAGGTTACTTTCCTAATCCTCTATGTTGATCACATTTTGCTCATTGGGAATGATGTAGGAATGTTATCTATGGTTAAGGGATGGCTAAATGAACAGTTCTTAATAAAGGATTTAGGAGAGGCTAGCTATGTTCTAGGGATCAAACTTATAAGGGATCGTAAGAACAAACTGATAGCCTTGTCATAAATAACCTACATTGAGAACATGTTCAATAAGTTTGTGATACAAGATTCCAAGAGAGGTTTCACACCTATTAGACATGGAATCAAATTTTCAAAGGAAAAACACCTAAGACCCGAAAGGAGGTCAAACGTATGCATAACATTCCATAAGCTTTAGCAGTTGGAAGTTTAATGTATGTTATACTTTGCACTAGAGTGGATATCTGTTATGTTGTGGTACTGGTAAGTAGATTTTAGTCCAATCTAGGAATAGTGCATTGGACCACGGTGAAGTGCATACTGAAGTATCTTCATAGGATGAAGAACTTAATGCTTGTTTACTCTCAAAATAAACTTATTCTGATAGAATATATAGATTATGATTTTTAATAAGATGTTGATTCAAGGAAATCAACTTCTTAATCTATATTTGTTTTAGGAGGCGGGGCCATAGTCTATAGGAGTGTCAAGTAATCTTGTGTTATTGATTCGACTATAGAGGCTAAGTATGTTGCTACTTGTGAAGTGGTAAAAGAAACAGTTTGGCTTTGCAAGTTCTTAAACGATTTGGACGTGGTTCCTAAGGTAGAAAAGGCCATTACACTTTATTGTGATAACAGTGGGGCAGTGGCTAATTCTAAAGAACCTCAGAACGTAAAGCTGCCAAACACATTGAGAGAAAGTATCATCTCATAAGGGAGATAATACAATATGGTGAGGTGAATGTGGTAAAGATTCCTATAGATCAAAGGCTTACTGTTCCATTTAAAAAGGCATTGTCTCAAATGAGTTTTGAGGGTCACATAACAGGTATGGGAATGAGAGATATGCCAAACTTGCTTTAGAGCAAGTGGGAGATTGTTTGAGTTATGTAAATATAGTGCCCTAGAAAGCAAGTGTATTTACTTTTAACTTAATTTTCTTCCAATTACTTTTGTAATGAAAAATTTTATTATTAATAAAACAAAAGAGTTTGGTTTTATTTATATGAGCATTATATATCTAGTCATAAGGTACTGAGATTTTTTTGTAAGTAATATACATATATATAGAGATGTATGGGAAACATATATATTATTAGAAGCTAAAACAATTGATTCATAGTTGAATAATCAGGTTGGTCACTTGTTTATGGTTTAGACTGCAGTGTTGCGATTTATCTTCGAGTAAGTAAAAGAGTTTTCTTTAAGGTAATGATGAGTTTCATATCATGATAGTAGTTGAATATCAATAATGGCACTAATAAATGAATTTGGAATCAAGTATGTTTTAAAGAATAAAGTGGGTCGTTACTTTAATCTTGAAACATACAAGTTAGGCATTCGTTTACTATAAACCACAATCTTGATGAGGGGTGAACTCATATGTGTTTCATTATAATTTTTGATATGTTAGAATTATTAATTTAAACATGTATGTTGGAATTATAGTGATATCATCACTTTTAGATGCTTTACAGAGATTGGTGATTAAACTGGCACCAATAGATTGATGGACTAGCTACCTATCAAGTCTTAACATTAAGGTAAGATCTTGTGTGTTAATCACCATATAGAGTAAAATGAGAGATCTAGAAGGAAAAACTAACATAAGGGCAAAACGATAATTTTACCCTTTATTATGCGGATGGCTATAATATGGTTCATATTAGAGTTTGCAATTGGACATCTTATTTGAAACATGTGTTCTCACAATGTTTAGTAATTCAAGAGTTCCACTAATTTTCTTTAGTGGAATGACATTTAGTTAATAAGCTAGAATTAATTATAATGAGATTAAATTAATTTCGGATTTATTAGAGCTTGAATTATATAAGTCTAATTAGATTCCCCATTTTTCTTCTAGGAAGGTTATCAAGCAAAGTAAGAAATAAAATAGAGGTTTTAAAGCCTATGAATGAATGTTGGGCTTACTTTAATTAATTGTTAATTGGAAGCCCATATGAACATTTAGAAATGGGCTAAACTTTGGTTTAATTTGATTAATTAGATTAACTAAATTAAAACAAAGTTATTAAAGATAAAAGGAGGCGGATTTTTAGTTTTAATGGGCTAAATGTTCAGTTGCACATTTAACATTCGTTTGCTATATTGAAGATGGTTTTTAACTTTATTTATCATCATTAATTGGAGTAATGATCTTATAATTAAATGGTTTAATGGTCGTTTTTTAATGATAGCATGTAACCATTTAGCATTCACTGGATTAAAGATGAAAGAGATGCATTTGAAGGATCATCTTCCTTCTTCCATCACACAAAACCGAAAATGAGATGTATCATTTAGGTTATTGGTCTTTTCATATAACCATCTTAAAATAAATGAGACGATTCTTATTTATTGGCTTCTTTATGATTGATTAAGGAAGGATGTGATGCATTGGATGAACTTCTCTTTTTTCTTTGAGGCTTGACCGAAATTGAGAGAAGGAATATAAGGTGTTATTGAATTTTTATCTTTCTCTCTCCTATCTTGCATATGTTAGCTGAAATTTGCATGAGAGGTGTTTAGTCATTAGCTTTTTTCTTCTAAGGAAAAATCTCTTCAAGTTTTTTTCTCATTTCCCACCAAAGGATCTTGTTAAGCAAGTTATCCAAGGAGAACAAGTAGTAGATCAGATTGGTCGAGGATACAATAACAAGAAGAGGATATATTAACTAGGAAAGGATATACATTGTCAAGGATAGGATAGCACACTGAGGAGTTAAAGCTGTAGCGAAGGAGTTGGTAATAATTTCCATCTTGTTGTTTATGTAAATTATTTTCTTTATACCATATAATGTATGGCTTAGCATATTGATTTGGTTATATGGATTTTGCTACATTTTTTATTTTTAAAAATTTTTGAAATCTACCGTGTTATCCAAATATAACATGCTTATGTTTCTAATCCAATAGAAGCTACACTAGCAGAACTATCCTACACATGTTCTCGAACTTACAACAGTAGTGTTTGCTTTGAAAATTTGAGGAGACTACTTGTATGATGAAAAGTGTAGGATTTTCACTGACCATAAAAGTCTGAAATACTTGATTACTCAGAAAGAACTTAATCAGAGACAACATGATGGTTGGAACTATTTAAAGATTATGGCTATAATGTGGATTATCATCCTAAAAAGGCTAATGTGGTGGTTGATGCCTTAAGTCAGAAGACCTTTTCAAAATTGTCAGTGCAATAGGGTGAGTAGGGAATGGCACCTAACGGAGTTTTAATAGCTTAATTAAAGGCGAAGCCTACTTTAAGACAAGTGATCATTGATGCTCAAAAAATTGATGATAAGTTACAACAACTTTTCTTAGCAACTTAGGAAGGTCAAAAACCTAAATTTTTTTCCAAAGGCGATGGTCATTTGTATTACAAAGATCAATTGTGTGTACCAGCTAATAATGATTTGATGAAGAAGCTACTGTATGAGGCCCATAACATTATTTTCACAATACACCCTGATGGAAATAAAATATATCAAGATCTGAGGTAGCATCATTGGTGGTTTGGTATGAAACATGATGTTGTGGATTATGTATCCAAATGTTGGACATATAAGCAAGTTAAAGCTGAGCATCAAGTTCCATCTAATTTTTTGAATCTTGTTTTGATTCCTTAATAGAAAAGGGATAACAGCATTATAGATTTTATTATTGGGCTTCCTCTCACTTAAAGGAAGCATGATACTGTATGGGCAATTGTAGATAAGTTCACCAAATTTACCTATTTTATACCCATTCATCCTGACTACCCAATGGATAAGCTAGCAAATATATAAGTGAATGAGATTGTGAGATTGCATCGGGTATTATTGTCTATCATTTTTTAGATTGATCCTCGATTTATTTTAAAATTTTAGAAAAGTCTGTAAATGGTTTTAGGTACCAAACTCAGTTTTAGTACCGCTTTCTGCACCTAAGATAGATGGAAAATCTGAATGGGTTATTTAGAAATTGGAAGATATATTTTAGGGATGTGTATTGGAGTTTTCAAGAAGTTGGGACAAACACCTTTCTTTGATGGAGTTTGCTTATAACAACGGTTATTAAACTAGTATTAACATGGTGCCTTATAAAGTACCATATGGTATGACTTGTAGAACTCAAGTTTGTTCGGATGAACTAAGAGAAAAAAAAAGAAAGATCAAATTATTCAATAGAAATTAAGAGCCGCCAGTGATAGACAAAAATATGATGTCGATTTATAAAGGAAAGATATTGAGTATCAGGTAGGGATAATATGTTTATGAAAGTGTTAATATGGAAAAACATACTTCAGTTCAGGAAGAAAGATAAGCTTAGCCCATACTACATTTGTCCATATGAGATTCTTAAGAGAATAGAACCAATAGCTTATCAATTAACTCTTCCTGAAGAATTGGCCAAGTTGTACAATGCGTTTCACATTTCCATGTTAAGAAGATATCAATTTGATGATACACACAATCCTATGTAAGAAATTCAAGGAAAACCAGATTTTTATTATGAGGAAGGACTTGTATGTATTTTGGCCAAAGAAGTCTGACAACTCATAAATAAAAAAATATCTCTAGTGAAAATACTCTTTCAACACCATAAACCTAAGGAAGCAACGTGGGAGCCATAATCGACTATGAGGGCTCAGCATCCCAAACTATTCTCATCAAGATTGAATTTCGAGGAAAAAATTCTTTTAAGGGGGAGAGAAATGTGAGGCCCCAAACTATATACCCTATTAAGAATGTTTCATATCCATTAAAGTATTTGTAATCGATATGAACGAATTATTAGGAATATTTCGGTAATTTGTGTTAATTTTTTTATGCATGCATAAATATACATTTATAATATACTAAATTGTTAAATGTAGTAAGAGGGCATGCAATTTCACAAAATAAGATAAAGGTGTGGCCATTTACACCAAGAAGATTGAGCCATGTGTCATGTCCCACACTATAAGAATTAGCCATATGGAATGTTCCCAACCATAAACCTTTTTTAAACATATGAAGAGGAAGAGGGGAGGGTTGGCCATCATAATTTTAAGCCTTTTTCTTCATCCAAAGTCTTGTGAAATTTGATATCTCAAGCACTTTTAAGGGAAATACAAGAAATTTGTGCATTTGAAGTCTAAGGTGTAGAAGTGGAGAAGACTAAAGAAGGGAAGCAAGTGGAGTAAAGAATTAAGGTTTTGATCACTCTTTCAAAAAGGTATGGAAATTTTCTTATGTTGTTTGAGATTTTGAGTGTAACGTGAGGGGTTTTGTTAAGAGAAGTGTTCTATATGAAAATAGGATGTTACTGGTTCATTTAGACGTGTCTTTGGCATTGCTTTTGTGTAATAAGACTAAAGTGAGTTAATTTGAGTGTGTATGATGGCGTGTTGGTGGCTATGGTGGCTGGTGGTGATGGAAATGGTAGCTGGTGGTGGTGATATGAAAATTGGACAGTTTAGTCTTATCAAGGGAAAACAAAATAGTCGACTTCTAACTCATGTTTTGGATGCTTGGTGAGGTCAAATGGGATGAAAGTGGATGTGGAATTGAAGTTCATGATGTGAACTACAACTTTGGTGAAGGAATCGTGGCAATCTAGTGTCTCGAAAAAAAGTTATGAATTTTTCTTGATAGATTGATTCTGGATTAGGAAAATGTTGAAGCTGCGGATTACACAATTAGTCGATTTCAAAATGCATTTATGGGCAAACGGCTAGGAATTTAGGGATGGTTCTTAAGGCTAAATTGAAGTTCAAACTATAACATTGATCAAGGAAGTTTCTCTGTCTAATGAGCAGAAAAAAATATGATTTTTCTTGAATAGGTCATTTTGGAAATGGAATGTTGGAATTGTGGTTGGCAAATTAAATGGGTGAAAGATTGGTGACTGTTTTTGGAAACAAACAAAACCTTTTAGTTTTTGGAAACTAACAAAACCCAAATGATAACAATGAATTACAATTGCAAATTCTCTCTCAATTTGATAAAAATGATCCGAATCTAATGAGAGTTTTTACAATATAATATACAAGGAAATAAAAGCAAATGAATGGTCATGAAGGAGAACCATATGTCGGTTTCTCTTTAGGCATTAAACAACTATAAAATGACATAATTAAGGAAAATAAGTAATTAAAATTAAGCTAGTAACTTAAGTCTCATAAGGGACAAATAAAACAAGATAAATGCATTTTATTCACCAAATATCTTTATCATGAAATTAAGCTACAGTTGGGTCGAGATCTTGGGATTCAAATATCATCAAAGAGTGCAAGATAAGCTAGACTTTTCTACTGAAATAACATCAGGAGAATGGACTTCAAAAATCATGCATTTGTAAGTTCCAAAGGGCTTGAGTAAAACTTGTAGCTTTAGGCTCAAATTTGGCTCTTCCTTAAGCTCCTCTTCTCCAACCGAATCACTATCATCACTATAATTTGAACTTGTTAGACCAAGACCAATGTTAGAAATGTCTTCCAAGGCTGCACTTGATGGACCTCTAGCATTCCCACTCCTTCAAAGCTTTCCTCTTGAGCAAAATTTTGAACCAGATTGGAACTCATAGTATCCTCTATATACTTGGTCAAATCACAAACATTAAAAGTATTTGAAATATTATAAATGTTTTCTAATTCCACTTTGTATGCATTTTGATTAACTTTCTTGAGGATTTTGAATGGGGATTCAACTCTAGGCAATAGGGTTTTTTTTCCTTATAGAAGGAAATCTATCCTTTCTCAAGTGAATCCAAACAAGATAACCTTTTTTGAACTCCACAATCATATTCAATTTGGCTAGCTTTTTGTAGGCCTCATTTTTCTTCTTAATGTGAGCTTTGGCTTTGGTATGAAGTTTGACAATCTCTAGTGCTCTATCCTCGATATTTATATTGAATGGAATGCTAAAATGTGTTAGGTCTGTGTTTGGCATACCGGGGTGAACGAGGCCCTGCGTACCTCAAGTTGGCACGCGACCACAACCTTGAAAGGTATTTTCCTCTTTGGTACTCGAACTCGAGACCTCAAGGTTTTGTTGCATCTAACTGCACGCCTCTTACCATTGAGCTAAGTAGGTGCAGGAAAATGGCCTCTCGCCGCGAGGAGAAAGCAGGAGCGCACTGCGATGTGCGAGTCTAAAATCCTCCCGAAAACCTGTTTTTCCACATTCCTCAACCATATTCCTCCCATCTTTCAAATATAACACATCTAAACCCTAACCCATCTCTTATACTTCATTTCTAAGCTCATTCCAACCCAATATCATTAACAAAACATCAAAATCTATCTTTGATCAC
>JANZLF010000221.1:25780327-25798391 GCA_026546835.1 Erythroxylum foetidum
ATAAACAATAATTTTTCAAAGCTTTTCTTCTTGATTTTTCAATATCACATGCTTATGCTTAAAATTCAATAAATAAATATACTACCTACCTCGAATCCATGCTAGTACATTGTCCAAAGCATCAATTTGACCTTTGCTTCTTTCTTTCTTCCAATTGAATTTTTCCTAAATCAAATTAACCCAAATTCAACATCATAAATAACATAATTTCTCAAATTGAGCTTAGAAAATACTAATTCCACATATATTCAAGCCATCTAAATCACAAATTTTCAAAATCTCCCAAATTCTAAAATTGTCCTAAACCAATTCACCCAAATTCAATATCATAAATCACAAAATCTTCAAGATTGGAATCATATTTCACCAATCCATCATATTTTCCATGATTCTAAGCCAATAATTTCCAAAAACCTCAATCACAAAATTAGGCATAAACTCTAATTAATTTCAATCCAAAATTAAACTCATAATACTTAACAATCACCAAAATTTACTTATAATACACAAACCCATACCATTTCCATGCTATTTAACTAAAAAATTTATAAAAAACTCAAAGTTGAAAATTTTCTCTTACCTCCATTTCTCCACGATTTTTTAAATTTCTTTGCTTCCTAAGGAAGCTTCCAAGCTTTTCCAGCCTTTTCCCTTTGAAATCAACGAAAATTCACTCTAGAAACCCTTAAAAATTCGAAACCTAGCTTTTCTCTCTCTTTCTCTTTCATTTTTGCCGAAACCACCTGTTCTTGCTCCTCTCTTCTTCTTTTCTTTCTTTTGTTCTAGAATTGTCGTGCTTCTCCCTTAAACCAACGACAACCCTTGCTTTTTATAATGCCATGTCATTTAAAAATTGATCAAAGACCATTATGCCCTTCCTTGTATGCCTTTAAACTTAATTCCTTAAGTAAACATCAAAAAATGCCCCTGCACTTTACTTTAGTTCATGCTTACTTTCGGATATGTTTCGCACTATCAATTTGAAGGAATTTGTCAAAACTTCCTTCTAGATAAATGTTCCTTATTGTCTTAATTTCATAATGACACCAAAATCATTTAATTTGGAGCACTACATCAAAAGTTATGCTCTAAACAGTCCAGACATGTCTTACACTAAATCATTTTCCAGCACGTTATTTCCTTCCAAAAATTGACATTATTAATGACAAAATTGAAACTCTACTTCTCATAAAAATTGTATCCCTATTTCTCTAGTTTAATCCAAATTAAGAATCACCTCATTTGGATTTCTAGATCGAAAGTTATGGCTAAAATACGTTTAGATGTTCCTAATCCAAGATTGCACACGAATCTGAACTTCAATTTAGAAATTGAAAGTCTTAGGAGCTAAATTGAGATTTCCTTTCTTCATATAACTTGTAGCCCCATGTCTTAATTTTATTTTGCCTCAAGAATCACTTCAATCGAATCACCACAGATCTCGAATTTCTTAAAATACTGAACTATGTTCAAAAAATTTCTCGACTCATTTTGATTAATTTAATCAACCTCAATTTATTCTCAAAAATTCACAAATTTCCTATAACAATTAAATTCATTGTCTTAGGAATCCAACGCTTCAAAAACCAAGACAATGAATCATGTAGCATGTAGCATGTAGCAGATCACTTGAGCAGGCTACCGGAGGATATAAGGGGAGTATACTCTTCTGAACTCACTTGTGATTTCTTTTCCTGATGCAGCTTTATATGCTTTAGTGTTAAAAGAGCCTTGGTATGAGAATATAGTTAATTATCTCATGACTAGGCTCACCCCTCCTCTTATGTCTAAGTAGGAGGCACAAAAACTCAGGAGCAAAGCGAGGCACTACATTTGGAATGCTCCTCATCTATGTCAGATGTGTAGTGACCAAGTCATAAGAAAGTGTGTGTCTAGTGAAGAATTTGATGCTATTATTTCAACTTGCCATTCCATGGTTTTTAAAGGGCATTTCAGTGTAAGGAGAACATCTATGAAAATTGTAGACTCTGATTTTTAATGGCCAACCCTTTTTAAAAATTCTTTTACATTTTTCCAGTCCTATGACAAATGTCAATGTTTCATAAGCCCCTGTCCTCTGTCTTTTGGTTTTGTATATATCCTTTTAGCTGTAGAATATGTGTCCAAATGGATACAGGTTGTACCTACTAGAAAAGATGATGCCCAAACAATGTCTAAATTTCTTAAGTCTAACATTTTCTGTAGGTTTGGGATTCCAAAGGCTGTGAAGAGTGATAAAGGCATACACATCTGTAATAGGGTAATTGATAACTTGTTTTCAAAATTTGGTGTCAATCACAAAGTCTCTATTGCATATCACCCCCAAACCAATGGATGGGCTAAAATATCTAATAGAGAGGTGAAGCACATCTTGGAGAAGATAGTAAAGCTATCCAAGAAAGATTGGAGCTTGCGATTAGAAGAAGCACTGTGGGCTTATCGGATTACCAATAAGTCACAAATTGGAATGTCTTCCTATCGCTTAATCTATGGCAAAGCTTACCACTTGCCAGTTGAGTTGGAGGATAAATCATATTGGGTAGTCAAGTAGTACAACATGGACTTAGAATCTTCTGGGATGGAGAAAAAGTTTCAATTGCAAGAATTGGAAGAGTTAAGGCTAGAGGTGTACAAGAACTCTCGTCACTACAAAGAGAAAACAAATTTTGTGATCGATAAAGTTCTCCTAAGGAAAAACTTCAAAGAGGGAGACAAGGTACTATTGTTTAAGGCTCATTTCACTTTTAAGCATAGGAAGTTTAACCCTCATTGGGATGGGCCGTACACAGTCAAAAAGTTGCATAACTTTGGTACAGTGGAGCTTCTACATAAAGAGATTGGAGCTAAGCTTAAGGTGAATAGCCATCTATTGAAGCTTTACCATGAGAACCAGAAACCTCCATAACCCTCATATTGTTTCTTTCCTTCACTTGTTTACTTACTTTTTCCCTATGATTGCTCATAACATGTTTTGGTGCATTAGTTTGCTGAGTAAGTGTAGGGGAGAGACTACCCCAATAGAAAAAATAGTTTGACTTTTAGTTTATTTAGTAGTTTTTCAATTCAACATTATCCCTTTCTAGTTCTCTCTTTCCTTTCTTTTTATTGTGCTTAATTACCCTGATGCATGATATATCTGTAAGTTTGGAGAAGTTTAGTATTGTTGATTGTGTTGCATTTTTTTCCTGAGCTTATTTGGTACCTTATGACCATATCTATGAACTTAAAGTTTTTCTAGGTATCCAGCCTATGTCCTATGTTTCTTTGTCATGTTTATCATTTCTTTGTTGAAGTTTTATTTCTGTCTTTTTGAGTTCGATCTAATTTCGTTATGGTGAACTTATGGTTTCGCCACGGCAAAGTCCCCCTACTTTTTTTATGTTGCTGTTTGAATATCTTTGCCACGTCATGGCGTGCATTCCACATTATCGTGGCAAAGTCCTCATGTTTCTTCCCCTTTCCTCTCGGGATATCTTCTCCGTGGTGTGCATTCCACGTCGTCGCGCGAAATCCTCTTGTTTCTTCCCCTTTCCTCTTAGGATATGTTAGTCGTGGCATGCATTCCACATCGTCGTGGTGAAGTCCTCCTATTTCTTCCCCTTTCCTCTCAGGATATCTTCGTCACGGCATGCATTCCACGTCGCCGCAATGATGTCCCATGTTTCTTCCCTTTTCCTCTCATGATATCTTTTCCACAGTGAAGTACTCCTGTTTCTTCCATTTTCCTCTTGGGATATCTTCACCACAACGACCTCAAACTTTTACTGTAGCGAAGATAGAATCTAAACATACCCCCTCTCATTTATTCAATTTTTATTTATCAAATTACCATTCTGCCTTACATATCATTTACCCATTCATATTCTTTCTACTCTTTTTCATCTTTTCACACTCCCACCCCTTCAGCCTCCCGACTCTCCCCATTCGGTTTAAACTTTGGCACCTCCCCTCATCTCCCTCTTCTCTTTTCCATCTCTTCTCCCTCTCCTTCCATCTGCCACTCTTATACTCTTCACTACCTTCTATTCCCTTTGTTTCCCGGCACTCTCGTTGCACAGATTTCTTCCACCTATGATAAGTATCTTCATCTTCTCTTCTTCTTCCATTTTCTTTATTTCTTATACCATATTTTATGTTGGTGTTTAGGGTAGAATAGTTGTTTAATTGTAGGTTTAGATTAGTTTTGTTTAGGTTACATAGAATCATTAAGTAACTGCTATTAGTTGCTTAGGTTGTCATTTTTGGTTTGCTCTATTTGTTTGTTTAGTTTGTTTATCTATGTGTTTTGTCTGCAGGAAAATGTAAAGAACCAAAAACCCTGAACCTCTCAGTGAGTTTGACTCCCTTGATAAATATACCTTTGAGGAACTGTATGAAAAAAAATCAATGCAAGACCTCTCATTAAAGAGTGACCTTTTCGTCTAGCCCCCTAGACAACCCTTTTGTCCAGCAACTTCATGCCTCCTAACTAATTGGTTTAGTTCAAGACCATACCCTAAGTAATGATAAGTTCATTAGTTATTTTTACACTTATGCCTGGTTCCATGGTCGATTGGACGTTGACTTCCATGGTATTAGGGACCCATATGTCTTCACTATTCCCAATATCTGCCGCCACTATGGTCTTCCCCCATATTGCCGCTGCCGTTACGACTAACTCATCCACAACAATCTTATGGGTAATGTTGCCCGCACCCTCTATCAAGAGGGTGCTGACTGGCATCGACGACACCACGCCAAACAATACCTTAAATGCTCTAAGTTATGGCCAGAGGCTCGTCCTTGGTTGCACTTGGTCTATGACAACATCGTTCCCACCACCCACCTAACTAATGTCACCAAACGCCAAGCCCTCTACATTTACCTCTTGATGATCGGCCATTCGGTCAACATAGCTACTGTTATAGCCTCCACCCTTCATAACTCCATCAATACACCTAAACTTACCAACGCCATAGCCTTCCCTCACCTTGTCTTGGACATTTTCCATGCACACAACATCCTTGAGTTTGATAACGACAACTATTTAGACCTAGCCTCACTTTTTAAGTATGACCACCTCAAACAACCTACCTTTAAACCACCACCCCCTCCCCTACCTGTTTATAATATTGGTGTAGCCCCACTAGCCAGTGCACCAACCGACGAAGGCCAGTCAGCTCAGGCAGCCACTGAGCCTATCACTTTAGGGACCATCGCTGGCTAGATTGATGGACTTTCTGTTGATCTCTACCAACTCCGCATTGCTCTCTTACGAGAGATGAAACGGAGGTAGGATAGAGATGCTATGTATGATCAAGATAGGCATTATCTTCATCGCATGGATGTTTTGATCGCCAAACGCTTACAATTCCAATTTCCCTCTGATGAGGATGAATCGATCTAGAATAGGACCATCTAGGTCTGAAGTTGATCATCCTACAGACTATTCTTCGATCATTTTATTTTCTGTGTTTTTGTTTTATCCTTGAGTCTTTATGTTTTCAATCTTGAGTCTATTGGATACTTAGTTAACTTTTCTGAAGTTATTGACTTATTTCATTAGCTACTGATGGCCCTGTTGTTTTGCTAATTCTCATTGTGTTCTGATTGCCTCTTGTGCTTTATATTAAAGTTTCTCTACTGTTTATATTTACTCTACGATTGTGTTTTGATTGTTTCAACACTAAGGACAATATGTGTTTAAGTGTGGGGGAGGAATTTCTATTTTTGAATTCAGTAAAAAGCTTCTTCATGCATCATTTTGGCCACTTAAATGCTTTTGAATAGGTCATTTTTATGTTATCTTTAAAGTGTTGAAATAGGTTTTTGAGGTGAGTTTGAAATTGCGTGGCATTTTTTTTACCTTTTCCACGTTTCTACCACCTTTCGTCATGACTATCTTATGGTTTCGTCGTGACGAAGCTCTCCAGTTTTCACAATTTTTTATTCTCTAGCATACTTCACCGTGGCCAACTTATGGTTTCACTGTGGTGAAGCACCCTCATTTACAATCTCTTCTCGGCCACCCTTCATTACGGCAAATTTCCAATTTTGATGTTGCTAAGCCAATCTCTGTATAAACAAATCTCACTGCTTTTATTCCCTCACTTTAATAATTCTCCCAAATTAGATTTTTAATACTTTTAGGTTTTGAAAGTTTTGAAAACTTCAAAGTTTTACATGAAAACCGTCCATGTTTTTAAATGATAGTTGATTTTGGCTAATTCCATTTTCAATGTTTTCAATGAGAGGTAAGTGAGGGCATGCTAAGAAAGTGGCGCTATGCGTTTTTAAACCTTGAGATTGCTTAATTGAGATATTGACCATGTTGGAAGGATATTTAGGCCTAAATTCTTTCATTTGTGTATATCTGCTTAACTTTATGTCTCTCTATAACTTGTTTTAATTCCTAATCAAGGCTTGATGAACTAGAATTTTGTGAATATGATAGAGGCATTCATTTCAAAACCTTTGTTACCTAAACATAAGCACCAAACACTTAACCATTGCTAGCCCCTTGAATCGTCTTTTTGAGTGCATGCACATTTCTATAAATTGATGCAAATATTTTATCTCTAGTTTTCTAATTTTAAGTTGATATTTTTGGAGAGTAGGATTCATAGGTTGGCTTGTTACTATAACAAAAAAGCTTCCTCCATACCAGTGTGATGGTGTGCTGCTACCATAGTTCATAAGTACTAGAAGTTCTTGAGTGTTTTTGTTGGTAGTGAAGAGTAAACGGGGAGATCTTTAATACTTCAAATGTACTAGTTTTGAGTTTCCTAAGTAGTTTCATCGAACATTTAAGGAATCTTATTTGACTCTGAATTATGACATTTGTTTGAGCAACTATTTTGAAGTATAGAATTAAATTGTGATAAAAAAACACTATATGCATATGTTTGGAAGTAGAAATAAATAGCAAAAGAAATGATGCTATGTTAGAATTTTAAATCTTTTCTTTAAAATAGTTAACGCTTGTTTTAAGAGAAGAATAATTATGATGCATGTTACTCACCTTTTTCTTTTATTCCATCCATTTCACTTGGCCTTCATTCACCATTACAACCTTGAAAGTACTCTTAATTTGCGAAATTATGGTTCTTGTAATGTAGGGGTAGAACTATCATAAGCTTATGGTAGACAATGACTAAGTAGATTTTAGAATGAAATTATCCCAAGACCAGTGAGTTGAGAGATAAGCAATTTCCCTTGAGATAAATCTCTTTTGCTTAATTTCTTAGATTAAATACTTATAGTGTTTATCTTCTTAGCGCTTCTTCAGTCTACTTTGGTTGATTTATGAGTAAGTGGTTTTACTAATTTTCTACTCTCATTTTTAAGTATGGTCGGTATTTTCTTTTGCACATGTATCTCTTCAATTTTTATGAGCTTTGTCTAGGAGTACAAAAATCTAAGTATTGTGGAATTTGATTAAACAATGGACATTAAGCAAAACCTTGCTGATCCATTTACAAAGACACTATCTCAAAAGAGTTTTGAGGGTCACAAAGCAGAGATGGGAATGAGAGATATGTCAAACTTGCTTTAAGGCAAGTAGGAGATTGTTAGAGTTATGTAAATATAGTGCCCTAGAAAGCAAGTGTATTTACTTATAAGTTAATTTTCTTTCAGTTACTTTTGTAATGAAAATATTTATTATTAATAAAATAAAAGAGTTTGGTTTTATTTGTATAAGCATTATATATCTAATCGTAAGATACTGAGATTTTTTGTAAGTAATATACATATATAGAAAGATGTATGGGAAACAAGTATATTATTAGATTCTAAAATATTTGATTCACAGTCGAATAATTAAGTTGGTCACTTGATTATGGTTTAGACTGTAGTGTTACGATCTATCTTCGAGAATGTTAAAAAGTTTACTTCAAGGGAATGATGAGTTTCATATCATGATAGTAGTTGACTACTGATAATGACATTATTAAACGAATATGAAATCAAGTATGTTTTAAAGAATAAAATGGGTTGTTACGTTAATCTTAAAATATACAAGTTAAGCATTCGCTTATTATGGACCACAATCTTGATGAGTGGTGAACTTATATGTTTTTCATTATAATTTTGGATATGATCATAATGGATTTTTATAAAGTATCAATTTGGGGCCCTCAATAATGTTGGAATTATTGATTGAAACATGTATTAGGGTGCATTCACTCAAATAAAGAGTTTATAGTGATATCATCACTTTTAGATGTTTTACGGAGATTGGAGATTAAACTAACGCCAGTAGTTTGATGGACTAGCTACCCATCAAGTCTTAATACGAAGATGAGATCTTGTGTTTTAATCACCATATAGAGTAAAACAGGAGATCTCAAAGAAAAAACCAACATAAGGGCAAAACAGTAATTTTACCCGTTATTGTGTCGATGACTATAATATGGTTCATATTAGAGTTTGCGATTGGACATCCTATTTGAAACACTTGTTCTTATAATATTTAGTAATTTTCTTTAGTAGAATGACATTTAATTAATAAACTAAAATTAATTCTAATGAGATTAAATTAATTTTGGGCTTATTGTTGACTCTAATTAGATTGCCCATTTGGCTTCTAGGAAGGTTATCAAGTAATATAAGAAATACAAATAGAAGTTTTAAAGCCTATGATTGAATGTTGAGCTTACTTTAGATAATTATTCATTAGAAGCCCATATGAACATTTAGAAATGGGCTAGACTTTGGTTTAATTTGATTAGTTAGATTAATTAAATTAACACAAATTTATTAAAGGTAAAAGGAGGTGGATTTTTGGTTTAATGGGCTAAATGTGCAGCTACACATTTAACACTGGTTTACTATATTTAAGATGGTTTTGAGCATGCTTTATCGTCATTAAAAGGAGTAATGATCTTATCATTAAATAGTTTAGTGGTTGTTTTTTTATCATAGCATGTAACCATTTAACATTCATTGGATTAAATATGAAAGAGATGCATTTAAAGCACCATCTTCCTTCTTTCATCACACAAAACTAAAAATGAGGTGTATCATTAAGATTATTGGTCTTTTCATATAGCCATCTTAAAGCAAATTAAAAGAGTCTAATTTATTGGCTTCTTTATGATTTATTAAGAAAGGATGTGATGCATTGGATGCACTTCATTTCTTTAAGGCTTAACCAAAATTGAGAGAATGAATACAAGGTGTTGTTGAATTTTTATCTCTCTCTCTCCTATCTAACATGTGTTGGCTGAAATTTACATGAGAGGTATCTCATCATTGGTTTCTTTCTTCTAACACAAAATCTCTTCAAGTTTTCTTCTCCTTTCCCACCAAAGGATCTTGTTAACCAAGTTGTCTAAGGAGAACAAGTGGTGGATCGGATTTGGTCGAGGATAGAATAATGAGAAAAGGATACATTACCTAGGAGAGGATACATTGCTGAGGACAGGATAGCACAGCGAGGAGTTAAAGCTGTAGCGAAGGAGTCGGTAATAATTTCCATCTTGTTGTTTATGTAAATTATTTTCCTTATACCATATCTTGTACGGCTTGGCATATTGATTTGGTTACATTGCTTCCACTACAATTTTGATTTCTAAAAATTTTTGAAATCTACCATTTTATCTAAATATAACATGCTTATGTTTTTTATCCAACAGAAACTACAATAGCAAAACTATTCTACACATGATCTTGAACTTGCAGCAGTAGTGTTTGCTTTGAAAATTTGATGACACTACTTGTATGATGAAAAGGGTAGGATTTTCAATGACCATAAAAGTCTAAAATACTTGCTTACTCAAAAAGAACTTAATCTAAGGCAATGGTAATGGTTAGAACTATTTAAAGATTATCATTATATTGTTGATTATCATCCTAGTAAGGCTAATGTGGTGGTTGATATTGTCAGTGTAGCAGGGTGAGTGGGGAATTGCACCTAATGGAGTTTTAATAACTCAGTTAGAGGCTAAGCCTACTTTAATACAAGAGAACATTGATGCTCAAAAAATTGATGATAAGTTACAACAACATATCTTGGAAACTTAGGAAGGTCAAAAACCCAAATTTTCTTTGAAAGAAGATGGTGATCTGTATTAAAAAGATCAGTTGTGTGTACCAGCTAATAATGATTGAAGAAGAAACTATTGTATAAGGCCCATAACACTATTTTCACAATGCACCCTAATGGAAATAAAATATATCAAGATCTGAGGTACCATTACTAGTGGTCTGGTATGAAAGGAAGCATGATATTGTATAAGTGATTGTAGATAAGTTCACCAAATTTGCCTATTTTATACCTATTCATCCTAACTACCCGATGGATAAGCTGGAAAATATGTGAATGAGACAGTGAGATTGTATGGGGTACCATTGTATATCATTTCTGAGAAATTTCCTCAATTTATTTCAAAATTTTGGAAAAGTCTACATACAGCTTTGGGTACCCAACTCAATTTTAGTATCACTTTCCACCCTAAGATAGATGGACAATCTGAATGGGTTATTCAGGTATTGGAAGATATGATTCGTGGATGTGTATTGAAGTTTTGTAGAAGTTGGGACAAATATCTTTATTTGATGGAGTTTTCTTATAATAACAGTTATCAAACGAGTATTAGCATGGCTCCTTATGAAGCGCTGTATGGTAAGAATTGTAGAACTTAGGTTTATTAGACATATTTAAGTAAAAAAAAAGAGAAAGTTCAAATTATTCAACAGAGATTAAGAATCGCCAGTGATAGGAAAAAATTTGATGCCAATTTATAAAGGGAAGATATTGAGTATCAGGTAGGGATAATGTTTTTATAAAAGTGCCACTATGGGAAAAGATACTTCAATTCGGGAACAAAGATAAGCTTAGCCCATGCCACATGGGTCCATATGAGATTCTTAAGAGAATAGAACCAATAGCTTATCAATTAGTTCTTCTTGAAGAATTGGCCAAGTTGCATAATGTGTTTCACGTTTCTATGTTAAGAAGATATCAATCTGACGATACACAGAATACTGTGCAAGAACTTCAAGTAAAACCAGATTTTTATTATGAGGAAGGACATGTATGTATTTTGGCCAGAGTAGTTCGACAACTCATAAATAAACAAGTACCTCTAATAAAAGTACTCTTTCAACGCTATAGACTTGAGGAAGCAATGTGGGAACTATAATCGTCTATGAGGGCTCAACATCCTTAACTATTCTCATCATGTATGAATTTCGAGGAAAAAATTCTTTTAAAGGGGAGAGAAATGTGAGGCCCCAAACTATATACCCTATTGAGAATGTTTCATGTCCATAAAAGTATTTGTAATCTGTACGAATGAATTGTAAGGGGTATTTCGATAACTTGTATTAATTGTTTTATGCATGCATAAATATACATTAATAATGGACAAAATTTCTAAATGTAGTAAGAGGGCATGCAATTTCATAGAATAAGATAAAGGTGTGATCATTTTTGAAATTAATGGAAGGGAAAAGTAGACACTAGTAAGATTGAGCCATGTGTCATGTCCCACACCATAAAAATTAGTCATATAAAATGTTCCCCACCATAAATTTTTTTTTAATCACATGAAGAGGAAGATGGGAGGGTTGACCATTAGAATTTTAAGCCTCTGAATTCATCCAAAGTCTTATGAAATTTTATATCTCAAGGGATTTGAAGGAAAATACAAGAAATTTGTGCATTTTAATTCTAAGGTGTGGAAGTGGAGAAGACCAAAGAAGGGAAGCAAGTGGAGTAAAGAATTAAGGTTTTGATCACTCTTTTAAAAAGGTATGGAAATTTTGATATGTTGTTTGAGTTTTTGAGTGTAACGTGAGGGGTTTGCTAAGAGAAGTATTCTATATGAAAATAGAACGTTACTAGTTCATTTGGATGTGTCTTTGGCATTGCTCTTGCGTAATAAGATTGAAGTGAGTTAATTAGAGTGTGTATCTCATTAGATGGAGTGTTTCCACTTAATAGATTTATGTATTTTAGTAATACCGTAACTTGTAGATGTCCAAATGGGATAATTTTAATTGGAAAATAAACTAAAGACATATGTCTAAGACTTTTATAAAGGAATTGAATTTGAATTATGTCTCTAAAGGTTTTCGAATTTGATTTCAAGTTGCTATCCCTGTTTTAGACTAACCTTTATTATTTTGGGCATAAATCTTGAAATAATACACTAAACTGCATAAGATTTATGCTATGATAAACTTAAGATATAGGAAAAAGAATGTCTACAAGACCTTAAGACTTGATTTGAATGTTGACTATATTCTTATGATAAAACAAGTTCTAGTATTGAATGGTGAGCTTCGATCAAGATCGTGATATGAGTGTCACAATTGTGACCTTGTCTTCTGTCATAACCAGAACATTATTTCGACTTTGAGGTTTATTGCATCTCACCTAAACCCTTTTGGATGTCTTTGAAATGTAGTAAACACAGTATAAGGGTAATATGAGACTCATTATGTATGTAATGTGTATATATGTAAATGCTTTCATTGTTGGGGTTAAGTAAATGTAGTGCCTTGGAAAGCTAGTGTATTTACATATAACTTAATCTTATTCCAGTTATTTTTTTATAATGAAAATATTTATTATTAATAAAAAAGAATTTGGTTTTATTTATATGAGCATAATAAAACTAGATTCTTTTGTAAGCAATATACATATACGTGGAGATGTCTATGAAACATGTATATTATTAGAATCTAAATTAGTTGATTCACAATTGAATAATCAAGTTGGTTCCTTGATTATGGTTTAGACAATAGTGTTGTGATTTATCTCCGTGTAAGTAAAGGAGTTTACTTCAGGGGAATGATGAGATCTTGTGTTTTAATCACCATATAGAGTGTAGTGGGAGATCTAGAAAGAAAAAACCAAAATGAGGGCAAAACGGTAATTTTAATATTTATTGTGCGGATGGCTATAATATAGTACGTAATTGAGTTTGCACTTGGACATCTTATTTGAAGCATGTGTTCTCATAACATTTAGTAATTTAAGATTCCAGCTAATTATCTATAGTGGAATGACATTTGGTTAACAAGTTAGAATTAATTATAATAAGATTAAATTAATTTCGGGCTGATTAGAGCTTGAATTATATAAGTCCAATTAGGTTCCCCACTTGGCTTCTAGGAAAGGTTATGAAATAAAGTAAGAAATACAAATAAAGATTACTGGAAAGAAAATAAAAAAGAAAGGACCAAATTAGATTCAGAATAATAGTATCGGAACAATTTAATTAGGAGTTAATTAAATTGGGTTTTAAGCCTATGATTAAATGTTGGCCTTACACTAATTAATTGTTAATTAGAAGCCCAAAATGAACATTTAATATTAGGTTAGATTGTGGTTTGACTTGATTAATTAGATTAATTAAATTGAAACAATATTTGTAAAGACAAAAGGAGGGCAAAATCGAAATCTACAATGTTGTAGATTTCTGTTTCATATAGCTAAATGGACAACGGCACATTTACCATTGAATTGCTAAATATAAGGTGGGTTTTTATCATGCTTCATCCTATTTAAGTGGTTTAAAGGTCTTATCATTAAATGGTTTAATGGTTTTCATTTAATGTTAACATGTAGAAAAACATATATACCTTTTAGCATTCATTTGATTAAAAAAAGAAGTAGTGAATTTGTTCCTCTCTCTCCCTTCTTTCATCATTTAACCAAAAATGAGAGTGTCTTATTTTTGTTTTTTTTTTCTTTTCATCTAACCATATTAAATAAATGAGAATGTCTCATTTATTGGCCTCTCTTTCATTTTGATTAAAAGAATGAATTGGTGCATTGGTTGCTTGAACTCCCCCTCCTTTCTTTCATGATCTAGCCGAAATTAGGAATGAGAGTGTCTCATTTTGATTCTTTCAACTTGTTGATCATAAAAGAAAAACCTCTACAATATTTCTTTTCCTTTCCTACCAAATGATCTTGTTAACCAAGTTGTCTAAGGCGAACAAGTGGTAGATCAGATTAGTTGAGGATACAATAACGAGTAAAGGATACAATAGCGAGGAGTCAAAGTTATAGCAAAGGAGTCGGCAAAATTTCGATCATGTTCTTATGCTATTTATTTTTCTAATACCGTATCATGTATGGATTAAAACATGTTGATTTGGTTATCATACTTCCGTTATGTTTTCATCAAGTTTTTGAAATCTACTATTTAGCAATATTTAGTATGATATTGTTTTTTGATCCAACAATTGGTATTAAATACATTTTATTATGCGAGGGGTCAAAGTTGTAGCAAAGGAGTAGGTAAAATTTCGATCATGTTCTTATTTATTTATTTTTGTAATACCATATCATGTATGGATTTAAACATGTTGATTTGGTTATTATGTTTCCGTTGCGTTTTGAATTTGAAAAAGTTTTTAAAATCAAATGTTTAACCAAATCTAGTGTGATATTGTTTTTCAATCCAATAATTGGTATCGTAGACATTTTATTATGCATGATTCGGTTCTCATGTGTTACATGGGTTAGCAATTATATTTATGTATATTGTATATTTTTTTGTATGATAGAAATATATGCGATGTTTGTTTCGATCTTTTGGTTGTCTATAGACAATATGGTTTTCCTGTGTTTGGTACACTGCGTTTTGATTGCTCTTTTTTGTATAATAGAAATTGCATCTAAACAATATGGTATTTGTTATAACTTAAAGACCAAAAAGATTGAGTGGGAGAGGTTGCTCATGTGAGAGTCTGTGGTCTCCATATGATAGCTCGTTTGCAAGTAGTGAAGTGTTACTTCCCATTGGAGAACATGAATCCTAGATCTTTCATGGTTTGGATCTCCTAAAGGATAAGTCAACTCATTGGTAACAAATGTGGCCTCCCATTGAGGCATGGTTTACAAGTACCTTTAGTGGATGAATCAAATGGTTACACTCTCAACATATTTTATCAATAACTTGCGCATTGTAGCTCTGTTGATAACTGTAAGGATCAAATTATGACGCTTCTTAAAAAATTAGGCATGAAGATGATTATTAGCTTTTTCAATAGTAGGGTCCCAGTTTTTCTTTTAATAGATAAGATGGTCCATCGTCACTTAATCCGTTATATATAAGAAAAATAACCATCATATAAAGATTTATCTTTTTAAGTTTTGTTAAATCTATCATCATGCATACATGGGTGAGAAGTCAACTTCTGAGCAAGTCCAACAATATGAGCGATGGCAAAATGCTGATAAGACTACCAAGTGCTATATTCCAATGATTGAACCCAAGTTTTCTATATTATTTAGTGATATTTTCATGGTTTTTGTAATATTTTTTGGCTCTTTTTATTGGATATTGTGCTTAATTTAGCTTAAGGGTGCTTGTTTTGAATTAATGTTATTTGAGGAAAATTGTCATAATTAGTTAATATTTGCTCTCACTTCAAATGCCACTAAAATCAATTTCAAACTATGATAGCCAGAGCTCACTTTCAAGAGGATTTTATCACTGTTTAATCACCTGTTTTTCATCTTTCCATTTGATATATCCCTAAAATCCAAAAATACATTTTACAATTAAATTTAGTTCAATTAATGATTTCAAAAAATCAAAACCCCCTTTTTCCAATTAGCTTGCATAGCATGGCATATAGTTTAACTTAGGTACATTCAATTTAGGTTTCGATTAAGTGAACGACCCAGGTTGCACCCTATAATGCAATCCTTGGATTATTTTGATTTAACCTCCAAGGGTTTTATGACTAGGTTTGAATCAAATTGTGCCATTTCCAGGGAACCAAGAAATTGGTTATTTAGGTTAACTTCTGTCATTTTGCTACTAAGTTAGGTTAAGAGCCTTTTTAGATTACAGTCTAGATAGTTTTGCTTCATACTTGTCAATAGTATAGGTTTTCATTTTGCATAGCATCAAAATTTCAAAGATACTGATTTTCTTCATTTTTCATACTTACCGTTTTATATCTGCATAGTTCAGAGTCCTATTTGCTGCTTTCTGTGAACTTTCGTCGTGGTCAACTCCTTGTTTCACTGTGGCCAACTTGTAGGATTTTACGAGGATTCATCTTGGGACATTTTCATCCCGGCTAACTCCTGGATTCGTCGTGGCCAACTTTCCTGCACAACTTTGAAATTTTTTTACCTATTCATACATACTTTCACATAGCCATACACTTATATCCATCACGCCTCATCTTTTTACTTAACTTTGTGAGCTTGCAAATCAATTTTGTTCACTTTTATTCTCTTTTCAATTTTTCCCTTACATGCCCTGGAAAGCCAAACTCCTACTCTTCAACCCTGAAATTGAGAGAAGTTTGAGAAAAATTAGAAAGGAGAAGAGAGTAGAAGGGACTAGTAAGGTAGTTGTCGAAAACGAGAATATCTTAGTGGAGTCTAGCCTGTCAAGCAGTGAGAGTGAATCATTAGACAGTGAGATAATGGCTAAAAACCTAGCTAATCTAGAAAACCCTAGCCTTAATGCTAACTAACCTAGGAATGGTGATAACGGAGGTAAGAAGGAGTAGGAGTGAGTTGGTGAGAACAATGGTAACCTTAGAAGGAGGACCATTAGGGAAGCTACTACCTCTGATGTGAATTACGATCCTTTTACTATTTTTTGCCCTAATTTGATGTGAATTTTGAGATTAAAGGATTGCTTATTAATTCTCTTCCTAAATTTCATGGTTTGACAGGAGAAGATCCTGACATTCACTGCTAGAGAATGAAACTGGTGCGCTTCTTTAGATCAAGTGTTATGGAAAGTCTTTCATCTATCCTTGGAGGGTAAAGTAAGGGAGTGGTGCATGAGCCTTCCGAGACATGTGGCGAATGCCTACCATAGCTGGGGAAATTTAAGAAAGATGTTTTTGGAGAAGTACTTTCCTGATTCTAGAACTTCATCAATGAGAAAAGAGATTAACTCTGCACGACAAGATTATGATGAGTTCATCTACAATTATTGGAATAATTTTTAGGATCTATTGTCAAGATTCCCTCAGCATCAAATACCAGACTAGCAGTTGGCACCGTACTTATATGATGGGATGAAGAGTCAAGACAAGGGTATGTTGGATGCAACCTTATAAGGTTCACTAATAGACCTCACTGCTGATAAAGCTTGAGATCTGATTAAGAAAATGATTCTGAATCACCAGCAGTATAGTGCTAAGGACATTAGAGAAGTACATGAGTTGGGAGCTTCAACAGTTCACTATAGAAGAATGGAAACTTTTGAATCTAAGGTCGAATCTTTGGAGAGTAAAATATCTACTCAACTATCCCTCATTACTGCAGAGTTGAAAAATATGAGTGTGCATTGTCCACTAACCCCTATGGATCTTACTGCACTTAGTTGCACAACTTGTGGTTCTATGATGCATATTTCTAGTGTCTGTCCCAATCATTATGAAGAGGTATCTACTATCTATTAAGGTCGGCCAAAATGAGACCATTATTCTAATACATATAATCAAACCCTATTCCAAATCAGAAGGGATGGAAATCAAATTCTTGACTTGGTTGGAGAACGAAGAAAGTAGACCTCTAAATAGATTTCAAAGAGGTGGAGGAGCTAGTACTTCTATTAACCAGTTTCAAAATCAACAGCAAGCTTTAACCGTTCCACAAAAGGAACACATAAATCAACTTTTGTATAATATGATGGCATTGATGAAGGAGGAGAGGACTTTTAATAACAACTAGTTCAACTCCCTAGCTTCTCTGATTCAACATGACTCTTTTAAGAATATTGCCAGATTCAATGCCCTAGAGAAAACAATGGAGCAATTAGAGAGAAAGACTGAAAACATCAACTATTATGTCACTCAACTATCTAATAACATGAGTGAGTAACAAGCTAAGAGCAGTGGCAATATTCCCTCAAACACTATTATAAACCCTAAAGGTTTGAATTCCATCACTCTTTGAACTAGGAAGCAAGTGAATTTCAGTGATTAGGATGAGGAAGTAGTTGAGGAGGAGATTGAATGTGATGAGTTTGTTGGAGTTATGTAAATATAGTGCCCTGGAAAGCAAATGTATTTACATGTAACTTTATCTTCTTCAGTTACAGTTTTGTAATGAAAATATTTATTATTAATAAAACAAAAGAGT
>JANZLF010000221.1:25798491-25814976 GCA_026546835.1 Erythroxylum foetidum
GTCTGTACATGACTATGAACAAAACGCGCTAAAGGGGATTGCCTTTAGGGCACTACTCTAACAATCTTATGGTACTGTACACACATAAGTCGACTTACACGAGTGGACAAGTCGACTTATCAGTACCAAGCAAGCACAAGTCGCCTTACACATGGTACGAGTCGACTTACACTTACAATAAGTGTAGCAGGGTGAGTGGGGAATTACAATAAGTTACAACAACATATCTTGGCAACTTAGGAAAGTCAAAAACCCAAATTTTCTTTGAAAGGAGATGGTGATTTGTATTACAAAGATCAGTTGTGTGTACCAGCTAATAATGATTGAAGAAGAAGCTATTGTATGAGGCCCATAACACTATTTTTCACAATGCACCCTAATGGAAATAAAATATATCAAGATCTGACGTAGCATTACTAGTGGTCTGGTATGAAAGGAAGCATGATATTGTATAAGTGATTGTAGATAAGTTCATCAAATTTGCCAATTTTATACCTATTCATCCTAACTATCCAATAGATAAGCTGGCAAATATGTGAATGAGATAGTGAGATTGCATGGGGTACCATTGTCTATCATTTCTAAGCGATTTCTTCTATTTATTTCAAAATTTTGGAAAAGTCTACATACAACTTTAGGTACCCAACTCAATTTTAGTATCGGTTTCCACCCTAAGATAGATGGACAATCTGAATGGGTTATTCAGGTATTGGAAGATATGCTTCATGGATGTGTATTAAAGTTTTGTAGAAGTTGGGACAAATATCTTTATTTGATGGAGTTTTCTTATAATTACAATTATCAAACTAGTCTTAACATGGCGCCTTATGAAGCGCTATATGGTAAGAATTGTAGAACTTACGTTTATTAGACTGAACTAAGTAAAAAAAAAGAGAAATTTCAAATTATTCAACAGAGATTAAGAGCCACCAGCGATAGACAAAATTTTGATGTCAATTTATAAAGGAAAGATATTTAGTATCAGGGAGGGATAATGAGTTTATAAAGTGCCACTTAGGAAAAGATACTTCGGTTCAGGAAGAAAGGTAAGCTTAGCCCATGCTACATTGGTCCATATGAGATTCTTAAGAAAATAGAACCAATAGCTTATCAGTTAGTTCTTCTTGAAGAATTAGCCAAGTTGCACAATGTGTTTCACGTTTCTATTTTAAAAAGATGTCAATCTGATGATACACACAATCCTGTGCAAGAAATTCAAGTAAAACTAAATTTTTATTATGAGGAAGGACATGTATGTATTTTGGCCAGAGAAGTTCAACAACTTATAAATAAACAAATACCTCTAGTAAAAGTACTCTTTCAAAACCATAGACTTGAGGAAGCAACGTGGGAACCATAATCGTTTATAAGGGCTCAGTATCCCTAACTATTCTCATCATGTATGAATTTCAAGGAAAAAATTCTTTTAAAGGGGAGAGAAATGTGAGGCCCCAAACTATATACCCTATTGAGAATGTTTCATGTCCATAAAAGTATTTGTAATTGGTACGAACGAATTGTTAGGAGTATTTTGGTAATTTGTGTTAATTGTTTTATGCATGCATAAATATACATTAATAATGGACTAAACTGCTAAATGTAGTAAGAGGTCATGTAATTTCATGGAATAAGATAAAGGTGTGGTCATTTTTGTAATTAATGAAAGGTGAAAAGTAGGTCCCAATAAGATTGAGCCATGTGTCATGTTCCACACCATAAGAATTAGCCATATGGAATGTTACCTACTATAAACTTTTTTTAAACAGATTAAGAGGAAGAGGGGAGGGGAGGGTTGAACATCAAAATTTTACGCCTCTTTCTTCATCCAAAGTCTTATAAATTTGATATCCCAAGGGATTTGAAGGAAAATACAAAAAATTTGTGCATCTTAATTCTAAGGTGTGGAAGTGGAGAAGACCAAAGAAAGGAAGCAAGTGGAGTGAAGAATTATGGTTTTGATCATACTTTCAAAAATGTATGGAAATTTTGATATGTTGATTGAGTTTTTGAGTGTAACATGAGGGGTTTTGCTAAAAGAAGTGTTCTATATGAAAATAGGACGTTACTGATTCATTTGGATGTGTCTTTGGTTTGCTGTTGCGTAATAAGACTGAAGTGAGTTAATTAAAGTGTGTATCTCATTAGATGGTGTGCTTCCACTGAATAGATTTATGTATTTTAGCAATACCTTAACTTGTAGCTGTCCAAATGGGATACTTTTTATTGGAAATTAAACTAAAGACATATGGCTAAAACTTTCATGAAGGAATCGAATTTGCATTCTATCTCTAAAGGTTTTGAAATTTGGATCGAATTTGAATTCAGGTTGCTATCCCTATTTTAGAATAGCCTTTAGTATAATCTTGAAACACTACACTAAATTTCATAAGATTTATTCCATGAAAAATTTAAGATATAAGAAAAAGAATGTTTAGAAGACCTTAAGACCTGATTTAAATGTTTACTATATACTTATGATAGTACAAGTTCTAGTGTTGAATGGTGAGCTTCTACCATGATCGTAACATGCGTGTCACGATCGTGACCTTGTCTTCTTTCACAATGAAAACATTGTTCCGACTTTGATGTCTACTACATCTCACCTGAACCCTTTTGGATGCCTTTGAAACCTAGTAAACCCAGTATAACGGTAATATGAGACTCATTATACATGTAATGTGTAAATGTGTAAATGCTTTCATTGTTGGGGTTATATAAATATAATGCCCTGGAAAGTAAGTGTATTTACATATAACTTAATCTTTTTCCAGTTATTTTTTTGTACTGAAAATATTTATTATTAATATAACAAAAGAGCTTGGTTTTATTTGTATGAGCATAATATAACTAGTCATAAGGTACCAAGATTCTTTTATAAGTAATATACATATACATGGAGATGTATAGGAAACATGTATATTATTAAAATCTAAATTAGTTGGTTCACAGTTGAATAATCAAGTTGGTCGCTTGATTATGGCTTAGACTGTAGTGTTGCAATTTATCTCCATGTAAGTAAAGGAGTTTACTTCAAGGGAGTGATGAGTTTCATATCATTATAATAGGTGACCATCGATAATAGCACTATTAAATGAATATAGAATCATGTATTTTTTAAAGAATAAAGTAGGCCATTTTTTTAATCTTAAAACATACACTTGGCATTCTTTTATTATGAACCACAATCTTAATGAGAAGTGAACTTATATGTGTTTCATTATAATTCCTGATATGATCGGAGTGGATTTTTACAGAGTATCAATCTAATGTCTACATGTTGGAATTATTAATTGAAACATGTATCAGGAAACATTCACTCAAATAAAGAGTTTATAGTGATATCATCACTTCTAGATGTTTTATGAAGATTGGTGATTAAACTGGTGCTAGTAGTTTGATGGACTAGCTACCCATCATGTCTTAACATCAAGATGAGATCTTGTGTTAATCACCATATAGAGTGTAGCGGGAGTTCTGAAGGAAAAAAACCAAAATAAGTGCAAAATGGTAATGTTACTCTTTGTTGTGCAGATGACTATAATATAGTTCGTAATAAAGTTTGCAATTGGACATCTTATTTGAAACATGTGTTCTTATAATATTTAGTAATTTAAGAGTTTAGCTAATTAGCTATAGTGGAATGACACTTGGTTAATAAGTTGGAATTAAATATAATAAGATTAAATTAATTCCACGCTTATTAAAGCTTAAATTATATAAGTCCAATTAGGTTCTCCACTTAGCTTCTAGGAAAGGATATCAAGCAAAGTAAGAAATATAAATAGAGGTTACAAAAAAGAAAATAAAAAAAGAAAGGATGGAATTAGATTTGTAATAATAATATCGAAAAAATTTAATTAGGACTTAATTAAATTGGGTTTTAAGCCTATGATTAAATGTTGGCCTTACAATAATTAATTGTTAATTAGAATCCCAAAATGAACATTCAATATTAGGCTAGATTTTGGATTCAATATTAGGTTGGATTTTGGTTTGGTTTGATTAATTATATTAATTAAATTGAAACAATATTTGTAAAGACAAAAGGAGGGTAAAATCAAAATCTAAAATGATGTAGATTCTGGCTTTATATAACTAAATAGACAGCGGCACATTTAGCATTGAATTGCTAAATATAAGGTAGGTTTTTATCATGTTTCATTCTCATTAAATGGTTTAATGGTCTTATCATTAAATGGTTTAATGGTTGTCATTTAGTGTTGGCATGTAGAAGAACATATAAACTTTTAGCATTCATTTGATTAAATAAGGAAATGGTGCACTTATTGATCTCTCTCCCTTCTTTCATCATTTAACTGAAAATGAGAGTATCTTATTTTTCTTTTTTTACTTTTCATCTAGCCATATTAAACAAATGAGAACGTCCCATTTATTGACTCTATTTCATTTTGATTAAAAGAATGAATTGGTGCATTGGTTGCTTGAGTTCCCCCTTCTTTCTTTCATAATCTAGCCAAAATTAGGAATGAGAGTGCCTTATTTTGGTTCTTTCAATTTATTGATCATAAAAGAAATACCTCTACAATATTTCTTTTCCTTTCCTACCAAAGGAACTTGTTAACTAAGTTGTCTAAGGAGAACAAGTGATAGATCAAATTAGTTGAGGATATAATAACAAGGAGAGGATACAATAGCAAGGAGTCAAAGCTATAGCAAAGGAGTCGGTAAAATTTTGATCATGTTCTTATGTTCTTTATTTTTCTAATACCGTATCATGTATGGATTAAAACATATTGATTTAGTTATTATGTTTCTGCTACGTTTTGATTTTGAAAAAAGTTTTTGAAATCTACCGTTTAGCCAAATCTAATATGATATTGTTTTTTGATCCAATAATTGGTATTAGAAACAATTTATTATGCATGATTTGGTTCCTATATGTCACATGGGTTGGCAATTATATTTATGTATGCTATTTTTTTTTTTGATAGAAATATATATGGTGCTTGTTTTGTTCTTTTGGTTGTCCATAGAATATAGATTTACCTTGTAAGTTTTCTTCGTTTGGTTTGTAAGTAGGGTGGCCTTTCGTGACCATGTTTCCTCCTTGTCTTCATTTTTCTATTTTCTTTTGATTTTGTAATGTATAAATTTCTGTAATATTAAAGATGAAGTAGCCATAGATCTAAGAAAAGAAAATGTAATGGTTTTTGTTTATGATTTGGTGTAATGGCAATTTCGATTTTATGAGTTTTTCAAGTGTTGGAATTTTGTTTTCCTATTGACATAATTTGGTTTTATCAGAAACAAGAAGTGTTGTAAAAAAAATTCCATTACACTTTTTTACCAAATGGGCTGGGTCATGTGAGCGAAGAGTTCGAAGCAGAAGATCCAAGTCTAACAAATTTTTTATGGGCCAATGAACCTTGTAATTATTTATGTTCTAAGATGGACAATCAAAAGTAGTTTTATAATTCATGAGATGAATGGATGGAAGGATGATAATAATATGTGATATTATGTGAATGAATGCCATTTAGAATAACTGCCAATCTTAGAGTTTGCCATGCCTTCATTACGTATGAGATATATAATGAAACAATATAGGATGGTTAATAAATTGCATCTAGACAATATGATATTTATTAAAACTTAAATATAAAAATGATTGAGTGGGAGAGGATACTCATGTGAGAGTCCGCGGCCTCCATATGATAGCCTGTTTGCATGTGGTGAAGTGTTACTCCCCATTAGAGAACATGAAGCCTAGATCTTTCATGGTTTGTGTCTCCTAAAGGATAAGTCAACTCGATGGTAGCAAATATGACCTCAACCGAGGCTTGGTTTGCAAGTACCTTTAATGGATTGGTTACATACTCAACATGTTTTATCAATAACTTGCCCACCATAGCTCTGTTGATAAAAGTATGGACCAAATTATGGGTCTTCTTAAAAAGTTAGGCATGAAGATGCTTGGTAGCTGTTTCAGTAGCAGGGTCCCAGTTTTCCTTTTAATTGATAAGATGACCAACTATCACTTAGACCATTATAGATAAGAAAAATAACCATCGTATAAAGATTTATTTTTTTAAGTTTTGTTAAATCTATGATCATGCATACATGATTCATGATTTTATACAAAGTTCCAATATCGTTGACTAGTATTCTCATTCTTTAATAATTTATTTTTCCAGACATAATCACCAAAAAAGTAAATCCACTCATTTTACCTTGACAAATAACAAATTGGAAAATGAAAAGAATTTTAATGAATGGAGATGTAACGTCGACATCATTCCCTAATATGAATGAATTTTATAAGTATTATTGGACAATAAGCTTGCACCTCCAGGTGATAAATTAACTTCTGAGCAAGTCCAACAACATGAGCAATGGAAGAATTCTAATAAGACTACCAAATGCTATATTCTGGCTTTTGTCAATGTAATGTTGCGAAAGCAACTTGCAGGCATGAAAAACGCCGATGTAATGGTCCATCACCTACATGAGATGTTTGGTTTGAGGACCAGGTCTATAAGGGTGAAAGTTATCCAATCCTTTCGCAATCTCAGAAAAAACCTTATAAACCGGTGTGGGATTACATGCTTAAGGTAATCTCTGCAATTACTAAGGCTGAGATTCTTAGGACTGACATAGATGTGGAAACGTAGATGATCATGATCATCAATAGCTTAAACTCTTCTTTTCAGTAGTTTAAGTTTTACTATGAGCTCAACAACAAGGATTATACCTTGAGTTAGTTGATGAATGCCCTCTAGAGCATGATGGAGGCATTAAATATTAAGGCTAATGGGCCTGAGGCTTATGTAGCATCTTGTTCTAAGCCCAAGGGTACAAAAGAAGAAGGTTCCAATAAAAAAGAAGGCCCAAACAGGGGTCAACATCTAACATACGAAAAGGAAGGTCAAAAAGGACACCAAGGGAAAGTGTTTCCATTGTGGTGAGAAAGGCCACTGGAAAAGAAAACAAGGTATAGGTTTCCTAAGTTTGTTAGGAACTAGAAATGTGGTTGATTCATCTAACTCTTGGATATTAGATTCAGGAGCCACTGACCATGTTTGCAATTCTTTGTAGGGGTTCTAACAAATAAAAAGATTACCTAAAGGTCATTTTCAAGTCAATATAGCAGATGGATCCTTTGGTAGAATCAGTAGGAATGGTAATCTTAGACTTTTCTAGTGGTCATAGGTTATGCTTGGAGGATGTATATTATATCCCAATGATTGTAAGGAACATGATTTTTGTTTTTTGTTTAATAAAATCTAGTAATTCCTTATATTTTAAAAATGTTGTTTCAATATATAAGAATAAGGATTTTGTTTGAAATGAAATAATTAAACAAGGATTGTTCTTTATAAAACCTATGATAGGCTCACTAAGCACCACAAAATTAATAAAACCAAGACAATCCAATTACTCTACCATTAATTCAAAATATCTATGGCATTTAAGACTGGGCAATGTTAATCAGAAAAGACTTGATAGATAAGTGAAGGATGGGATAGTTGTAGGCTTGGATAATGATCCACTACCTACCTGTGAATCTGGTATTGAAGGAAAAATGACCAAGGCCTCATTTCGTTCAAAAGAAAACAGATCTGAATCCACATTGAACCTACTACACATTGATACGTATATGCCCTTGAATGTACAAGCTAGAGGAGGTTATGATATTTTATTACCTTTATAGATGATTACTCTAGACATGACTACTTGTATTTGATGCATAAAATTAGTGAGTCCTTTGAAAATTTCAAAGAATTCAAAGCTAAAGTTGAGAAGTAGTAGCTAGGTAAGCCATTAAAATAACTTCGAACAGATCTAGGTGATCAATACTTATTAGAGAGTTCCAACGATTTCTAATTGATAAGGGAATTATTTCCAACTTGTCAGTTCCTCGAACACCTCAAAGGAATGGTGTAGCTGAGAGGAGGAATAAGGCTCTATCTATTTAAAATGGCGAGATCAATGATGTCCTACGTTAGCCTTCTAGAATCATTCTAGGGATATGCCATATAAACAACAACTTATCTTCTTAACTTTTCTCCATCCAAATCAGTTCCTAAAACACCTAGGGAGTTATGGATTGGCCGAGTGCCTTTATTATGGCACTTAAGGACTTGGGATTTCCTAGACCATGTTCTAAGGCTTGAATTTACAAAGATGGAACTAAGGTTAGAAGTATGTTTGTTTGTAGGATATCTTATAGGTACACAAGGGTATTATTTTAACAATCCTCAAGACAGGAAGGTATTTATGTTGACAAATGCAACCTTCTTAGAGAAAGAATTTGTGAGAAGTCACAAGGAAGAAGTGAAGTATTACTAAAGGAGTCAGTTATTTCATCCAAACTAAGAGCTGATTTGGATATAGTAGAACAAGATGTCAAAATGAATTTAAGAGTTAAATCGAAAGAGCAACTGAACATCAAGTCATGCCTAGACATAGTGGAAGGGTTGTGAGAACCAGACAGGTATTTAGGTCTAGGAGAAGGCATAATTACCATCTCAAACTAAGAAAAAATGGATCCCATTACTTATAAACAGGTTATTAATGATGTTGACGTAGAAAAATGGCTCAAGGCGATGGAATTGGAAATAGATTCCATATACATCAATGAAGTCTAGATCCTTGTAAATCTACCACTAGATGCTAAAGCTATAAGGTGTAAGTGGATCTTCTAAAGGAAAAAGAGGATCAGATGGAAATGTAGAGACTTTTAAAGCTAGATTGGTAGCTAAAAGCTATACTCAAAAAAAGGGTATAGACTATGAGGAGATTTTTTCTCCAGTTGTCATACTTAAGTCTATCGAAATTCTTTTGACCTTAGCAGCGCAATTCGATTATGAAATATGGAAAATGGAAGTTAAGACTGCATTTCTTAATAAGGATCTTGATGCGACAATTTATATAGCCCAACTAGAAGGATTCGTTGAGCTAGGTAATGAGCATAAGGTATGCAAATTGCAGAGGTTCAATTATGGACTTAAGCAAGCATCTAGGTCTTGGAACATTAGGTTTGATAAGTCTATCAAAACCCATGGGTTTATACAAAACCTAGATGAGCCTTGTGTCTATAAAAGATGTTTTTCAATGAAAGACTTAGGCAAGGTATCCAACATCTTAGGTATTAGGATCTAAAGAGATAGATCAAGACAGCTTATTGGACTGAGTCAAAGCACGTATATCAGTAAGGTTTTGTACAAATTCAATATGCAACAATCTAAGAAAGGCTTCTTACCCACCTCGCATGGCATAGTTTTGAGTAAGGCTTAGTGCCCTTCGACACTAGATGAATAAAATTGAATTAGTAGGATCCCCATATGCATCTTCTATAAGGTCCATCATGTATTCCATACTCATGCAAATGTTGCATATGCTTTAACCATGATGAGTAAATATCAGTTAGATCCAAGTGAAAGCCACTAGATAGTTGTTAAAAACATTCTTAAGTACTTAAAGAGGAACTAAGGATATGTTCTTGATCTATGGAGGTAAGGAAGAACTCATTCTAAATGGTTACATTAATTCCAGCTTCCAATAAAATAAAGATGACTTTCTATCATAGTAAGGATTTATATTCTGTCTGAATGGTGGAGCAATGTGTTGCATGAGTTCCAAGTAGGACATAGTTACTAATTCAACAACAAAAGTTGAGTACATTGCTCCAGAAGGAACAAAGGAGGTTATTTGGGTTAAAAAATTCATCATTGAACTTGTTGTGGTTCCTATCATTATGAATCTAGTGGATCTTTATTTTGATAATAATAGAGCCATTTCCCAAGCTAAGGAACCAAAATCTCATCAAAAGACCAAATACATACTCAGGAGTTTTCACCTTATTTGACACATTGTTGAAAGAGGTGATGTGAAGGTGTGCAAAGTGTTAACAGATCTTAATATAGTTGATCCATTAACTAATCCTCTCCCACGGGCTAAACAAGATTGTCATATTAGCGCATTAGGTATTATACATTTGGATGTGTGATCATATAAGATCGTAATTTTGTGATATGTTTTTAGATAATCTATTAGTAATGCCCAATTATTATTTGTTGTGTTCATATTTAATGGAGTTATAAATAAACTTAAATTATGATCCCATGAATAATATGTATCTCACGTTTGGCCATCAAGTGCATGACTTGATCGTGAGACCCCATTGTAATATATATATATAGTTATTATAAAAGGTCCCTAGTTAATGTTATTAAAGTAAGGGATAATAATGACTGCCAAAACTAGCATGTTGATTAACAGATGACCATATTTCACTGGTCATTAATATGGAGATATTATGTTAATCACATGGATGAATTTTCGAGAACATGCAATTGGACCAACCCACTATAAGAACATTTAAAGAATTGTTACATAAGTTTTATAAGTGGTTCTTATGATAACTGACGAATATAGTCCTTTGACTTGAGTTTGTCACGATTTCCTACATATGAATTGGCTTGTTTTGACATTGTCAAATGTCAATCATAAAAGGTGATTATAAAAGCAATGCTCAGGCATACTATGAATCATGTAGAGGAATATGGATGAACAAGATGGAATTTGTCTCTCTTATATAATGGGAGAAAGATATCTCTGGCGCCTCGATGAGTTGAGACTAAAAAGTTACATAGTTGTGCACAAACGAGGTGAATGTTAGTTGTTTGTTTCATAGTCTAACTCAAAAATCAAGAAACATGATTGAAACGAATAAAGATGACATTATTTTCTGCCTTATGCTCAATCGAAATATAATAAGATAAAGGGATTCACTGAGGATAATTGGTTCTTATGTAAGTGGGAGATTGTTTGTGTATACCCCATGGACCAATTATAGAATTTACTTTAATTGATCTATTATGACTTAGGTATTGTCATATTCTGGCCCTATTTAATATTGGGTAGTTATTCTGTCTTGCTAGAGATTGCTTATAACTTGCGAGCCTAAAAGAAGTTTGGGCCTCTTGATAATATTAAAAAAGTCTACAGGGTCGCACACCAAGCAGACTGAACATTCATTAGGCCTTAATTAAATTTAGGCTTTAGGCCTTAGGGTTTGGGCTTTGGGCTTTAGATTTTTACTATATATATGTATATATAATATGACTTAAAGACTAAAGCATATCATCTGCTTAAAAAATCGTAAAGGAGATGTCTTCTGCTAGAGATAAAGAGAGAGGTCTCAGAAAGTGGTGTTAGCACATCAGAAGCGGTTATTGGTCTTGTAAGAATGCGGATACCATTAGAGGCGCGACAATTGACGTGCTCTTCCTGACACGACCAGTTCCTCTGCATATTTCTATTTTATAAAGGCATTCACATAAGTCTGGATTTGGTTTTGATACTCACATGGTTCTTGGACTTTCGAATTCTTAAAGCTAATAAATGTGATTGTTGTTGTAAGTCCAAAAATTTTATCAATATTAACTTTTATCATGTCTTTATTTGAAGCCTTTTTAATTGTTTTAAACCTTGAAGGTTACTTTCATTACATGTTTGTTTGAAACTTATAAAATTATTGAAAGGTCCATTATTTCTCTATTTGTGGTATTGATTGATCTATTGTGAAAAAATTGTGAATAAGATAAGGTACCAATAGAGCAGAAATGCAAAGGTCTACGTATTTATAAATAAATTTCTTAAGTTTTTTTCTATTAAATTTCCTTCAATTTAGCTACTTCTTATTATCCCAACTACACCATATCTAAACCCCATTACAAACCTCAAAAAGACATTTTAATTTTTATTTCTAGTTTATACATAAGTGGTGGAGATGTTATAATATTTCAAGCCTAATTTAAGAGTTTTACTATGCATTGATTGAGAGTTTTGATATTTTCACCCTAAAGATTTCAGTGCATTGAGTGAAATATGACTGAAATCTTTGTGAAGGTGTAAAATTCTTTTGATTTTAATACAATTATTAATGTGATTAATATTAATATTACTTAGAAACATAATTTTAGGATAACTTGACTCTATTTTATGTTAATTTGATTCAATATGACATGTATAGTATAAATAGACAGGTTAAGACTAATGATAGATTGATGTTGTAAGTGTGGGGATGTTTGATAGTTAACCCTATTTATACCCCATATTTGATATATTTATGCTTAATTTTTCTACTTTTATTGTATATTTGACACTTAATTTGCTCCAAGTGTGTTTGTAGGTTATAATTTCCTTCCCAAACTTAAAGGAGAAGAATTTGGATGAAAACATGACATAAAATGAAAATTTGAAGCAAAGAGGGGATATTGGACCACGCGTCAACCTATGTATTTCTCTCAGGCTATGCATAACCACAAATTCTAGATATTTTTTGTTATACATAGCCTAATACATGGTCATTTATTAGATCGTGTATCTCTCAAAGCCCAAAAATTATTATAAAAAGATGTGATTGAAGGAAAATGAAAGAGCAGATATATATAGATGTTTAGAGACTTTGAGAGGAGATTCAATGGGTGATTTTCATCTAGAGAAGCAGAAAACATGAAGAAGATTAAACCTCTACCTTGCAAAGAACATTCGATAGGAGATAAAAGGAAGATTTAGAATTATGAACCCTTCATTTTCTATTCATTTTTTCTATCTGTTTATGTTTGATTTTGTTTTCTATCAAGTGTAACTAAATTTCTTTAGTTTATAGGCTATTTCAACATGTTTTGATTCTTTATTTAATGCAATTGTTTTGATTGATCTATTGTGATTATATTACATGTTTAAAAATATGCTTTAATAGATCCTGAATATTAGTGCATAATCTGATTTCATAATATAGAGATTGATAAATCCTTGTAAGAATAGATCTACCGTATTTGAAAGGAGTTGATTGCAACCCTAGAGATAGGATGACATAAATTTTCAAGATTTGGGTCAAACCTAATAGAGAAATTCACAATTCAGTAAAATAATCTAATGAACTTTAACCTGAGTAATTTAGTTAATAGCCTTAGGATTTGCTGTTATTACACTCGAGAGACCTATTAGCATACAATAGGAATTTCCATAATCTTATAGTCAATGAAACAATTGCATAACAAAAGATTAACTAGTTAAGAGCTTTTAGGGGATTCATAACCTAGACACCAATTTCTAATATCGATAAGTTTCTAAATGATTTCTTTATTCCTCTTATTCAATATTACTGCTTGTTTTATTTTATTTTCTTAAGTTTTATTTTCTTTAATTAAAAATCAAATCAAATTCTTAGACTAGATAATAAGATAATGGTAACTGCTAGTATTCATTGTCTTTGTGGGATAAACTCATACTTTTCAGTACTAGCTATAGCTACTTTGTGTACTTGTGGATAGCTCATAATTAACAGACTTAGAAAAATTCACTAAATACAATTAACAAGGTCGAAAGCCTTTTTTGTTAGGCATATGAATAGAAAGCAAACTAAATAAATGTACCTTATTTAGAGAAAATGTTAATAATTATATATAAAACAAAGAATATAACTCATCTTTACCTATGATTAACTTTGAATGTAAAGCTGTCACTTAGATATTTAGTATAAGACAAGCAAAACGAGATCTGTTATAAATGATAGTAAGAATTTAGATTATTTTTCAAAATTATATATTTATGAAAATTTAAAATAAAATATTTTTATTAGTATTAAAGCTAAAATTTTATAGAGTAAGTAAGGATTTAGTATTGAATTTGTTTATTTTAGTCAACTAGTTTCATTTGTTGAGGGTAAATGGTCCTAGTAGTTTGAGTTAAATAGTAGCCTGTAGGTATATTGGTTTAGTGTACATATAACTAGAGAGATCAATATTCTTAAAGAAATGGATTTCTTTACGAGATCCAAATCTATCTCTAGTGCATCCACCTCTAATAGCAATAAAAGGATTACGAAAAACATCAAAATAATGACTAAAAACTTTTTAAAAAACTCTTAGTAATTAGGAAATTATTAAGGTTCAAATAATAGCGAAAAACTTAGAAAAATATTAGTAATTAGGAAATTCTTAAGGTTCAAGAAGATCTAATTTATTAATAATCAAATTTTAATTTTTTCAAAAATGGATTACATCATCAAAATAGAGGAACCTGCTATTCTTATATCAAATCATTTTGAAACTATAGACCAATTAACGTAAAGCTCAATGAACAAACACGAAGACAAAATCTTCAAATTCGTCAACACACGATTAGTGCAAGTAAAAGTAAATCCCTTTACTAAATAAGGATTAAACACTTTCATATTAATGATATTATGAGATACTAAGTTTTATGATTTTCAAGAGTCACTACTAAGTTTGATAGAGTATAGTCTTCATATAGGTCCCATCACGTTTAATTGTGACCTAAACTTAATGACTTCCCTCAAAGGTAAAACTATTTTAGATTCTATGGTATTACAAATAAAGACCCACAATTATAAAATGAACACCTAATTAATTCCTTTAGAATTAATTTAAAAAATATATCTTAAAGCCATGAACACCACATTTGACTCTAAAGAACATATACATAGCAATAAAGTGAAACCCTATTTTTGCAAAAATATTTGAAGAAAGTCTAACATTGTAGTTCCAAAGTCCATAAAATTGAAAGATATTCGAACAGATTCATGTCCACTTGTGCCTTTGAGTCTTAATACAAATATCAAAGCTATAAAGTAATATAAAGATGGTAACAAGAAGTTTTCTTTCAATAGAAAATCAGTGTGATATTCGTCTCTTAAATTGTTGAAGGATATAAAGTGTTAGACTATTGAGTCACATGAGTGACATCATATAGAATGAATTTGCTACATTTGTGATATGACCTACTCATAATATTAGCATACACACATGAATTGTGACTTAGAAAAATTGCACTCAATTGACATATTTCGGGATTTGAAACTAAAATAAATGTGACATGAATGTGCAATTCCAATGTCTTTTACTTTGGATTACCAATGACAAGAATTGATGGACTATAATTGGTAACTTGGAATTTATTGTTACAACTGAGAAATTGATGAACTAAAATGTACATTTAGTCTAGGTAAAATGCCAAGTGGCAATACAAGTGTATATATGGAAAATTAGGATGACAAAGCCTATAAAATGAGTGACATTTGGCATAAATAATTGAGTGACGTTTGGCATAAAGATTAAGTGACATATGGCAGCTTAATAAGAGGACATATGATAGCTTAAGAAGAGGTTATGTGCCCCATTTAAGGGGAAGACATTTAGCTTGCTTCCTTGTAGGACAAGTGTCTTTAAATAAGGATGCTCGTATCTTAACTAAGCTAATGACACTTATATATGGGAAAGGCTTTCCTTAGATGTTTATACTAGAATTCATTCTTTCTCCTTCCTCACATTTTTGAAATACACTCATAATCCTATAACTTTGAAATTTTTCTTTACTTTTATTCACAGACACTTAAAGATTCATATAAGATTATGTTCAAAGATGGCTATAATATGTTATCATCTCCTTGCCTTTGCTGGAACCAATCTACTTCCACTTAGTGTTTGGATGATCTTACATGCCTGGAGAGCTTAATTAGCTTGATATTTGAGTTGTAATTTGAGATAGACAAGTAAGTAAAAGATTTATAATTATGGAATGTTATAATAGAATTTTATGATGATGAAATTGGGATAAATTGTATATGATATTAATGATGAATTGTGGTGGAAATTTCTGCATGAACTTGGATACTTTTTTGTTCTTAATATATGAACGGTAGGTTATGGATTGTTTTAAGGATGAATTAAATTAGGATTTGAGGTATAATGAAGGTGAATTTACGTTAAATAGAGGTGCTAATATAGTGATCTTGAAATTGAAATAGAACTAGGATACATGATTGATAGTGAATGATAGTTTCTATTTTAGTTTTGATGTGTGAAAGATAATGATTTATGAGTTGAAATTGATGGACTTTGGCAAAGGTGTGTTGGATAGAGTATGAAGGAGTAAAAATTGGAAGCAAAATGAAGGTTATGGGTGAGTAAATCTTCAATTCACTCATTTCATGGTAGTGGGAAGTATTTTGGAAGGAGGAAAGGACGACTTTGGGCAATTGTTGGACTATATAAGATTAAGGCACCATATAATGTTTTAATTAGGCGTAGTTAAGGTTGAAAAAGAACCTAGTTTGATGTGGAATAAGTTGATTAAAGGTTTAATAAATTTCGATTATTAATTGAGGTAATAACTTAAGGAAGGTGTTATTTGATAAGAAAGTATCTAATTTTGAAACTTATGAGTTGACAAAAGAATGAAGTATATTTATGAAAGCAAATGTGGTTCAAAGAATATGAGTAAAGTGAATTAGTTGTGATTGTTTATGAATTGGGAAATTATGTGAATATATAATGACAGGAAGGAATTGATGAATGTATGATTGATGATTTTAGGGTTATTAAACTTAATGCATAACCTAATTGTGAACAAGTTATATCTAAGTTATGATGAATGAATGAGCAAGATTTGTGAATAAGGATACATACCTGAGATAGTCAATTAAGCATGCAT
>JANZLF010000221.1:25851574-25870155 GCA_026546835.1 Erythroxylum foetidum
ATTTTGCCCCCACTAAAAATAAAATTTTGCTCCCATTAAAATTTTGCCCCCACTTAAAAAATTTTCTGGATCCGCCCTGTCTTCAACTAACACCATATCCTAGGTTAAGGGGTTATCAACTTTTGAGTCTTCGAGTTCGCTTCTCGTCCTCTTTCGGTTGTGATCTTACGTCAGATTAGCTTTTTCTATACAAAATTTCACTTGTTTACTCATTTTTCCCTTCAAATAAGGGCCATAATAAAAACCACTGGTGACCTTTTGGGTGTCCTGTGACACACGTAACTGTGAAGTGGGGTCTCAGCATTTCAACACGTCTGGTTGAACTATAAGAACTTACGAATTTTAATCATCTTTGTTTTCTTCTTAATCATAACTAAAGGCAGCCTTAGAGTCAAGAAAATACTATTTCTACTTCGAATAGTTTTTCTTTTCTTTTTAACACAAAACTAAATACTAATTATAACAAAAATGAAACTAATAAACGTGGGATAGTGATCTGTTACTTAATCGACATCAAGTGATTTATTTGAAATATTAAGCTCTAATACAAGAAAAGAATAAAGGGAAATGAGTTACTTTCTTTCAAAATTAAGTTTACTTGAAAAAGACAGATGACAGGTTAAGCTAACTGATGGTAATACAACAAAAGAGGATCAATTGTGTCTTCTAGAATGAATAATGGTAATAATTAATAGATGGTGGTATAGCTAGTGCATGATAGATAGAGATTAGCATATATAGTGAAATGGTTTCAAAACAGAGTCGCTTTTTCGGGGCGTAGGCTTTGATGTTAGTATATTATGAGATGTTTCTCATTCTCTCACGAAATCGCGGAAGCCGTTATATATAGTGGTGCTCAATATCACGAAAGTATCGTGAAAGCAAAGAGAGAACACAAAAACAATAGATCAACTAAAAGGACACAAACTGACAAAAACTTTTGTTGCTATATGTGCAAAATCACTTCATCAAACTTCTTTAATTCTGTAGTTTGTTATTTACAGGTGAGAAGTAAAAGAATGGAGGATGGAAATGAGGAGGAGGTATACCAAACTGAGCTTGTTCAATTATTCTCAGAGGAAGATGAGGTATAATTATACCTAGATTGTTTAATTTATACATGTTCGTGAATATATGTCCCTCAATGCTATTCCATGCTCTTGTCATCACTATATTTTTTTACTTAATTAGAATGGATCTCCTTTCGTTACATCGTGATGCTCTTTTTTTTTTCAAACATTTTCAAAAGTATTTTGAGCCAATGTCAAATTTTCATATGTATGTATATATGTGTGTGTGCGTATTTATATACAGGTGAAGGTATTCTTTGAGGGATTGGATGAAGAGTTAAATAAGGTAAACCAGTTTTACAAGTCTCGAGAGTGTGAGTTTCTTGAAAGAGCAGACACTCTGAACAAGCAACTAGAAATTCTGATGGACCTCAAGCAAATCGTCAGTGATCGTCGCCGGAAGCCAAGTCCTGGAATTCTTCAACGTTCTTGGTCGTCTTCTCCCGGCCGTAACTCTGATTTTTCTGGTAATCCTTTCTATTTTATCCAATTCCATTTTAATTATATTATAGTTTAACATGTTTCATTAATGCAATCAATTCAAACAAAAAATTTGTAAAATTAAATAATTGATTTTCTATTAAAATTTTGTTAACATGGTACCATATATGTTTATAACAACGTACTGTTACCAGATTCTTGATATGACATCATGCGATCTGACTGCAAAAACTATGCCTAAGTTGTTTCAATCAGAAAACATATATGTTCTTCATGATTTAAACTTTAGTGGAGAATAAGGTTAAGAAAGGTCACGTGGTACTAAGTTACAAAGTTTGATGGCAGTTGTACGTATCCTGCGCTATTACTACTTAACAAACAAACGTTAAGACCCACATGTATTGGAAATTTTATATATGTTTGTAAATATTGATTTTAAAGAATACTCTCTAGCTATATGTCTGCATTACCTAAGTTGAACGTTGATTGAATCCAGGTAAATGTTTAAGAACTAATGAAAAGGATTTGAGTACTTTTCCTCCTTTTCTGTCTCAAGTCTGAGCCAAAACAGCGATGACTGAGAGCGACCATCCACCCAAATTTTGCAGACCCAATTCACAGTAGCGAATTTTAGTGAAAAATGCTGTAGCTAATTAACAAGACGCTAATTCATAAGAATAATATATATATATATATATTAGCTGATTTCGGGTTTAGCGTTTCATAACATTATTAAATTAATTGGGAACACGTGGAGACCCGGAAATTTGATGAATAAATGTTCTTTTTATTAATTATTTATTCAAGCAAAGAGACCCCTTATCTTTCTATACAGATAGCTGTATGAAATTCCTTTCCACGGAGAAAGGAAAAAAAAAATGTCACTATTCGTTTGACTCTGTGGCAGATCTTAGAAATTGTGTATTTAAAAAAAAAATTGAAGACGCAAATGTACTTTCTGTACACTATTTCTTCACTTATAGTTTAATGCAACAAATATTTCTAAAATTTCAAATCTTGCGTTTTGCTTTTCGATGGAAGTCACATTAAATTATACAAAAAATCTCATGTCAACTTTATCTTCACTATCTATCTAAATTAATTAGTATAAGGTTGTCTAGTGGCAACACCATATTGTATGATAAAAAATTGTACAAAAACTTAATGCTGAATTAAATATACGTGGTGCTACTTTCCATGGATGCAAGACAATTGGTATGATGTTCAAGATTTGATATTAGCGGGGCAACATTAATCATACCGTACGTTCCTTAAATTAAGTTTCCTTCCAATTTCTTCGACCCAAATATGTTTTCCCATTACCCTTAAGTTAAGGGGGAGTAAAACTAGCTTAATTATACTTCTTATTCCTTTACTTGTAGTGCTTTGATTTGCGATAATATATATAGAGAAAAATCGAGTTCTTGCCGTTGAGTATTGAAGACAACTTAAATATTACTGACCTGCTAGGTCCAGTGATGGTAAATTTTGTAACAATCCACTATTCATGCAGAGACTTCAAATGAATCGCTAGATATGTCAACGAAGGCTGAATCCCCACAAACAGATGAAATAATAGCGGCACTAGAGAAACATGGTGTCAATTTCATCAATTCAGCAACAAGGGCAAAGACAAAGAAAGGGAAGCCAAAAATGGCAATGAGGATTGACATTCCGGCGACCACACCGACCCGAACAATCGCAAAGGTGGTAGCGATGCTTTGGGAAGATATAGTGAGCAATCCAAAGAATGAAGTTCAAGGAGATTTCCTAAGAAAAAAGAAGATCCAATGTGCTGAGAAGATGCTTAGGAGTGCATATGTGGAGCTCTATAAAGGCCTTGGCCTGCTCAAAACTTACAGGTCTACATCTTGTCCCTCTTGAATTTAATCTTTTTCTTTTAATGGTAATATTTTAAAATTTATCTCGTTAGTTTCAATTTGGTAGTTTATTATGTAATTGAAAAGATAGGTTCATTATACAAACACGCAAGTCTTATTCATTAAATGAAGGTTGGTGATGGATGGATATGCCCTTGCCGTTTTAGAAAAGGAACAAAAAAAAAAAAAAGAAATTAGTAGATGGTCTCAAGGGTTTTGCATAGTTGTTCCTTAATTATATTTGGAAGAGGTGCAGACGGAATTCCTTAATTATAGATTTAGTAGTAGCCCAACGGCTAAATAGAGAAAGTGTCTAATTCTATTTTTGTTCTTCTTGCCAGCTCATTGAATATGGTGGCCTTTACAAAGATACTCAAAAAATTTGACAAGGTAAGAGATTGTGTGGTATTTCAGTTTTATGACTCATTTCTGAATGCACAAATAGAACAAGCAAAGCTTTATTTGCATAAAGGTACAGGAGCCACTCACTTGTGGTCATCTTTATTAATTGAACGTAAATCAATCGATAGTGGCGGGTGCATATTCCATGTATACATCCCCCTATAACTTGTTTGTAAAGAAGAAAATATTAATTTTCCTTACCAACCTGTATAATTTTATTTAAACAAGGCTAATTTCTAAATCCTTGCTTTTTTCTTTATCTTAACAGGTAGCAAACCAGCAGGCATCAGCTAGTTACCTGCAAGTTGTGAAGAAGTCTCACTTTATTGGCTCCGATAAGGTGACCTCTTATACTCCACACGCTCGTGATTCGGGCATATGAATGCCTGTGCTTAACATTGTCATACATAATCTAGTTTTGATCATCAGAATGTGATACGCGTGATTCAGATATAATGCCCTCACCATCTGCTAATCAATGTTTGTACGTACAATAGAAGGTTGAATCACCAAACCACTAAATATTCATGAAATTAATATATATTTGGAGAATGCATGGGTTGGTAGTTTTTTTTAATTGAATTTTATTTCATTGACAAGGTTGTAAGACTAATGGACGAAGTGGAGTCCAATTTCACGAAGCACTTCGCCAACAACGACAGGAAAAAGGCAATGAAGTTCCTGAGACCTCAGCAGCCAAAGGAGTCTCATATGGTCACCTTTTTTGTAGGTACATAAATAAATCTCCCACTATCGTGAATGTCTTAGTGGTAAAGGCAGAAAGAAATAAAGGCATCATCCTCCATTAAAATTTAATATTCCCTTGAAATTACTATCAAGAAAAATGCCTGAAGACTTGTGTGGTCCAGAAACTAATATATAATATACTTTCATTTTTGAGTAACAATATATTAAACGTGGCAAATGCAACGGGAGTGGATGGTCCAGCTCTAGCATGTATACCGAGAAGGCAATCAGTGTGTAGATAGTCTCGCTCGCCTCACTGGCTTGCTCAGACCGGGCTTTCATATTCTTCAAGAGCCCCTTTTTGACATTCAGGAGCTTTTTCGACGTGATGCGCTAGGCGCAGTATACCCAAGACGATGATTTAGTTGATAAAAAAAAAAAGTGTAGTGCTAGTTTCAGCTAAAGTAGGACCCATCAATCATATTATTCTATCTGGCTTTTATAGTATTAATTTTTGCTTATTGACCTAATGAAGCTGTTATTCATTATTTCTCTCCCTTAGTGCAGGCTTGTTTACGGGGTGTTTTGTCTCACTGTTCAGTATATATGCAATCCTGGCTCACTTGTCCGGCATTTTTAAGCCCAGCACTGGACGATCATATGTTGAAACTGTGTACCCTGTTTTCAGGTAGTACTTATTCCTTATAAGCCCTCTTTCTAAAACCATGTTCTTACAAAAAATATCTAAACTGGTAGTAGTCTATTTCAGAATTCACTATCCATTCAACAAACCTTTTGATACGGTTAATTTGGACTGGCCAGCTAACATGGTTACTTCATAATTAGTTGCAACTAACGATCTGAACGTCGATCTGATTATGCAGTGTGTTTGCCTTGTTAAGCTTGCACTTGTTTATGTATGGTTGCAACGTCTTCTTCTGGAAGACTACAAGGGTAAACTACAATTTCATCTTTGAATTTCAACACACTACAGCCCTCAAGTATAGAGACGCCTTTCTCATGTGCACCACTTTCATGACCTCTGTGGTTGGCGCAATGGTTATTCATCTTCTACTACGTGCTAGTGGCTTTTCTCCAAGCCATGTCGACGCCATTCCAGGATTTCTCCTCCTAGTACGTGTACCTAATTCCTTACGTATTATTAGTTTTTTACCTAGTTCATTCCCTCTTCAACAAACAACCATCTGCTTCTCATAAGAAACAAATTTGGCTTAACTTCTTGTACATACAAATTGTTGGTTATATTCAGTTTTACATGGCATTGCTCGTCTGCCCATTTGACATTTTCTACCGACCAACACGATACTGCTTCATTCGCGTTTTGCGCAACATAATCTGCTCCCCATTTTATAAGGTAAAAGTGCATAGTTTCGTTGCTTATCAATTTGGTCAAAATCATTACCAACTCTTTCTTATTTTTTCTCTTTGAAATAATGAACACCTACAGGTTTTGATGGTGGACTTTTTCATGGCTGATCAGCTTACCAGTCAGGTGATTCATTAGCCATCTTACACATTGTTTGATCCTTGCAGAAACCATTTTACAACCAACTTGAAATTCACTAGAACATATCATGGACATGAATTTTCAGATTAATTTGTAGTTTATGGTGATTTTGTTTGTGAAATCTGTACATCCCATTAACAGATTCCGCTACTGAGGCATATGGAGTCGACAGCTTGCCACTTTGTAGGTAGGAGTTTTAGGACTCACAGCTATGAAACTTGCAACTCGGGAAGACTATTTAGGGAGCTTGCTTACGTAATTTCATTTATGCCATACTATTGGCGTGCTATGCAGGTAAAATAGCTACCTACTTGAACATGTATCATTTTCATTAATGCATAAGAATGTTATCTGCAATCCAATTTTATGGCATCGAGGTGATTATTTACTTATTTTTGAACGGAAGTGTGCAAGAAGATGGTTTGATGAAAGTGACTTGAATCACTTGGCTAACATGGGGAAGTATGTGTCGGCAATGGTGGCTGCTGGTGCAAGGTTAACTTTTGCTAGGCAGGAGAATCAACTATGGTTTGGTATAGTTTTGGCTACATCTGTTTTCGCTACAGCTTATCAGCTGTACTGGGATTTTGTTAAGGACTGGGGACTTCTTAATCAAAATTCCAAACATAAGTGGCTAAGAGACGACTTGATTCTCAAGAACAAAAGCATATATTACATGTCAATTGTGAGTTGTCTCTTTCCCTTAATCCTAGCAAGTCACATCGGATGTTATCTTAGGAATTGGAATATTGCAGGCTTTGAACTTCGTTCTTAGAGTGGCTTGGGTGGAGACAGTCGTGGGATTTCGTGTGAACAATATGGTTGAGAGAAGGATGTTGGACTTTTTCCTGGCTGCCTTAGAAGTTTTCCGACGAGGCCACTGGAATTTTTACAGGTACTTAATTGGTGGACAATCAAAGTTTAGTGTTTAAATTATAAAACGTGTCAGGATGCTTTAACTGATTTCTACTGCTAGCTATAATATTGGATCGCAAGTACTAGTTGTAACAAGCAAATCTGTCCAGCGAAACTTGTGAAATTAACAAGAGGCTAGGTAATGGTTGAAACAGGTTGGAGAATGAGCATTTGAACAATGTTGGAAAGTTCAGAGCAGTAAAGGCGGTTCCTTTACCATTTCGTGCTTCAGATTCAGATGCGTAAAAATGATTTCGCTCAGCAACTTAATGAAGTTCCGGTGCCTGATCAGCTTATATTTGGTCAAGAACTTCTCCACATCAACTAACGTCATATAACACTCTTAAGGATTGGCATAGGGTTAACTCAAAACTTGATGTCACCACCGTAACAACAAGGATTTCCGGCATCATGATCAAAATGTTCATACCCTTATTATCATTCAAATTTATCACGCCATTCATAAGTGTAAAGCATTAGCAACCAATAACGTTGCAAGTTCTCGGGAATTCTAAGTACAGTTCCCTTATGTAAATGCGGCCCTTTCTTTGAGTTGCGGGCTTTTCCCTGATCATCCTATTTGTACTTTTTAAAAGAAGTTGATGTGTGTCTGTGGTTTTCCTCAAATCGACCCATTAAGAGCATTAAATTTCAAACTTCCCTATAGTAAAATTATTCGAAATAAAATTCAAAATTTATATATATACAATTATTGTCTTTAACATATAAATATTATTATTTTCAATTAAAATATTTCACTATCAATTATTACAGATAATTTATATCAAATTAGTAAGTTTAATATTTTCTAAAAATAAAATTTAATTTTAGAATATCAAAATAACATTCTTATTATTTTATAACGCATATTAAAAGAGATAAGTTCTATGTTAAATAATTATGTTTTACAAAGGAACTTGAGGCATTTGAATATATTTAAGCTTAAATTAATTCTAGATAATTGGACAATAAATTTTTTTGATAATAAATCTTAATTTATTATAAAATCTAATTAAATATTGAAAATAATTACTTACATATTAATATTATCCAATAAAATTAACAACTACCAAATTAAAAATTCTTATCTTTCAACTTATTTAAAAATTTGAATGTTACATGATTTGTAATCATCTTACTTCAAATTATAAGAGACTAAATTAATATCAATAACTTTTTGAAAATATCTCATCCATAAAATATTTAATTACAAATAATAATCTAATAGTTATCATGCGCTTTGAACACGCCAAAAATAAAATCTAACTCTACACAACTAAATTTGTAGTAGTAGTGAAAAAGGATCATATCCATAGAGAGTATGTATTTAACTTTTGTAATGAATAAACTAGTGTTTAGGATTGGGGGAGAGGGAGGAGGATTTAGTTGAATTCAATTAATAAAATAATAAAACTAAACTATTGCAGACAAATCAAATCAAATAGTACAAAATTACTAAGATTAATAAATGAATTTTGAATCTAGTTTGTTGTTCAATCTTGACCTTCACACGAATGTGCATAATCAATCATTATGTTGTTCTCGTACCTCTCTTTGAAACTATTAACTGTAGATTAACAACAAGCTCTATTTATCCCTATTTTCCCATATGTTGTATCTAATTAAAACAAACTCTTTAATTAGGTCTAGCTTACAAACAAACTAGAATAAGTTCTCTAGGTTTAGTGTAACAATAGCATTACATAATGGGAAAATAGGTTAATCTAAGCAATAACCATATATGTTCAGGTCTTTTAACCTATGCTATTTTGTTCCTAATGATGCTCAACCATTAGCTTACCACAAGTGAATTAGAAATACAATGATTACATATTGCAATCTAGATTATGGTCATGAATCTATACATGAATAATCTAGTGGACTTATTTAAATTGTTCATACATAAATCCAAACTATTAAACACATAATAGCACAGTCAATCCTAAAAGAGAGTTAAAAATAATATCACTAGATTAATCAAAACCCAAACATGTTCGTTAACCTCGATATCCCCTTTGAACTAGAACTATGAAGTTTAGCTCCTAATAGCTCTTCAAAGGGAAAAGAAACAACCGTCTTTTAAGTCTTTAATATCCTCATCCCATTTTGACCTCGTAAATGTACTTTTATAATACAAAATTAAGGTTGCCTGGATATAAACGGTTAGTTACATGGGCATGTAAGTGACAATGTATGTTAATTTTGGAAAAAATCATGGAGTTACAAAGTCCTAGAGAGATACACAGCCAACCTACACAACAATGTAAGTCATTTGCATAGCCTTATAAGTCCCCATGGGTGTGTACATCTCAAGGTCTGTTTGAAATAATTTCTTCAAGTTTGTACACATCTCTAGTGAGTTACATGTTCCTATACATAGCTGTGTAAGTCACAATTAATCTATTTCTTCCATACTATGTCCCGTCTTCATCCTAATTCATCTCCTTCTTGCTCTACAAATAAAAATAAGATTGAACATTGATAGAATGTGTTGGCCCTCAAATTTTTTTTAGGATTTAGTTTTTCTTTAGGTCTATGATAGGAGATTTATTACATGGGCTAGTTAAATTAAAAGTAGTAAGAAGGCATAGAAGGGTATTTTGGGTAGCTTACTTAAGTTTAAAAACCATAAGGCATTAAAGGGCAAGGTGGACTTTTCTCAATCATTAAGGGTAAAATAGGAAGAAAGAAGATTTGTTTTCTTCCTAAAGAGGAGGAAAGCGAAAATGGGAAAGAAAGAAGTGAAATAACAAATTAAAGAGAGAGAGAAGAGAGATTTCGGTGGTTGAGAGGAAAGAAGAGAGTTGAGTTAGGGTTTCATCTTTTCTAAACCTTCTAAAAAGATTTTGAGGTTGTGCAAGAAGGGAAAAAGGTAGAGGAAGACAAGAGCTTTCTTTGAAACTAAACATCTATTCTTTTGGTGAAGATGTAAGGTAAGAGCATTTTCAATGTTTTGGATTTTTGGAAGTTTATGAAGCTTAGGAGAGGCATGAGTTTAGGTACTCTAGGATCAATTTTAGTAAATGTACTGTGTGGGTCTTCAATTTTGCAACTTTTTTGAACTTGTGACTTTTCTTATGAAAAGGAATCAAGAAAGACAAGAAGAGCAAGAGGAGAAGCACATTTGAGCAAGTTATAGTCAAAGAATTCAAGGTGTGTTACATTTTTATAATTGAATAAGAAGCCATTAATGTTTCTTTCAAGAGAGGGGAAATAAATGTTTTTAACTACTTTTAAAATGTGCATTTATTGTTCTTTAAATGCTTTGAGCAAGTGTTACATGTGTGTGTATGAATTTTGTGGATGAATTATGAAACAAAAATGGAAATGATTTTGAAAGGATATCGAGTATATGAAATCATGTTTCGAAAATGTGCCATTTTGGGCAACAAGTTTTTGAGATGTGAAATGAATGATTTTGTGAGTTTGTGGATGATTTTTTGGGTTTGTGGTGGTCCCATAAGTATGTCAAGTATACTTTGACCAAAGGCTTCTCCCGTTTACCCGCTAGTGACATGAAGCTCCTTCATGGACTCTCCTAAATTCACGGCTACACAAGACCATTATGATAATTGTGTAGTACGTTCTGTTTTGGATCCACCCAAACCATTCCAATGTGCTTAAGTGTCCACATGTGTTGGTAAGTTTGATGATGCATGAATTAAGTTGCTTATGAATTGTTGATAAATTGAGATATGGAAAATATATGTATTTTGACTCAATGTGAGTTTTAAAATGGTTTTTGCTTACTAACGATTATAAAATTTTTACCTACGAGTTTTAATCTCACCTCCTATATTTCCGCCCCATATTCAGGTGAAGAGCATGAGAACGAGTAACCAAGGGTCAAGGCATCACTTTGACTTTGCAAACTTTTGTATTTTAAGCTAGTTTTGTAAACCAATGCTTTAGTTGCATTTTGAGCAAATTATTGCTCATGTATTCTTCCATATTTTGAGATTTTGAGATTTTGTTATATTGTGGCTTGAAATGCCCATTAAAGCCTTGCAAAACACTTATCTTTTGATAAAAATGATGTATGATTGTGTTTTACAAATGATATTTCCAAACTGTTGAGTTTCATTTTCAAGTCTTCTATAGGGGTAAAATTCATGCTCTAACTTTGGGAGAAAAACTGGATTAATCTAGGTCGAATTAGTCCTCAAGGTCTTCATAAAAGTTGTATATCATGAAATTATATTTCGAACCATCTAAAAAACACCTTAATCTAAGCTCGCTAGGGAAAGTTATGATAATTTTTCTAATTCATCTGACCCTTCGTCTGGGTTCATCTGATCCTATTGTCTTATCCCATTTTTGATCCTATAAATAAACGAATTAGTCCTCAAAGTCCTCATATAATTTGTAGATCTTGAGATTAAATTTCGAACCATCTAAAGAACACCTTAATCTGAGTTCTCTATGGAAAGTTATGACAATTTTTCCAATTCATTTGACCCTTCATCTAGGTTCATCTGATGTTATCGTCTTATCCCACTTTTGATCTTGTAGATAACCGAATTAGTCCTCAAGATCTTCATAAAAGTTGTAGATATTGAAATATTCTTTTGAAACATCTAAATAACATTATAATCCAATTTCTGTAGAGAAAGTTATGCCATTTGTCTCGAAATAGGTTCAGTATGATTGAGGACAAATGATATAAAAGAATAGAATTTGAACTCAGTTCCTAAGACTTACAATTTGTGGTTGAAAGTTGGGTATAGTGTATCATCCTAGTAATAGCAGTCTAAAAAGGTTTTGGGCCCAAACTCATAGAATTCTAAGCCAAATTGAATGATTTTGGTGTCCTTAGAAACTTAAGACAATGGGGACCAAATGTTTTGAAGAAGTTAAAGTGTAATCCCAGTTTGATTTTTCCAAAAACCTATTCTGAAATAGGAGAAATGAGTTTGTTTGGATGTTTGGCTGGTGTGGGCGCCACTCATATGGGATGGTGACTAATGAGAGTTCCTTGCAGTAACCCTATAGGATAATATGTTCAAGCTTTATGACTCTAAATGTTGGGCTTTGAAATCAGGTTTCAACATTTTATTAGATGTCCCCGAGTGCTCCAATGCCTGGGAGGGGTATTGCCTCGGCTAGGAACAAGCAATCAAAGGCAACTTCAGTGCAAATCTCAACCACAGGGGGTAATAACAGGGTGGAGAGGAGCAGGAACATGAACCCTCAATGTGAGCATTGTGGAAAGCTTCACAGGGGAGAGTGCTTCAAGTTACTTAGAGCATGCTTCTGATGCGGAGAGAATGAACACATGATCAAGGATTGTGCCCAAGTAATAAGACAAGAGGGGTCGCAATTGGAAGCCCCAAGGAGAGCAGAAACAAGGAGAACCAGACTAGCCGTTGAGGTGGGTAGTTCTAGAGCTACAAAGAAGGCTATTCTTCCAGGAAGGCCTAAGGGACAGTCTCAAGCAAGAGTGTTTGCCATGACTAAAGAAGAAGCTATAGCCGTAAGTGAAATTGTTACTGGTATGGCTCAGTTATTTAGTTTTGAAGTATATGTTTTGATTAATTCTAGCTCCATGCACTCATTTGTTTCTGCAAGCATATCATTACATGGTGTGAATTCAGTGCCTTTGGATAGTCCCTTGATTGTTAATACTCGTCTAGGAAGGCATGTGATAATAAGTCAAGTGTATAAAGAATGTGAGCTCTTCATCGATGGTGCTAGACTGGTAGTGGATTTACTACCTCTAGACCTAAAAGGTTTAGACGTTATACTTAGAATAGATGCCATGGAACAATATCATGTGAAGTTAAATTATAGCCTCAAGGAGGTGGAATTTGATTTGGGCAACGGTGAGAAGGTGATTTTCAGGGTGGACAGGAAAACATTATTACCAAAAATCATTTCGGCTTTGCTAGCTAACAGGATAACGAGAAAGGGATGTGAAGCCTTCTTAACATATGTTGTGGACACTGATGTGAATGAAGGGAAGTTAGAGGATTTTCCCATTGTGGGGAAATTTCCAGACGTGTTTCCAAAGGACTTGCCTAGTTTGCCACCTGTGAGGAAAATCGAGTTTGCCATTGACTTGATTCCCAGAACTGCACCCATTTCTATACCACCTTATAAAATGGCTCGAGCTGAGCTGAAGGAGCTTAAGGGATATTTGGAGGAACTACTAAGAAAGGGGTACATAAGATTGAGTTCATCATCTTGGGGAGCGCCGATTTTGTTTGTTAAAAAGAAGGATGGAACATGGCGGATATATATTGATTACAAGAGACTCAACAAGGTGACCATCAAAAATAAGTACCCTCTGTCCCGAATAGATGATTTGTTTGACCAACTGCAGGGAGCAAAAGTATTTTCTAAAATTGATCTCAGGTCAGGCTATCATCAGCTCAAAATCAAGGAGTCTGATGTAAATAAGACAACCTTCAAGACATGGTATGGACATTATGAGTTTTTAGTCATGCCTTTTGGATTGACAAATGCTCCAGTTGCTTTTATGGATCTTATGAATAGGGTCTTCAAGGAGTATCCAGATCAATTTGTTATAATGTTTATCGATGACATTCTGGTTTATTCTAAGAGTGAAGAAGAACACGAGGAACATCTTAGAATAGTGTTGCAAACATTGAGGGAGAAGGAACTTTTATGCTAAGTCCATCAAGTGTGAATTTGGGGTTTAATAGGTGTTATTCCTTAGACATGTAATTTCGAAGGATAGGGTGCATGTTGATTCGAGAAAAATTGAATCAATGATGAATTGGCATACACCCAAGATAGTGATAGAAGTGAGGAGTTTTCTGAGGTTGGCAGGTTATTATAGGAGATTCGTTGAAGAATTTTCTATGATAGTTGCTCCGATGACTAAGTTATTGAAGAAGAATCAGAAATTTATATGGAGTGAGGAGTGTCAAAAGAGCTTTGAGGAGTTTAAGCACAGAATGACCAGTGCACCAATCTTGACCCTCTTTGTGGGAGATAAGGGTTATACAGTATACAATGATGCTTTGAGAAAGGGTTTGGGTTGTGTGTTGATGCAAGAAGACAAGGTAATAGCTTACGCCTCGCGACAACTAAAGCCTTATGAATTGAATTACCCGACCTATGATCTGGAGTTAGCAGCGATAGTTTTTGCCTTAAAAATTTAGAGACATTATCTATATGGGGTTCAAACAAGAATTTTTACAAATCATAAAAGTCTCAAGTATTTGTTAAGCCAGAAAGAGTTAAATTTGAGATAGAGAAGATGGTTAGAGCTAATTAAGGATTATGATTTTTTAATTGAGTATCATCTAGGTAAGGCAAATGTAGTGGTGGATGCTTTAAGTAGGAAATCATCAATAGCCCATGTTTAAAGAGTTTATGTACCGTTATCGGAAGAGATGGCTAAGCTTAGAATAAACTTGAAATAGGGGAAGCTAGATTGTGTTATTGTAAATTTCAGAGCGAGATAGATACTCAGGGAGAAAGTTAAAGAGTTACAAGCACAGGATGTAGAATTGAGTGAGCTTCGAGAAGAAATCCAAAATGGTAAGAAATTTGAAGTGTTACTGAGAGATGATGGACTTATGGTTGTAAGGAATAGACTTTGTATCCTGAATGTCAAGGACGTAAAGGTTGAGATACTTGATGAGGCACATAACGTGCTTTAGGCCATGCACCCAGGTAGCACCAGGATTTACAAAGGCCTGAAAAAGCATTGCTGGTGAAAAGGCATGAAGAGGGATATAGTAGAATATGTAAGCAAGTGTCTAGTCTGTCAACAAGTTAAGGCTGAACATCAGACACCTTTAGGCAAGTTAATGCCATTGTCCATTCCTGAATGGAAGTGGCAAAGAGCAAACATGGATTTTTCTAATGGGTTTGCCCAAGACCTGTAGGAAGCATGATGCCATATGGGTTATTGTTGATCATTTGACGAAGTCAGCCCATTTTTTGGCAATCAAACAGACTAATTCTCTGTATGTGCTAGCAAAGAAGTATATTGATGAGATAGTAAGATTTCATGGGATTCTAGATCCTATACACTCTGATAGGGATCTTTGATTCACTTCGATTTTAGGGAAGCTTACAAGAGGCTTTGGGGACCAAGTTGAATTTTAGCACGACTTTTTATCCACAGATAATGGTCAATCTGAGAGAATCATTCGAACCCTTAAGGGAATGTTTAGGACATGTGTGATAGATTTTAAAGGAGCATAGGATGAGCATTTGCCATTGGTCAAATTTGTTTACGACAATTCGTACCACTCGAGTATTCAAGTGGCCCCTTATGAAGCATTGCATGGAAGGAGATGTAGAACTCAAATATGCTGGGATAAAGAAGGAGAAAGAAAACTATTAGGGCCAGAGTCACTTCAGATGACAATGGACAAGGTGGACTTTTCTCAATCATTAAGGGTAAAATGAGAAGAAATAATTGTTGTTTTCTTCTTAAGAGGGGAAAAAACAAAAATGGGAAAGAAGGAAGTGAAATAACAAATTAAAGAGAGAGAGAAGAGAGATTTCGGTGGTTGAGAGAAAAGAAGAGAGTTGAGCTAGGGTTTCATCTTTTCTAAACCATCTAGAGAGATTTTGAGATTGTGCAACAAGGGAAAAAAGGTAGAGGAAGACAAGAGCTTTCTTTGGAACCAAACATCTCTGCTTTTGGTGAAGATTTAAGCTAAGAGCATTTTAAATGTTTTGGATTTTTGGAAGGATTTTGGTTCATGAAGCTTAGGAGAGGCATAGGTTTAGGTACTATAGGATCAATTTTAGTAAATATATAGTGTGGGTGTTCAATTATTCAACCCTTTTGAACTTGTGACTTTTGCTTATGAAAGGGAATCAAGAAAGACAAGAAAAGCAAGAGGAGAGGCACATTTGAACAAGTTATAGTCAAAGAATTCAAGGTGGGTTACATTTTTATAATTGAATAATAAGCCATTAATGTTTCTTTCAAGAGAGGGGAAATAAATGTTTTCAACTACTTTTAAAATGTTCATTTGTTGTTCTTTAAATGCTTTGAGAAAGTGCTACTTGTGTGTGTATAGATTTTTTGGATGAACTATGAAACAAAAATGGAAATGATTTTGAAAGGATATCGAGTTTATGAAATCATGTTTAAAAAATGTGTTATTTTGGGCAACAAGTTTTCAAGATGTGAAATATATGATTTTATGAGTTTGTGGTGGTCCCATAAGTTTGTCAAGTGCATTTTAACCAAAGATTTCTCCCGCTTGCCCGCTAGTGGCACGGAGCTCCCTCATGGTCTCCCCTAAATTTACGGCTACACAAGACCCTCATGGGAGTTGTGTAATACGTTATGTTTTGGATCCACCCAAACCATTCTAATGTGCGTATAAGTTCACATGTGTTGGTAAGTTTGATGATGCATGAATTAAGTTGCTTATGAATTGTTGATAAATTGAGATCTGGAAAATATATGTATCTTGACTCAATGTGAGTTTTAAAATAATTTTGCTTACTACCGATTATAAAATTATTACCCACGAGCTTTAAGTTCTACCCCTCTATTTTTTCCCCATCTTTAGGTGAAGAACATGAGAACAAGTAACCAATGGTCAAGGCATCATTTCGACTTTGCATACTTGTGTATTTTAAGCTAGTTTTATAAACCAAGGCTTTAATTGCATTTTAAGCAAATTATTGCTCATGTATTCTTCTATATTTTGGGATTTTGAAATTTTGTTATATTGTGGCTTGAAATGCCCATTAAAGCCTTGTAAAATACTTGTCTTTTGATAAAAATGATGTATGATTGTGTTTTACAGATGATATTTCCAAATTGTTGAGTTTCATTTTCAAGTCTTCTATAGGGGTAAAATTCGTGCTCTGACTTTGGGAGAAAAATTGGATTAATCTACATCAAATTAGTCTTCAAGGTCTTCATAAAAGTTGTAGATATCGAAATTATCTTTTGAACCATCTAAAGAACACCTTAATCTGAGTTCACTAGGCAAAGAGAAAGTTAAGATAATTTTTCCAATTTGTCTGACCCTTCGTCTAGGTTCATCTGATCCTATCGTCTTATTTGATCCTATAGATAACCAAATTAGTCCTCAAGATCTGCATAAAAGTTGTAGATCTTGAGATTATCTTTCGAACCATCTAAAGAACACCTTAATCTGAGTTCTCTAGGGAAAGTTATGACAATTTTCCCAATTCGTCTAACCCTTCATTTAGGTTCATTTGATGCTATCGTCTTATCCCACTTTTGATCCTGTAGATAACCGAATTAGTCCTCAAGATCTTCTTAAAAGTTTTGATCTTGAAATCTTCTTTTGAAAAATCTAAAGAACAATGTAATCCAATTTTTGTAGAGAAAGTTATGTCATTTGTCTCGAAATAGGCTCAGTATGATTAAGAACAAAACCTTGTTTGATTCTTTCGGTGATAACTGCGTCATCCGAACTTTAAATGAGATGAGTTCTTGTTTCTAAATAAACTAGAGACATAGACTTACAAATGATCTAAAAGAATAGAATTTGAACTCAGTTCTTAAGACTTACAATTTTTGGTTGGAAGTTGGGTATAGTCTATCGTCCCAGTAATAGCAGTCTAAAAAGGTTTTGGGCCCAAACTTATATAATTCTAAGCCAAATTGAATGATTTTGGTGTCCTTAGAAACTTAAGACAATGCGTAACAAATGTTCTGAAGAAGTTAAAGTGTAATCCTAGTTTGAGTTTTTCCCAAAACCTGTTTTGAAATAGGAGAAATGAGTTTGTTTGGATACTTGATTGATGTGGGCGCCACTCATATAGTGTAACATCCCATCACCAATGGGAAGGGTATTTTAGTAATTTGGGACAGGTTAGAAGTATTAAATTGTATCTCGGCATGCACATACAACATATAGCCTCTATGACTGATGATTGTTTTGCACTTGCACATGGTATACATGCATTCATGACATTTTCCGGCTTAGGTTTCAAATTGAGATCTTTTGTGAAATTTATGGGATAATTGTATTTGAAAAATTATTTGGAGTGCGCCATTGAGTGTTTTACATTTTTAGGGATTTATGGAAATTTTTCTGGAATTTTTCGGGGTTCTTGCCCGGACCGGAAAATTCCAACTGACTGACTGAGTGAGCCTTTTTGTACTGAAAAGGATTGCCTAATGGCATGAGATTAGTGGATAAATGAGGTTAGGGAATTATTTTAGTGCCATGATTAGAGCTTAATTGGGATTAGCACTTAATTACATTAGATGAGTTTGATTTTGTCTTTTTTTCCCTTAATAAGCCAAGTGTCCCTTTTAAATTAAATGGTTTTGTCTTCTTTCATCATCATCCACGACTTTTTCCCTTTGATATACTTAAAAATTCATTTTGGAAAGCATTTGGCAAGCTTCTCTTCTCCATCATCCGAAACATCACTTCTCTTCCTTGGTGTGCTTCCCTTCATCCTTCGATTGTCTTCTTCTTTCTCCCATCCTCCTTTGCTTTTTGCCTACTTCTTCTTTATGCATATCCAAGACTAAGTTGAAACCTTGAAGTGTTGATCATATTTGTGATGCTTGGGATAGCCGTGAATGGTGTTTAAGTAGTAGTAAGTGGAGAGTATTAAAGACTTGAAGAATTGAGGGCTTGTAACTTGATTAAGGTAAGATTTGTGTTTGCTTTCCTTCTTTTGGTAGTTAGAAGCATGTATGGGAATCCTTTGAGCATTTATTTG
>JANZLF010000221.1:25885894-25896849 GCA_026546835.1 Erythroxylum foetidum
TAATAATAATAATAATAATAATAATAATAATAATAATCATAATCATAATCATAATAATAATAATAATCTATTATGGTATAATCAACTAATATCAATCTAATGCTAAATCTTCTTTCCTTAACTTTGCAATCTCCCTTTCAGGATTTATGTCCATGGCTTTTTAGTTATGTCCTAGTTTCCTCCCCTTTTGTTTGTCTTGTTGGTCTTTTTTTTTCTTACCTTGTCATTGTTTCTTTGCTTTTGCCTAACTATTTTATAATGTTCTCTTCCACTTTTTTTCTTTATTCTCTCTCCTTCTTCTTCAGTTGCTAGAGTTCCACTATTGCCTATTTGATCCCTTTAATATCTCCAGGTTCCACTACTGCTTATTTGAGCAGTTTTCCTATCTATATCTCATGCATTCTAAGGTCAAAGTCAATCTACCCTTGTTAGATGTGATTAGGAGCATTTCTTCTTATGTCAAGTTCTTCAAGGAACTAAATACTAAGAAATGAAAGTTTGAGCTTAACAAGAAAGTGTTAGTTTTGGAAGTAGCAAGTGCAATTTTGCAGTCACATTTACCCCCAAACTAAAATACCCAGGACTTTTTATCGTGAAAGTATCAATAGGTAAGGTGATGAGGATAAGGGTATGATTGATCTTGGAGCAAGCATAAATCTTATGCCTCACTCTATTTATGAGAAATTGGATTTGAGATAGTTAAGACCTATAAACATGTGTTAGCAATTAGCTGATAGGTCAATCTGTTATTCGAAAGGAATAATGAAAGACGTGTTGGTGAAAGTTGGAAGATTGATTGTACCTGTAGACTTTGTTGTCCTAGATATAGGGAAGTGAAGGAGAAAGAAAAGGAGCACTCCATACTCCTTGGGAGGCGTTTTATGGCCACTACCAACATTTTGATTAATGTGAAGATAGGAAAATTGATCATGACAGTCGTAGGAGAAATAGTAGAATTATCAATCTTTAATGTTGAACCTATTCCTACTTTTACTATTTTTGAAGACTAATCTTTTGTTGATCAAGTTAATGCTGCCAATTTTGATTTCGCCCTGTAGGAAGAAGAAGACAAGAATCTGGACTTAGTTAAAGAGAGTGATGAATGCTACCAATTGCTATTATATGCAATTGAGGAAATGTCTAGAAAATTTTTGGAGATGGATCCACATGAAAAAGGCGAAAAGGGTGGAATCAATCACTTTGAGAGACCTACCTTGAGAATGATCATTGAGGTGTCTAGCTACTAGATGTTAAAGAAGCAACCCATTTTTTTTTTGTTTTTCAATTATCTGTTGGTTGTTATTTTTCTTAGTGAACCTGAACATAGTTTGTTTTCTTTATGTGCACATGCTTACTCCTCCATCTTTTCGATCTTTTTTCCTTGAAGCTATCTTCATTCTTGGACGCAGTACACATTCCATACTAGATCAACGTAGTGATCATCCCACATTGTTATCATATTTCTATCCCTTTCTTTATTGCTTGTTAGTTTAATTTCTTTTAGTTTTAATGTTTGTCCTTGTTCTTGTTATTTTGTGTCTTAGATCCTCTTTTACTTTTTTGTAAAAAATTATTTTTTGTGTTTTGTATGTTGGTTTTCCAATTTAGTGGTTAGAGATGCATGTTTATTAAATAAACACGATCTGAATTAGAAATTCCTAATATGAGTGAATGAGTATACTTGCATGCTTAGGTTGATTGGCTTGGATTTCGATTAAAGGGGCATTAGCTTTGTGATAGATGAATGACACTTTTCATTTGGTAAGAATTTAAGTCTTTTTTAAATATTAAACACCAAATTCAAGTATTCTTTGTTGAGAGTGTTCTTTCATGAGATCACATAATCTTATGAAAATGTTGAAATGATGAAGGCCATTAGGATTTACCCCTTTTGCTTAAAAAGCCACCATGATGTTATCTTTAGTGAACTCCCTTTGAGCTTAACATGAAACATTTTCTTTCTTTAAACACAAAATATCAGCCTTGAACTTGATTATTTATCCTCTTTATTGTACTTACCATAAGGCAAGTTGAGCATTTGAATAGGTATGATTGAGTTTAGGGAATAATTGTTTGAACAAGTATGGGGGAATCATAGCATATATTTGGCTTTTGTGTTAGGAATGGATAGTAATAATTTGTATCTCTCCTCTACATTTTTCTCTTCTAAACTTGATCTTGTTCTAAATTAATAAATAAAAAATATAGTAAAAGAAGAGAGAGACAAAAATCAAGAAAAAGTAAAAATAAAAAAGAAGGAAAAAGAAATAGAAATAGAAAAGAAAAGGAAGGAAGAGAAAATGACCAAAAATGAAAAGAAGAGGAGAGAAGTAGAAAATGGGAAGTGTTAATTTTGTTAAATGAGAGAAAAAAATTGGGGCATTTTATAATTCATTATTTTGTATTGTTTTAAATGCTTAATTTGTGTTGTGGTTTTAAACTGTGATTTTTCTTTATCCTACCCTTAGCCTGGCCCCATTACAAGCAAATAAAGATCTTCGGATTGAAGTTTGTGTTTGATAGCTATAGATTGGATTAGTAAGCAAGCTTATGGTAGAGGTCTTGCATGAAAAATGAATGATGAGTGAATATACCCTACCTTTGAATGCTTGAGAGGATGGAGAGTGGAGATACTTTGAATTGAAATACTTGTTGATTTTGGATAAATATGTGAAAAATAACTTGTTCATGGAGTATTACAAGTTTCAAATTATTAGGTTATGTTTATTGAAATGATCATTGACATCTTTAACTATTCTTTGGGAAAATTGTTGTTTCCATTGTTTGTTTTTGTATAGTCTAGGGTTTTTTATTCTGCTTGAGGACAAGCATAGTTTAAGTGTTGGGGAATTGTTGTGTCTAGTTTCCATTTCTTTTAATTGCCTTCAAATCTTGATTTTGGTTACAAAGTCTTATAATTTGGTCCAAATGAGAGATAAATTGAATGAAAAAGGTGTGAATATTGCATGCATATTGATTGATTTTTTTTTTGAATTTTGCATTAAAAAATTAAAGTTCACGTCACTTTGCATGAAACAAAAAAGGAAGAATATAATAATATGAATGTCACCACCTGTACGTGCTGGAGTTATGTAAATATAATGCTCTGGAAAGCACGTGTATTTATATGTAACTTAATCTTCTTCAGTTACAGTTCTGTAATGAAAATATTTATTATTAATAAAACAAAAGAGTTTGGTTTTTATGAGCATTATATATCTAGTCAAAAGTTAACCAAATTCTTTTGTATGTAATATACATATACATAGACATGTATGAGAAACATGTATATTATAATAATCTAAATTAATTGATTCATAATTGAATAATCAAGTTAGTCGCTTAATTACGATTTAGACTGTAGTGTTTTGATTTATCTCCATATAAGTAAAGGAGTTTACTTTAAGGGAATAATGAGTTTCATATCATGATAATAGTCGACTATTGAGAATGACACTATTAAATAAATTTGAAATCAAGTATGCTTTCAAGAATAAACTAGGTCGTTACTTTAGTCTTAAAACATACATTTTAGCATTTGCTTGTTATAGACTACAATCTTGATGAGTGGTGAACTCATATGTATTTGATTATAATTCTTGATATGATTGGAATATATTTTTATAGAGTATTAATCTAGTATTTGCATGTTGGAATTATTAATTAAAACATGTATCAAGAAACATTCACTCAAATAAAGAATTTATAGTGATATCATCACTTCTAGATGTTTTATGGAGATTGGTGATTAAACTAGCATCAGGAGTGTGATGGACTAGCTAACCATCAAGTCTTAACACCAAGATGAGATATTGTATGCTATTCACCATATAGAATAAAACGGGAGATTTAGATGGAAAAACCAACATAAGGGCAAAATGGTAATTTTATCTTTTATTGTGCAGATGGCTATAATAAGGTTTATAATAGGGTTTGCAATTGGACATATTATTTGAAATATGTTTTTCTCATAATATTTAGTAATTCAAGAGTTCAAATAATTGTCTTTAGTGGAATAATATTTAGTTAATAAGCTAGATTTAATTATAATGAAATTGAATTAATTTTGGGCTTATTGGAGCTTGAATTATCTAAGTCCAATAAGATTCTCCACTTGGCTTCAAGGAAGGTTATCAAGCAAAGTAAGAAATATAAATGGAGGTTTTAAAGCCCATGATTGAATGTTGGGCTTGTACTAATTAATGGTTAATTAGAAGCCTAAATGGACATTTAGAAATAGGCTAGACTTTGGTTTAATTTGATTAATTTGATTAATTAAATTAAAACAAAATTCTTAAAGAAATGGAAGGTTTAATTTCAATACTAAGGTTGAATGTGCAGATGCACATTTAGCATTGAATTGCTAAATAAAGATAGTATATATCATGCTTTATCATCATTAAATGGAGTAATGATCTTACCATTAAATGGTTTAATAGTTGTCTTTTAATGATGACATGTAATGTAACCTTTTAGCATTCATTTGATTAAAGATGAAAGAGGTGTACTTGATGGATGATCTTCCTTCTTTCATCACTAAAACCAAAATTGACATGTCATTTTAGGTGATTGGTCTTTTCATATAGCCATCTTAAAACAAATGAGAAGAGTCTCATTTAATGGTTTCTTTATGTTTGATTAAAGAATGAAGTGATGCATTAGATGCTCCCCTTTTCTTTCTTTTTATATATAACCGAAATTGACAAGGTGTAAGATAAAATGACATGATTTTGTATTTGAAAGAAGAAAGTAAAATGAAATTAACTAACAAAAACAAATTAAAAAATATGCGAAAAATAATAGATGTGGGGAATTCGGTAGGGACCCAATTTTTTAGTTCAATCTCGACCTACACCCTAATTAAACATATTTCATTAATTTGTTATTCTTTAACTTCTCCTAGCAATTATTAATCGTGGGTTAAGAGTTAACCTGAGTTTTTCCTTAGGTTTTGTTTAATCAAGTTACGATTGTTAATTAAACCTAAACACTGAATAACCTAGGATACGATCTCTATATTTAATTAGTAGTAGCATTACAAATTAGGAAAATTGATTAATCAAGGCAATAACCACATACAATGCGTCATTTAACCTAGGTCATGTTCTTCCTAATGATTATGAATCATTAGTCCCTATACATGAATTTCAACATAACAATTACGGATTATATTGAAATTCTAGAAATGGGTTTGCAATTAATGATTCACTGAACTCATTAAGATCATCATCTCACAATACCCAATGAGTTCATACACAAATAATGAAGCAATAATGAAAATCTGATTATCCATATACAAAACCCAAATCAATTAATTTGGGATAACACAATCAATTTCTAATGAGAGAAAGAAACTATAAAATAATTAAAAAATACTTAACTCGAGTCGTTGACGGCGATGTCACCTCCAAAACGGCATCAGGACATCTAGCCTTTCATGGGTCTTTCCTAAAAAAATGCTTCAGCCCTCATGTTTTAGCCCCACCGAAGACCACTTCAGTTCTCCTTCACTGCCCTTTTAGGCAACCCCCTCTACTATTCGTCAATGTGACAATTTAATATTGGAGTTTATGGTCCATACTTCCCGTTCATTCCCCGCACAATGTTTGCTCCCTTCTTCACATCCCAACACCAAGCCACATCTCTTCTCCACCAAGCCATAGCCCATGCCTCTCACTGTGCCAAAACTCCAGCCTGCACAACGTTTCTCCTAGCTACTGCACCTCCACTATTTAGTGATGGGACAAATAAACATCCTTTTTCACATTTATTGTCCACGCCTAAACCCTTGCAGAACCCTTGCTCCTATTCTTGGCCAAACGTCTATGTTTCATGCATAACGTTTGTATGAAGCACAGACGTGGTCTACATTTACACAATTGCATTTCATAAAACGCATGGTTTGCATTTCATAAAACGTAGGTTAACATCTCAGTAGCTACCGTTTTGGTTGTGAAGTGTTATGGCCATACTGTGTTGTTTCATGCTCTTGTTCCATTTTTTGTGTCTATTATTTATTTATTTATTTCTCTTCCTCCATAAAGACAAGCAAAAATAAATCTACGAAAAATGACTCATATATAATGCTTTCGACTCACTTTAATTTCTTTGCTTCCAAATTGTACCTAAAATCATAAATAGTTAAAATAAGTATCTTAAGCATTTTCATATCATTAATTGTCAATGATTTGATGAAATTGTTCAATCTCTTCACTAGTCACTGGTCTTCCATCGTTAGACATACAACCTGCACATTACAAAGAAACTAAACAAAGTACACAAACCTGCTTGAATCAAGTTAAATTTGTTTGCTTCCCAGTAACAGCGCAAAAAATTTGTTGGGTTGTCGCAGGCCTACAAATTTAATTCCCAAACTCAATAATGATAATTGGTAGTATAACATAGAGTATGGGGTTGATCCCACGAGGAACTAAAAAAATGATTCAAACAACTATTTTCTATTCAAAACCTAAAAAGACAAGATAAGCAAACTTCCAAATTATAAGTGCTTAGAAAATCTAAAGAATTCAAGCATCCAACCAAATCAAGATCAAGTGCCACTAACCTAAGTGTGTTCCTACGTGAGTGTGGATGATGATCAGATCAAAAATCACAATTATAACTGCTTACTACCTCAAAACCGAATGCATGCAAATTAGAGTGCAAAATTTTAGTATATGAAGACCAATACACAAAAATTTATTTAGGTAAAATTAAAAATCTATCCTACATGTAATGTATGATATAAGGACACATTAATCTATACATGGCAAATTAATTTACCGAAAAGTAATGAATTGATTTTTCTTTTTTTGTTTTGCTTTAGCTACTGATACATAAGACACTATGTTGCTAACATGCAACCTAACTAACCTAGAATTCTAACACCTCGCTAACAGATCAAGCCAAATTAATGAAAAGAGATGATTGTTTTCGGATGTGACTAATTAATCAAAAGAAAACCAAGAGAGTTTTTATAAAAAATAAATAAAAACAAAGGATTAGATATGAATTTGGTAGCTGCAAAGAAAATAAGTTAAATAATCAATTATAAAAAAGATTGCAAGATAAGTTTTCACCTAATATCACTATGTGTTCTAATCATTGAAAGATAAAAGGATAACATCATGTTCATCTTAGGCAAAATATTCATTCTTGTTGTTCTTGATTAGTTAGTCTTAGAAAAGTCAATTCCTAACCCTAAATATATAGAAGTCCACTTTAAAAGTATGTATGAACTAAATACATAATTGATTGAAATCAAACAAGTGTTTTTCCCTATCCACTAATATGAAAAGTCGTAATTAATTTATTAGGTTTGATGATACCAGATTCCAATCAATAAAAATAAGTTTTTATTGACAAAAACCTTAGCCACTATATGTTAATTAATTTTGATAAGACGATTTTAATTAACTAGCAGTTTGTTTCAATTGTTTAACATGAATACTGCAGTTATCACATTAAAAAAATAAAACAATGATTCATTTCATGTAGAAATCACCATAATCATATTTTTCCTAAGCATGTACATGACAAATAAAACTCAAATTTTCATAGAACACATAGGTACAAGGCTACTAACTTCCCTTGCAAACCAAAATCCTTAGCCTTGCATAATTAAAACAAGAATACTCCTTTGTCTATGATTTATGTAAATAGAACCAAAGAGAAGAAAGAAAAGTTGCTGTGCACGCCCAAGAGAGAAGTGTGCCACCAATTCTGCTATTACAAAACTAAGAGAAGCTCAAGTACTAGGGTTAAGGGGCTGGAAAGTTAGACTTGGGCTTGACAAGCATCTTCCTCGAATTGGACGAAAGACAGGTTTTCTGGGCCAAATTGTAAAATTCGTTTCTCTGAATTCACGAAATATTAACGGATGAATTTTTTATCTATTGTATCCCAAGATGTTTAGAATATATAAAAAAAATTCAGCCTGATCTAACAGTCGGATCATGAGAAACGGGCTTGAAAATAGGTAAGAGTCTGGTCTGTTGAGAGTCTGACAATGTATTGACGTGAGCCCGACTTCAAATATTCGTTTCCCCCAAATTATAGCCCAGAAAATTCTGAAACTTGGTCTGGAGATTCCTTAACGTGTTTAGAGTAAGCCCAAAAAAATTCATAATTTTTCGCGCTGTGGATCCTGAGAAAAAAATTCCCAAATCAACAAAGGTCAAATCTGCCAAAAACATAAAAATGTGTTAATTCCAACCCTTTTATTTTCTTTTTATATTTTATGCATCTATAACTCTCTCAAACACAAAACAAGATAAATAAGCTATAGATAGATATAATATACAAACAAAATACTAAAAGTAAGGTACTAAAAAGGTAAGCTAAATTGAGCGTATCAAATTCTCTCACATTTAGCTTTTGCTCATCCTCGAGTAAGGAAGGAAAAATAACCAACCATTAAACCCATGACTCCAAGTAAAATAAAAAAAACACACAAAAGAAAAATAACTGGAAAACCACTTAAGCATCAATTCTTTCTCCTAATCTCCATTCAACATCAAAGTACCAAAGCATTATAAACAAAAATTTAGTCAAGAATGAGAAAAGTATAAAAATCATGAGCTAGTTCACATACAATCTTAAAATTAACTTAGCAGTGAGGATTTAAATGAGATATAAGTTATGCCAAGATGTTATGTCCTCTCATTATAATGCACTCCAACACTCAAGTGTTTAGGCTATGTGTATATACTCAAATTCAATCAATGTACATGTTCTACCATAACCTTGCCATTCAACCACATCTCCACCACTAAAAATTACATGCAATGCATAAATCAAAAGGACTTATAATTAGGTTGTAATGGGACTGAGGTATATGAGAGGTAAAAGAAAGTCAAGAAAAAGTTAACAACCAAAGGAAGCAGGCCATTAAAGACAACAATGAACTAGTACATGCGCATTTATACAAATTCATCTAGCATTAAAGCATAAACTCATAACTCCATTTGAAGTCAAGTTCCCAAGACATAGAAATCATTCAAAACAACTTTTCTCCCTTTCTTTTCTACTAGGCTAGATTTGTCCTTCACCTTTTTTGTTTTTTGTTTTTTTTGTTTTTTCTTTTTTTAGGCCAAACCTACTCAAAAATAATTCAACCTCCAAACTCCATTATAAAACCACATTCTCATGGAATCCAACCATAACCCAAAAGAAATCATCAACATGCATATGCTCTACAATTCCTTGGCCAAGGGCAAAAAAAAACATATAAGAAGTTAAGATTTTTCATGGATAAAGCAAAGAAAAGGTTAATAAGCTCAAAAGGGCTCACTAATGGATACATGCTTTAGGTTAGCTTTTTGACTCAAGTGGCTCATATCCTAATGCCTTAATCATTTTTATGCAAGCATGCAATATAAATGTGGTCTCAAGTAGGTTTAAGGCAAGTTCTAGAGAATCATTACATTAAAATAATTACACACATTAAAAATCAAGCTTAGTCTTGGTAGACAGACGCAACTACTATCTCTGTATGCACCTCCCCACACTTAAACCTTCATGAAAAGGTTTAAGGCGATGTCCATTGACCTTGAACTCCTTTCCTGTTTCTAAGCTTTTAACCACCACTACACCATAAGGAGAGATATCAATAATAACAAAAGGACCAATCCAGCGAGACCTCCACTTACCAGGAAATAACTTTAAGCGTGAGTGAAAAAGGAGGACTTTCTGACCAACATGAAAATCCTTCCTAGAAACCATTTTGTTATGAAATGCCTTTATTTTCTCCTTTTAGATAACTGAGTTCTCATAAGAATCCCTCCTAATCTCCTCAAGCTCCTGCAGTTGCAACTTCGTGTGATCATTAGCCTCTTCATAACTTATATTGCATTGCTTAACTCCCCAGAATGTTTTGTGCTCTAACTCAACTGGGAGAAGGTAGGCCTTCCTATAAACCATCCGATAAGGAGACATCCCTATAGGTGTTTTATAGGCAATCCTATAAGCCCATAATGCCTTTGGCAATCTTAAGCTCCAATCTTTTCTGCTAGGCTGTACAGTCTTCTCCAAAATAGACTTGATCTCTCTGTTGGAAATCTCAGATGGTCCACTAGTTTGAGGATGATAGGCAGTGGAGGTCCTATGATGCACATGATATTTTCTGTTGGAACCCATATCCGGATGTCCAACTACCTAATCTGAACCCATACTTATACATGATTCGGGTCTTAACCGGAAGATGAAATGAAAGAGCGGACAAAAGCAAATCGAAGGCTCAGAATCGAAAGCGAAATGAATCGAAAGGCATAAAGCTGAAGCAAAGTCAACCAAATCGAAACACAATGCAACCAAGTCAAAGCAAACAAAGGGTTCAACCGGACTTGAGGGCAAATTTTCGAGAAATTCAACTTAATCTGAACATGTTACATTTTGGCAAGAGAGGGTAGAAAACTTACTGAGAAAATCAATGGTTCGAATTTCGTGCAAATCGGAGGTCAAATGGAGAAGAAACAAAGAAAATAAGAAAAAGGGTGAATCGGAGGCCAAACGAGAAAGTTACAAGAGAAAATGCATAGCTTTGTACTTAGAACTTGAAATTGTTCAGACATGGTGTCAAAAGGAAGTTAAACTGAAACTCTAAAACTTTCAAGAAAGATTTGAAACCTAAATCGGCCTTTAAGGAGGTTCAAAGTTGCTTTCTAGCTACTTACCAAAGGAATAGTGATTTTTTTTGACCAAATGAATAGTACATTTACCAACTTCCGACTCTCATAATTTTTTTCTCCTAACTCCGAATATGACATATCATACCTCATTTTAAAGATAACAAGACCCTCTACATCTTTCATGAAGGATGGAAATTTCAATTCCCGCTCTACAGGGGCGAAAAACCCTTCCGAAGGTTCAGCCCAAAATGGCCAGTGAATAGTAATTCGAGAATTACTAAGCATAGTGGGCAGCAAACTTCAAACGTTCATAACTTCTTCATCCTA
>JANZLF010000221.1:25988952-26004926 GCA_026546835.1 Erythroxylum foetidum
TAAATAGGAAACTTATGAGCAATGAATTGCTCTTATTGAAAACATACCATAGGTTGAAATATTATACCTTCTCTTGGCCAAGTCAAGTTATAGGACAATATGTGACTTGATTTTAGCCGAGAGCCTTCTCCCCTATGAGCTCCATTTGGGATTTAAGATAATCAACTTGGACCAAGGCTTTAGAGTCCCCGAAAGGTTTCCATAAAGCTTAGTATTATAGGAGAATGTTGAGGCTAACTTCTTCTGACTCTTCATCCTCTTTGGCCGGTTCTTCTTCTTGGGCTCCAAAGCAGATATTGGACATATCTTCCAAGGCTTTGTTTGATGGTCCTCCATCAGGAGGTTAATAAAGGGCATAAATCTTTAGAAGATACCAAATTATTAAAAATGTTAATTAATTTTACTTGAAATTTGCATTTACTTGGTAAATTTGATTTTTTTTCATTTAATATCTTTGAACACTAAGCATTGTTTAAAACTTTTATTTTCTTTGAAAATGAATATATTAAATGGCCATAAAGGAGAATGCAAAGCCAAATACTAGTAATAAGAAAACAAAGTAAAAGTAAAAAGAGGTTGGAAGATTGAGTAACATCTTGGACCCACGAGAAGTTAGGACGAGAAGGTCCATTCTTAGCTCAAGCCAAAGGCTAACGACTACATGGGCAGGAGTATGTACATGAAGAGATTAAACAAGTTACGGTTAAAAATTATATCCTAAATGGTGATATCTCCTTCTCGTGCTAGTTAAAGTGGTAGGGAATATTGAATAATCCAAATTGGAGTCAAGATTATAATTCTAGTTATTGCGCTAAGAAATTTATCTTAATTAAAAAAATTTGTAACTTTATATAATTTATAATCATATAATGTTACAAATATGTAAGGAGAAGTAGGGTCACCTTGTCTGATCCATTTATAACTTTTGATAGCTCGAGTTGATTCACCATTTACCATTATATGAAAATATATGTAATGAAGCACTATTGTATCCATTCAACAAAGTTCACTAGAAAATTCCTAGACCTCATGATGTTTACAAGAAAATTTCAATCTATATTATTATAAGCTTTCTTGAGATCAAAGTTGATCATGCAATTCTTTCCTCCTTTCTTTTTGGAATAATTTCTTAGAAGATCATGCAAAAGAATTATGTTATCTCCCATGCTTCTCCTTGGAATAGAATTAGCTTAGGATTGATCAATGTAACCAGTAAGCACCTTCATCAATCTTTCATCCAAAAGTTTAGAAATTATCTTTTAGATTGAATTGTAATAAGTTATGGGTCGATAGTCACTTAACTTCTTTTGCTCACCACCCTTAGGAATCAATGTTATGTATGTTCTATTGATTTCTCCCAATAGCTTTCTATTTCTAAATAACTTTAAGATAACAGCCACAACCATGTCCTTCATCAGAGGCCATGTTTTGACAAAGTTAATGTTAAAAACATTAAGGCCTAGCTCCTTGTGAGCGTCAAGTAGTTTCAAGGCTTCTTCAAACTCTTAAATAGTCACTGGTTCAGTGAGAAATTCTATCTCCAATATGGTAAGACATTCCTTCATTATTCCTCTAACTAGTTCAGAAGATGGTAGAGCATTGGTAGGGGTATTCATCACATCAGAGAAATAAGTAGTAGCTTCCTCTAATAATTACTTCTACTAAGTGATACTTGTATCAACCTTTTCTATTGAGGAGATCATGTTATAAATTTCTCAGAAACCACAGCTTTATAGGCGAAAGAAGAACTTTTGTTTACCTCTTTAAGCCATGTCATCCTTGATCTTTAGTTCATTAGAGAAGAATCATAAACAAAAGCTTTGGATAGGCTGCTTATTGCATGTATGAGGAGGAAGGATTATTATTTAGAGAAATCTAGATAGAAGTCAAAGTTTGGTTGGCTCTATGAAGGAGGTTTTGAGTGTTGCCAATATTTTGTTTAATGTAGAATCTTTAGCTCATCTTTAATGATCTTCAATTTTTGAACATGAATGAATTGTTTAGTTCCTGAAGCATTAGCTCCAATACCCTTTCAGATAGCATCATCAAAGCCAACCAGATTTGTAAGAAAATTGTTAATCCTAAAAGGAGTTTTGAGTCTTACCACATCAACTTTAGTAATAATAGGTGTGTAATCTGATAGGCTAGGAGTAGGAAAATGAGAGAAGCAATTCAAAAAAACTTGAAACCAATCAAGGTTAGCCAGGTTGTGATCAAGTTTTTCCCTAATTAGATTGGCTCTAATCTGATTGTTGCTCTAGAATAATTGTCACCTAAATATCAACAATACATTGCCTAAACTCAAGATATGGTTTTCTAGAGGATCTTTTCCCTTTAGTTTCGTCAAAAGAGGTGATATAGTTGAAATCTTCCATTAATATCCAAGGTTCTTTAGTGTTAATTTCCATCTCCCTTAGTTTGTTCCACAATGAGATTCTCTAATAGCCACTGTTATGAGCATATATGAAAGATGTGAAGCTTTTTTTGTTTATTGATTTGATGTGTGTCAATTGATCAATAATGAGACTAATACTAGCTTTTATAAATTGGCAATCATAGAAAACCATAATTCTCCATTAGGATGATAAGCATGAATGGAAATCTTCTTCCAATTTAGATACAGTAGTTGTAGTAAGTTCCATTTGTTTTGCTTTACCCTGGTCTCCAAAATGCCTATTATATCAGGCTTATTTTGGAGGATCCCTTAATGAAAGTTTCTTAAGTGGAGCATTAGATGCTTATACTTCAAGTCATAATCTTTATGTATTGGTTTTAAGTGTATGAAGTTTCTTTTTCCTACTTGGTTTCCTTCTCACAATTGTCTCAAAATCATCATTACATTCCACATTTTTTGGATGCACCTAGTTCTCCACTTATTTCATTAGTAGTGACTTCTATAGTAGAAGTTTGTGGATTATTTTCATGTACATCATTCCTTTTGCAAGGTGTTTACATGTTCCCATTCTCAGTCTTCTCACCCATTTGATGGTTATTATTATTGGGGTTTGATTGTATTAGTTCCTTCTCATAGGAGGTATCATCAATCAACTCAACCCACAATTGATGTTTACTTATGTAGGAACCTTGGATACCTCTACATTGTTAGTTACAGACTCCTTGAATGATTCAGGTTTAGCTAGTTCCTCATATGTTCCTGTCTAGCTTTCTTGAACGTTCTTCCAGTAGGCTAACACCTATTAGGGGATTTATCTTAGGTTTTCATGCACAAGTAACTTTCATCCTCAGTTAGTTCAAACTCCTCGTTCAGTCCAATAATAGGAACATTTTTCATGTGAAAGGGCTAGGGCATTTTCTAATACACACAATTCGGAAAAGTTTATAGAGAGGTCTCAACAGTGGCTTAATCTATGCAAATGGGTCTGCCAATAAAGCTAGCTAAGTAGCTTAGCCTGCTGATAGTCCAGCACTTGAGAGGTACTTCATGTATACTGATCCAAATTGGGATATTATTTTGTTTTATCTTGTTGATGTGTAACCCTAGTCTCCATGTCTACATTAGTGAAGGTTTGTTATAAACATGTCATGACCCTGTCTCTTAAGATTTTCTTTTCTTCATCCGGGCCAGAAAACCTAAAGAAGGTTTTGTCAATGTTGACATACACATTAATCAAATGGACTTTTTTTTTTACGGTATTCATATTTTTTTTATGGCTAATCAGTAATCACTGTCCCTCGGGCTTCAACGCTTTGTATTACGGAAAGAACGTTTCCATTGCCATGCCAGCCAATTAAGTCTGGATGTTGTGATGATAGCAAGCGCTGGCATATGGAAGGTAAGAATAAGATACATTCCACTAAACCATAAACACAGAAGAAACTTATCTATAACATATGCTGATATTACAAATCCCATTTCTTGAAAGCAATTAACTTAAAGAACAAAGAAAAATAAGCAGAACAAGTGTTGGTACAATGGACTGCGTAAGTTCTAGTGTTGTTTCCACCACAAGAAAATCCGTCAAGCTCGGCCAGCTAGCAGCAATCTGAAACAACCTACAAGTATCAACATATACTGATTTACAAACTAATTCACCACAAACATTTCATAGCTAAATTGGATGTGTAAATCAACCAACTTTCCACAACAGAAAAGAAGACTTGGAAAATGCAGAATGTATCCACAGATGAGCTTGCTGCCCCCTCACCTCCACACCTCCATTTATAACAGTATCATATGGCAACCCAATCAGCCTTTTTTTTCATTGATCTTGCTTCTGAATGGTGATAACAAAGAGAAATAACGAGATGCTGCAGTGAAAGTGTAATTTTAGACAATTAGGATCTGAAAATGAAGAGGAAGTGATTAAATGCATGTTACATGTGTTATTACTCTTTTGAGGAGAAGTGCCAGCACTTAGACTTTCTTCTTGAGAGATGAGCTTCTTCAAAGTTTGAACTGTTGAGACAGCCAAATGGATGGTCTTAATTATCAGATAGTTTATATTTCATGCTTCACACCTGACATAAACATGTTTCCGACTAGTTTATATTTCATGCTTCTCACCTGACATAAACATGTTTCCGACCAAGTTCCTACTTTACGGCTATTGAGCCAGACAAGTATGGGAAAAGCCAATGTATATTAACTTGCAAAAGGCTCTCAAAGCCTTTACTGTGGTGTAATATCATATTGCAGCATACAAAACTATTTTAAGAGATAGCTGACTAGAAGTGTCGGAGCATAAAATATTAGCATTTCAATATGAAATACAAAGGTTCATTTCAAGTCCATCAATATATGAAAAATTGCAACAATGCACAACAAATATATTAAACGCACTGCTTAATCAAATAGCTGCAAAGCCCAACAGTGCTGTAGGCAATACATCTAGCAAATGATAAATTGAACCCCTTGGACAAAAAAATTTAAAAAAAAAAGGAAGATTTTATTGAGCATAGCTTTCATCCAATTAAAAATGGAGTAAGCAGGTAATTCTAGCTGCAGCATGTATTATTAGGTAAAGACTTTTTAACGCATCAAAACACATTGCATGTGACATGGATCCACAATCATGAATGTTGTGGGAGATCAATTTAACACGAAAAACCAATAATATTGGCACAAGCAATCTCAATATAATGCAGTGTGACCTTTCAAACAAGATACTAGAATAATATGCGATCCATTCTCTGGCCTCAACCAATAGCTTAATTTTTTAGGTTAACTGGTTTCTTTACATGATATCAGAGTGTTTATGTGGTTGAGCTTTTGGGTTGAATGGTTTATTGGAAAGAGATGCCCCATGTGGTCAAGTGGTTTAAGAATCTGTTCTTTCATTCCATAGTTCATTTTTTCGAGTTGAAAGAGGGCAAAGAAAAACCCTTCTTGCAGTGCAGAGAAGGCAGTTCTTAAGCATGCGATGTTTGCCACTAGAACATGGATCTTTCTACAATTTGTCAGTGGCTATTATATAAAGCAGACTTTATAAGCACCTAAAAGGATTTTAAATAATGACAAATAACACAATTCTTACCTTCACCAAGGCCATTGTTGGTAACACCAATGTCTGCCCCAGAACTTACACTGACATTGTCCGGTTCAGTATTTTTTTCACCTGCATCATGGTTCTTTCTTCCAAACCTCAGTAGCTGTCTAATTCCTTTAGATGGCTTATCTGCTGCTTCAGGGATCTTTTCTAATTTCAAGTTTTTAGAATCAGATACATAAGCTTTTAGGGCCTCTGCACCAGTTGTTTCAGTCTGTAAGTTCACTGGAGGTGCTTTTCCATACTCAGAATTCCCAGTACAAGGGTCTTCCAATGAAGAGATCCGAGCATAAGGGGGCTGGTATGGTCCAGTGGAGCTACTCCTTGAATGTTTGGGCTGCTTTTTCTCTTCATTAGATGCACTTCGAGTAGAAGTCTGGCAGCATACACAGCATGAACCAAAGATCAACTCATCAATCAATCCCAAAGAGAAATTGATCCATTGATTTCCAAGATTCAAAATGTTACAAAAGAGTGGACAGAATTAATCTGGTTCAAGTTAAACAAAAAGAGTACTAAGCATTCACCAAGTTGAAGTGCTTCCATTAGTTTAGCACCATATGCAAATCAAACCTAAAATCAGGTCAAAAGTTCTAAGTTGAATCAAACACCAAGAAGTCAAATGCTTTCAAGAACATCTATGTCAATTGAAGAATAATATATTATATGAGGTCATATCCTTGAACTCCACACTCACCTACCTCTAAAATATGGTTTTGGACTTCTACCTGATGTTCGCCAGTTTCTTCTCCAACCACAACCATGGTGAGTGGCAAAACACGTGGAGTACCGGCATGATCCTTTGCCATCTCAAGTTTCTTTCCAGTACTAGAATCACTTGAAAGCGTCACTTGTAAATCTTTATCTCCTTCCAATGTGTGGACGGAAGGAAGATGGAGCTTGTCAGATTCTAGCACCACTATTGTCTTCTCGATTATTGGGTTATCCCCATCATGTGAAATATTTTCACAATTTACTTTGTATTCATTACCTTTAGACTTAATATGATAATTACTGCCACTTACCCTACCTAGTGTTTCCGTTATTGATTTTCCGTGGGCAACATCAGGTTCCTTTACAGTTCGAATTTTTATTTCTGAAAGAGATGCAGCCTTGCTCTGGTCATATTTCATTATTGCAGATATTTTTTTTATCTCAGGCCCACCAGAGGCCTTTGGCTTTGAAATGCGTTCCTGATTCCATGGTTTAACTGCAGAATCGTAATGGCTGATAGCTAACTTAGGTTCTGATAACCTTCTAATCCTGGCCATTGATGCCTTTGCATCAGGAGTTATAATGCCATTCTCTTTTGTTGCTTCAGGCAATGATGAGACTGACCGGCTTAACCTGTTAACAGCAGAGCGACTCCCAGCAATCCGTTTGCTCGGTTTAGAGGATGTAAGATAATTGATAGATCCCCTCGAAACAGAGCTGACTGGGAATCTTTGCAGAGGTGAGGATGATCCAGGATCTGTATCCATGAATTTTGATGATTTGTGAGAACTCGGAGAAAGTTTTGTGGGTAAAGGATTTCTTATTTGTTGTAAGGTCGATGGACCAGGAATGGAACTGTTTCTAGCAGCAATTCTCTTTTGTCTCTCTAACTTCAAAGCTTCCAGGCGTTTTATCTGTTCTTCTTCCTGCAAAAGAGATGAAACAAAAAAGCAGAATTACAACATAAATATACCTGATAAGCAAGGTGCCAAAAGATGATAGATGCAACTGGCAGTGGACAAATATAATGCACCCACGAACAATGGTTCCTTCATAATAAATCATCAAACTTTTGACTATAGTGAGTATAGTACCAGGCAACAAAATACCTTTTCCTTCTTCATTTTCTGAAGATCAGCTTTATACGTCCTCAAACGATTGGCACGAGCTCTTGCTTCATCCATAGGACTCAGTTTTGAAGGTTTTCCATTTCTTATTGGTCCCACTTTCTTCTTCTTATCCAATGCATGCGTTGCAAGCTTTGAATTCTGCCCTTTATCTGACTTTTTAGAACCCTCCAGGCCACCCTTCTCTTTATTTTGCTTCTTCAATGAACCATTCTTTTCAGTGTGAATTTGCATGTCATATTCTAAAGCAAGGTCGTATCCAATCAAATCCTTTTCTATCCGACGCTCTGGCATAAGATTTAACTCATCTGGCTGATATTTACTGTTGCTTCCATTTAAGTTTTCATCCTTCCGAACTGATGAGGGAAGCTCCAAGTCAAGGTTAATGGCATTTCTTACATCATGCCCTTGATCTTCGGAAATTGCCCTCAAAGAAACTACATAAGAATCATCATACATATTTACTGATGGCTGGTCCAAATCATTGTTTGAGTGTTCATATCCATTTAGAGCAGGTGCAACTGATGAAGAACTTGCATATCCGAACTGATTTTCCTGTCTATGAATCATAAAATCATTGTTTATATTTCTTCTGTACCTACCTTGTCTGCCACTTACTTCTGCAGATTGAGCATCAACTTGTCCATCCATGAACCTTCCACTGTCATTGAACTGATCCATTCGTCTTGATATCAGTGATTCATCCTCTTGAGCTTCTCTTTGGGTTATCCTTTCACTAATTTTTTTAATATCTGACATATTCCTTTCATGATTGTTATCTATATCTCGTCTACCAAAAACTGAAGGATCTTGGCTTGCTATATTTTCTCGCCTTTTCAGTTGACCTCCATTTTCTGCTGCAAACATATCATGATCAGCTTCATCAGCACTTCTCAGTAAGCAATTCTGAAATGCTTGCCAGTGTCCACCATCTGCCACACCAGAAAATGTTCTTTCCTCGTATGGATCCAATTTACCCTTGGATTTTGTTTCATCTCCTTTCATTTTGGTGGATCTTAAATATTTTTTATGCTTCAGATTTGCAGCAGTAGCCAGTAAATCCCCATTTTCTTCATCAGTTTCAGAACCACAAGTAGCATCTGATTCATTCTCAGAAGAGTTCCCCCTCTTAGAAGCAATATAATTAATGTTCTTTATAACCACCATGTCTGATTGCTTTCTACCAGATTGACCACCTCGGTTTCTTGGTTCTTGAGATTCTGAAATTTCATTCTCCAATTCTTCATCACTCCGAGACCTGTTTTTAACAGCATCCACATCCCAAGTTTCAGGTACAGTATTTCCATCCATTGAATGCCTTCTCCTTCCCCTTCTTTTACTAGAAGTAAGTCTAGGATCTTCACCAGTTGGATATGGTGACTGGAAGTATGGATTACCTCCTGGATAGTTCTGACAGTATGGGAAACCTTGCATGGGATAGCCTTGAAAGACAGGCATCGTCCCAGGTGGAGAATGCATTCCCCAAGGAAGAAACAGAGGACTTGGAAATTGACCAGGAAAATAGTCTTGGTTTCCTGGGTGTGGTTGATCTATTGTAGCTGTATCACCTGGTTTTCCATTTAAGTTTTTGAAGAAGAAAAGACCAAGCGGAGAATATCAGAATACTGAAAGAGGAATCTAAAGCAAACAAGAGCAAAATAAAATGAAACCATGAGAATTAAGATGGAATGAAACTTTACATTTTTCATTCTATTACAAAATGTACCATGTGTATCCTTACAATAAGTAGTTAAGTTTTAGGTTAAACTTAACAAAATAATGGCAACAAGGAAATTCTGAAATATGTGATTTTAGACATATTATCTTTTAGAAATTTTAAGGCTTTTACATCCATGTATCCAAACTGTGAAAACATCCTAGCTTTAAAAATAAGCCAGAATTTTATTTAATCAAGCACCTTTGAAGAATCTACTGTGCAACTACGATCACACAAAGGGCAAGTAAAAGATTCTGTAACATTAATTGTCTCCAAAAAACTATCAAAATGGTCTTCAATTGAACACGATAGGTTTATATGATTTCCACTATAATCTCCAATAACAGATTATAGTAAAAAGGTTTAGTGTTTGCATGATGAACCAGTAACCTATAAGAATGTCAGAATGTATGGTGATATTGATTATAGCTTCCTCCCAATCTTTGGAGACTAATTGATTGGCCCACCAAAATACTTAAATGTAAAAGATTGAAATTCAGCAATTTGAATATGACTTTGAATTAATGGCAACAGATACCCAGTTACCTCTTTTTATACTGTATATTCAAGTCAGCATCAGATTATGTTCAACAAAGTATATTTCTGTCAGATTCAAGCAAATGTTATGTAACAATGCAGCTGAACATGCTCTTATATACGGAGAAACATAAAAGAGGGTGAGAGACAAGAAAACGTGATAATCTTTCCTGATGGTGATGGAAATAGAATTCAAAGCTTTGCAATAAACCTTAGCAATGCCTATCAAGTAATTCCAAACAGGTGATTATAAAGGTGACCTCTTTCCTAAAAGAAACAGATGGACTAGTCAAAGTATGATAACAAAGGAAAAAATAGTCTTTTGGACATTGTTCTTAATGCAGACCTGAACTTGGGTCAGCGCAGGCTTTCCTGCTTTTTTCTGAAGAAGCATCCCACTGCTTGTTAGTGGTATTTGAAAGGAAGATGCCTGCTGAATCAGATATATCTGAGCGGCCATGCATTGCTTCAACTGCTTCAATTTCGACCCATTGGCCAGTTTCATGCTTTCTTTTCCATAGTTCCATAAATTTTACACATGCATCCCTGTTTTAAAAAATTATGTAGCAAATAAAGTAGGAATTATATACCATGTAACTCTGCTGCAGCCAAGATGAATTGATGCAAAGAGGATAGCACAAGTCAAAATCAATATGCTGGAAGATGGTGAAAACCAAGAGAGGTAGCTTACATTAAACGTGAAGCTCCAAAGCTTTCAGCAAAAGACATTAAAGGGGCCATGCGATCAATGTCAAAGCCAGCAGCCACAGCACGGGCGAAGGCCATACCTTGCTCTTTCTGAAGCGCAATTTTCCGTGTCTCCAGAACTTTCATTAGCTGAACTCTGATAATACACAAATCAAATACACTGCTAATGAGACAAATGTTAAGAGTCACCAACATTCAATAGCATTTAGACTATATATATTAATGGATTTTCAGTCAAGTCACTCATTTTTTAATATTAGACGTTTTGTTAATTAACTTGATCAAAATAAATAAATAAAAAGGTGCAATTGTTTTATTCTCTGATTTTATTTTTCAGCCTATTATGTTTGCAACTGTAATACAGCTCAAAAAAAGTTCATTTTTCCATCAGCCAATCAAACAGTGGAAACCATTTCTTGATCTTAAAGGAACCCCCATTTTGTGTGCTACATTCATGGATCTCTAAATGCAGCATGTAAAATTGCATCATGGTTTCAGAATTTTCAAGTAACTACTGAATATTTCAGTTGCAAAATTGAACTTACTTTAACTATATTGTTATTAATATTGCAGTTGCAAAATTGAACTTACTTTCACTATATTGTTATTTTGAGAGACATTTAGACTCCATAATCAAGCAATATTTTATAAGTGCTTTGTCATAAAGTTTTAGTTTGTACTAATTATGTTGCGTACTTTGAATTCTTTTCCTGTGCAGTTGACCCTTTTCTTTCAGGTGGATGAGCTGCAGGCTGCCATACAGCAAAAACTTCAAATCATAAACTAGCTGAAGAAGTAATTCTGATACAAGGATTATCTAGTTCCACTCACTGTATAAAGGACAATTGCTTTTTCCTCACTAGGATCTGGTATAGGGTAGCTACCTGCCAAAATTCACTCCATATAAAGGAAAATTCATATTAATAACATATCTGCTAGGGAACATGTTTGTGTATGTAATAAAGATCTTTTAGAAACCCATTCCACTCCACAACCATAAAAACCAATAAAAAAAATAAGAAACAAGAGAATATACTGACACTACATAGAAGAGGTGTCGAAGAGTACAAATGAGAATGGTTTCCAATTTAGGCAAAATATGGGCATGAATGTCTTTTCTAAGACAGTACCTTCTATGCGTTCTAAAGTTTTTGTTTTGCTTTCTTCCACCTGCAAGTGAAAAAAATTCTGAACTTCAAGACCTAAAATGCTGATTATAAGCTGCTAAAACTTGTACTTACTACATTTAACCCAATTTCATTGTGGCTTTGAATTGCAATTGCCTGCTCAATCTGCAATATCTCAGATTCCAACACGTAGACTCTTTCCAATATCTCTGGAGTACTGACAAAGCGAACAAACCTATAACAAAATATAAAATCAGTAACATTTATCTTGTGGATTCTACAGCTGCATAAACTGTGGTTCAGGACTGTTCAAACTCAAGTTTGGATGATCTGAAGATTAGCAAACATGGTAGAATAGGAAACTAAGTCATTCCCATTCCCAAATAGAGAATGCTAAATACACTTTAAAGCTTCTCTAAGAAGCCAACAGTTAAAATTGTTATGTTCATAATATAATGCGAAAGATTTCACTCACTTCTGTGGGTAAGATTTGATTAAAATTTCCAGTGGCTATTAATGAACATTTTCATAGTTTTCTTTGTTCGAAATACCTGTCCAGATTGCTAATCTCTATTACATAGCGGCAATAGTTTAATAAATTAGTAACTTAACCTGAACCTTGTCCATGCAATGCAAACAGTTATGGAAGGCAAACACATATATATGTTCAACCTCACTAGCATACATGCATAAAAATGAACATATGATAAAAATACAAACCTTTCAACTGTTCCCTTCACAAACCACGATGAGTCATGCCCAGGCGCTGGCTCAAGGACAATTGAGTAACCCCCCTTGGCCATTTGTTCTTGTGCTGTCTTCAAGTGAGCAAGAAATGGATTCACCAAACCAGATGCTATTTTCTCAGTCTTCCCATTTGCAAATATTACCAAATCACACCTACCATCATCAGAAAAAGTTGAAGTTCATCAGTTCATATAGTAGAAACAAATGACCTACAAATGAATTCTCTGTATTGAACCCTCCTCAATACAGTAGTCCAGTTATAAACTAGTGCCACCAATGACAACCAAAGCTGAATCTTCAAACAGTTTAATATCCAACCATTTCTTAGGAATGGAAATAAGAAAAGTCTTCAAAAGCAGGTGGCAAAGTTTCAAATCTAACTATATTCTCAAATGGGTGACAGTGAAAGAATTTGGGACTACCATCACTATTCCAGAATGACTGCACGCCAAAGACAATGAGATGTTATCACTAACAAAATTAAGCCACTCAAGGTACTACTTCGCTGTCGGTCACCCATATCATTCCGACAAAAAAGCGCTCCTGACCTTGACGTATCTAGAACATTAGATGTCAATTCCGAGGTTTTTCAGGAATCGGTTCTGAAGTAGTACTGGAGGACGGGTTTGTATCTGAGATAACTCTATCAGGGGAAAATGGTGTATGCCCCAAATTAAAAAGAAAAGAAACATGCATCTGTTCTCAAATTCCCATAAGAAGTATCCATGAAGCACAAATTAAGACCGGTTAAAAGAGAAGCGGAATGCTCATTAACTGCAGGCCATATGAACATTAGACTAAAACACTTTGCTTATTTTTTCTTGCTAAATAAACCAAATTTAAAAAAACCACCATAACGTTAACACCGTGTCTAAAACTTCCGATAAATAGGCAACTTAATGGAAGACAAAATTACCTAGTCCGGGTTGGAGTGAGTTGAAAAACAGCTGAGTCAAGTTGAGTTGAAGACTTCATCTTTCGCTCAAAAACCCGATCTTTAATCGTCTCCACAACAAAAACAGTAATCACTTAAATGACCCTGAAACAAATAAGCGAAAAGATCAACAGAAATGAGCCTCTTGAGGATCAAGTCCTTTGCTCAAATCTATTGTGATTGTCATTTATATGTTTGGTTCCATGTCAAAGAAAGCTAAAAGCGGAGTTGCAGAGACCGAAAAGGCTACAGCTTTACAGAGAGAAATTGTGGGAGAGAGGGAGAGAGACAGTTGTAAACCAAGTGCAGAGTGATGGAGACCTTTTGTTGGCTACAGAAAAAAGTCTGACGTTAGTGTCGAATTATGTTTAGCGGCGGTAAATAAGGCAGCAGAACAAGGGTAGTCCCGGTAATCCATTTACGTTGACCAGACATTGGAAAACGTAAAGAAACGCAAATTGTCACTGAGAGTTGGCGGAGATCCTCTGTTCGGAGAACGAAATTACTTATAGACTCTCCTGTAAAGTTTCCAACGTTCAATTTGATAGCTCCAACCCAGACCATGCCAACTATCAAAATATGAAATGTTGAAAGTGCAAACCTTAAATTAAAAAGTCTAGAAATTAATGCTTAATATTAATAGAACCTCAACTTTCCTAACTAGGACTACAAAATTAAAATGTCATTGAAGTGGCTTAAAAAAAGAAAAGCATTAAATTAATGTAATTTATTTTTAAATTTTATTTAATATGTAATTATCATCGATAATAAAAATATAATTATATTTACCTTAACAACTAAATAGATTTTTATGTTTATTTAAAAGAAACACATAAATTAAAAATTAAAAAAACCAAAATAAAATCAAACGACTCAGAAAATTTCATTGCTTCAATTCAAAAATGGCAAGTTAACGTCAAAAGTATAAAAAATTTTAAGATAAATTGGAAGAATAAAAAAAATGCTATTTATTATTATTATTATTATTATTATTAAACATCTTTTAACAATTGATTAAATTTCAAGCATCTTTCTTGATGAAAATTTAATGGTAACTTAGGAATAAATGTTTTTGTTGTTCTAATTATCGACCTATATGCAATACAACCAAATTTAGTAGAATGAATACTCTTTCCGAGGAAAAAATAAGAGAACCTTCCAATTATGTGTGGGAACATAATAAAAATCCAATTAAGGGAGATTTACCTAGAAGCAGTAAGTGGTGCATTACAATTCCAAATATGTGCACATCAATGTTATGAATATTATACATGTATTAATAACAAATTTGGTTTCAGTATTGTACTGTACTAGTATCGGTTAATATTAGGTACTATTTTGTATAATTTTTTAAATTTATAAAATAGCCCCTAAATGTTTTAGAATTGCAAAATAGTCTATCAAAATATTATACTGTATACATCAATCATGTCTCCAAAAATCATAATAATAAAATTTGAAATAACAACAATATATTAATTTCTACTAATATTACTTTCCACATATTTAACATATAAATAATAATCACAATTAATATGAAAAAAGATCATACAAATATAAAATTAAGGATAATATAAAGTATTTAAAATGTTATAATTTTCAAAGTTTTAAAAATCGGACCGGACCGGACCGTCCGACTGTAAAAGGTTTGAACCGGTCAGTGGTCCGGTTCGGTTTTACCTAATAATCTCTCTATATAAAAATCGACCGGTTTAACCTTTTTCGGTCGGATCGAACGGTTCGGTCCGATCAGATTCAGTCTGGTCTAATTTTTTAAACTTTGCAAAATCCCCTTCCTTTCTTTCATCAAAACTTTCACATTTATAGAATTGTTGCGAAGAACATGTTCACTTAATTAATAAGCCAAATTATCAAAATTATTGGTTTATAATATTTATTTCTTTTTGGATGCTCTATCTTCTTAAATAAAGGAGGAAGAAGAAAACTGTATTATGATCACACTGAAAACCAAATGACGTCATCGCTTATTACAATATAAGTGCCTATAAGCATGATATAATTTTCTTACATTACTATCACAATTTTGCTAGAAACATTATATAAATTGTATTGTCATCTATGAAATGCTCTAGTCACATGCTTATTTTCAACATCTCCTATTTTATTTGAATTGAATATCTCTCTTACTTCTGGTTACATGCGTCACCTCCACCAATACTCATTTTGAAGTACATTGATGAAACATATAAACACAAACATATTAAATTTCGAATTATTATCTGAATTATTGTTTCACAAAATATTCGTTGCTCATAAATAAATATGAAAAAAAATATACATACCTGGTTAGTTATACATGTATTAATGTCAAATCTTGGTCAATATTTCTTCTATAGGCAAAAGGTACAAATTTAACTAATATTTCATAAAATTACAAGTTAATTCTAATATTTTGAGAAATTTAAATGAATTCTAACATTTGCAAACTGTTCAAATTTTACCGCAAAAATTTAAATAGAGTAAAGTCTTGTCAAGACGATTTATGAAGAAAATACATTTGTTACAACGAATGAATTAAGAACATCTACTAATGGTCAGTTCATATCTTATTTTGTTCATATTTAAGTTAAAATTATAGTGTATTACAAGTTTACAATTGAGAATAATTTCATACATTACTAATTTATAATTTGTTTTAATGCAGTAAAAGAAGTTGATGCAAATACTTTAGATGAAAACGTAGTTTACGAATCTTTAAGTAGCGTTGAAGAATTTGGAGCTTTTGACGATGATAAGACACAACCTCCTTCAAAAACATAATTTTGATTTTTATTGTTTTTTTAATATTTATATTAAACTCATATTTATTTATTATTAATTAATTATATAATAATA
>JANZLF010000221.1:26089882-26099941 GCA_026546835.1 Erythroxylum foetidum
ATTCGATTTGATTTTGTTGTATGCTTTGCTTCCAAGTTGGCTTTCGATTCGTTAATGATTTGTTTCGCTTTGTGATTGACCGTTTTATTCATTCCGCCTCTTTGTGATTCGTTTCGTCTTCCGTTTTCGGGTTAGGGCGTCGGTCTTCGAATCGGGTCCCAACAGCTTGAATATACTTCAATATTTTAGGCATAACATGCTTTGTAGTTATCTAAATGGAGTTATTTTTGATTTGGAGTAAAATAGAGACAGATAACTACAAATTGTCTGATTAAATCAAGTTTTAATTATGTCTATAAGAATTTCAAATTTTGGATGAAAATTGAGCACAGAATATTGTTTCAATATAAGAACAGTCCAAAAATATTTAGGATATAACTTTTAGATTTCTGAACCAAATTGAATGATTTTGGTGTCCTTAGAAACTTAAGACAATGAGGAACATTTTTATAGTGGAAGTGTTATCAAATTTCTTCATTTATCTAATTAGAATGATCATAAAAAATTGACTCAAAGGTTTGGACTTTTGAAAGAGTTTGAGCATTTAGAATTTATCTTAGTGAATATGCTTTATATGGGTTCTCAAATTGTATTACTATTAAATGGAAATTTTTGTCATTGATAAAGGGAATCAAGGAAGGCAAGAGGATCAAGAGGAGAGGAACCTTTAAGCAAGGATTTCTAAGGTGGGTTTCATATTTATAATAGAGTGAGCCATGAATGTTTCCTTTTAAAGCAAGAGAATAAAATGATTTCAAATTGCTTCATAATTGTTGGATTATTTCTTTTGAATAATTTAAGAATTTGTTATATGTTTGGTATATGAAATTGGTTGATGAAAATGCATGTGAAATATTTCTTGTTCATGAACAATTGTGTTTCTGAAATATGCCTTTGTGGCAAAATATTAAGAAAAATCATGTTTTCGAAATGTGTCATTTGGGCAATATGTTTAGAAGATGTGAAATACATGATTATGTGGGTTTGTGGTGGTCTCCTAAGATAAATGAAGTGGACTTTGACTAAAGGCTTCTCCCGTCCATCTACTATTGGCATAGATCCCCTTCACGGATTTCCATAAGTTTACGGCTACGTAAGACATTTATGTGGAATTGCAATAGTACGTCTTGTTCATGGCTACACAGGACCATTATGTGAAAATGTGTAGTAAGTTCTATTTATGACCTACCTAAACCATTCTGATGTACTTATGTGATTATGATTTTGTGAACAAGTTGATGAATGCATAAATTATGTTGTTTATGAATTGGATTACATGACTAGAATTTGACAAACATGTGCTTTATAAATTCAATATGAATTTTCTATAACAAATGAATATTTTCAAGTTTTGCTTATTTCTCCATTATAAACTTGTTACCCACGAGCTTAAAGCTCACCCTCATTCCTTCCCATCTCTAGGTGATGAGTAAGAGACCGAGTGAGTGAGAGAGTTAAGGCATCACTCCGAATTTTGCATGTTTTGTATTTTAAGCTAGAATTTGTGAAAACAAGTCTTTAGTTGCATTTTAAGGATTATTAGTTCATATAACTTTTGTATTTTGAGATTTTGAGACATTGATGTATTGTGACTTGAAATTCTTATTAAAGCTTTGTAAAACTCTTTCCCTTTGAAGTTAATGAAATATGAGTTTGTGCATAGATGAGGTTGAGTTAAAATTAATTATACTTGAGGAAGTTATTGATTTGAGATGATAAATTTTGAATACGAATTGTTGTTATATATAAGTGAGATGTTTTATAGAAAAGAAAAATAGGAATTTGTGAAGGATGAGAATTAGTGGTAAATAAGGAATCAAATGAGTAGAAATTAGAGAGTTTTATGAAATAATGTTGGTAGTTGAATTGTCATGAAATGATATTGTATTAGAGGAAGTGAAATTGGGAAAAGTTAGAGTGAAAGTAAAGTTAGGATGGATGGAGAAACCTAGGGAAGGCTCTTGAGTGAACTCTTCCCGAAAGGTGTGAGTATGGTTAATTTTGTATCTTCACCGCCACGAAGTCAATCTTCTCGCCGCGGCATATTTATCTTGAGAGATGTTTGGGTTTACTATGGGAACTTCATCGCGACGAAATCAAGAGTTCGTCATGGCGAGCTTTTCCCAAAGGGTCCCCACAGAAGTTCTCATTTGTTCGCTGCGGCGAAACATAAAGTTTGCCGCGACGAACCTGCCTGCCTGGACTTAGGGATCCAACATTTATGACATCAGAGCATGAAGATGAACCGATGATGGTTAAGGAGATTTTATTAGATTACGCTCACATTTTATGACTCCGAAGTTGGGCATTGAAAATGAGGTCCAACAATTAATATGTAAAATATTACGTTTGGATTATCAATATATATATAATTTGAATATTTTATGAAAAAATTTGTCTGCAAATAATAATATTAAAGAAAAAACCCTAACAAGTAGTTTTTCATTTTGATGAAATTTCAAAGTTATGGTCAGCAAATATCTATTGATATGTAAAATATTACTTTTGGATTATCAATATATGTAATTTGAATATTTTATAAGAAAATATTTAAATTTGATTGCAAATAATAATATTAAAGAAAAACCGTGACAAGTAGTTTTTAGTCCCTAAAATTCATATAATAATGACAAAATTAATCATTAGAGTAATTAATTTAGTATGCTATTATAACAAGAAATAGTTATCAGTAATTTGTTACGTTTATATTGATAATAACCTTTGTACTAAAAAGTTGATGATCAAGTGACAATAAAAATTTCTTGTCATAAAAATTACAAATAGTAGTAACCATAATAATAGTTCCATATTTGTGACAATATTAAGTAGACACTAAGTAATTGAATTTTTATTAACAAAAATTTGTCACAAAAAGTAAAATATCATGTGATGATAAATCATTTCATCGTAGAAAGAGAAAAATATTAAGGACCAAACTAAACTATTTTTTCTCATAATAAATAAAAATATTAGTGATTAACATATGTTTTGTCATAATTACAATGCATTCCTGCCAAAATTATTTTGGCGCCAAATTGCATATTCTTTAAGTGACAAAACTTAGTGATAAAAGAACATTTGAACTATTAACATATTAATAGTGTCAACTGATTTGTGAAAGATACTAAATTGTCACAATTACCATTGGATTAGTGAAAAAAATAAATCATCACATTTAATCTAAGAAATATTGCCAATCAATTGTTTTGTCATAAAAAACCTCATATCTATGACGAAATAATAGTTAGTCACAAATGTAACATTCCGTTACCTATGTTAAAGCTTAAATAGTGTATATATGAGTTTTGTGAGAAGTTAGAAAGTACATTTCATGTTCATGCATAATTTGGCATACACATACACTTGAATATTGAATTTTTGCACATTAAAATGATTGTATATGCATTCATTGACATTTTTCGGGTATAACTGAGTTATAAATGTGATTATATTGAGAATTTTGATTTTTATATGTTAAAAATTGATTTGGCGAGTATATGTATTGATTTAGAATATTTGATGAAAATTTAGAAAATTTCTAAAATTTTGGATTTTTTTTTACTAGAAAAAATGCCAAGTGGTAATAGAATTGATAAATGATAGTAGAATTAACTGTCAAACGACAGTGAAAATTTTGATAAATAACTTTGAGATTTATTGACTAATGTCATTGAAAATTGGGAAACAATTGGATTAGAAATTAAAGATAAATATACTAGTTTTTGAAAAGGGCCTAAATGGGACCATAGGAAGGTGACAAATGGCAGTGACAAGTGTCACTACCACTCACCACTCTTCTCTCACAATTCTTTTAACTTGAAAGACCAAGTTATTGTTTTATTCTTACCTTCTTCTTCTTCTTCTTCTTCTTCTTCTTCTTTTTCTTATTCTTCTTCTTCTTCTTCTTCGTGACTATCTTCTCCTTCTTCATGAATTTTGTTGCCAACCATCACCAATGTTGAACCTAGCTTTTTATCTATCAATTGCTACTTCCATCATGTTGTCTTCTTCACTACCACAAGAAAACCTAAACCTTCCAACCTAAATGATGTTGTACGTGGGATGCATGGAAAATTAGGTATTCTTAGTGTTCTTGAAGAGTTTGAAGAATTTGAAACTAAATCAAGTAATTTATGTTTTAATCATTATGGAATGTTGACACCTTGCTATATTTTTTGAAAGTCACTCATCTTTGCTAGTGATTATATATTCATAGAAAATATGGGAATTGGGTAAATATTTCGGGTCTTTGAGCTTAATTTGGATGTTTTGTCTAAGGATGGACAAAAATTAAGTATAGGAGAAATTGATATATGTTTAATTGTTGATATATTTAAGCATTTACACTTGGCGATTAATGACATGAAAATGCTTAAGATACTTACTTTAATTCATATATGATTTTATGTACAATTTTAAAGCAAATAAATTAAAGTGACTTGAAAGTATTACATTTGGGTTATTTTCTGAAAATCAATTTTTACCTGTCTTCACAGAGCAAGAAGAAGAAAATTAAACGAAAAGAAAAATGGAACACAAAGAAGAGGAAAAATTTAAATGCAATCAGCTGGAAAAAAAAAGAGAGATAAAAGCAACAACGCATAAAGTCAAAACGGAGGCATGCGTTGCGTTGCGCCCTATGTGTAGATGTTGTGCGCTTTGATAAAACGCACAGTAAAAGGGTGATAGAAGGGAGAGAAGAGGAGGGACAATAAACCCGTAAGGTCTTTTCGTCCCATTAGGGGAACAGTGTGGCGTTAGGGCATAAAGGCGCAACAGGCATGAGCGTGAAGGGTGTGCTGTGGCTAGCAGATTGGTGGCTGGGCAGGAAGGCGTGAGGAGAGCTACGGGCGTGGAGTGAATAGTTGCATGAATAAGAAAACCCCCAATCTTAATTGTCCCATCATGAAACAGTGAGGAGGCACAGTGAGAGGGAGCTACAGCACATACATGAAGTGTGTGTGGTGCAGCTGCGGCTGCGGCTGCGATAGTGAGGGCTACCTAAGGGGGTAGTGAAGGAGAATCGAAGGGGTATTCGGTAGGGTTATTAATAGGGGCTGGAATATTTTTCCGGGAGAGACTCATGCAAGGGTGATGTTCTGACGTCAGTTCGGAGGTGACATCAACGCCGATGACCTAAGTTAAGTATTTTTTTAATTATTTTGTTGGTTCTTTCTTTCATTAGGAATTAATTGTGTTATCCTATGTTAATTGATTTGGGTTTTGTGTGTAGATAATCGAATGTTTGGCTATTTGTGTATGAACCTATTAGGTATTGTGATGATGATTTTAATGCAATTATTGGAAATCCATTGCTAGAATTTCGATATAATCCGTAATTGTTATATTAAAATTCATGTGTAGTGATTAATGATTCGTAATCATTAGGAATTATATGATCTAAGTTAAATGATGCATCGTAATGTGGTTGTTGCCTTAATTAATTGGTTTTTCTAGTTAGTAATGCTACTACCTAATTAAATCTAGAGATCGTATCGTAGGTTATTCGGTAGTTAGGTTTAATTAACAATTGTATCTTGATTAAACAAAATCTAAGAAAAAACTCGGGTTAATTATTAACTCACGATTAATAGTTACTAGGAGAGGTTTGAGAACAACAAATTAATGAAATATGCTTAATTAAGGTGTAGGCCGAGATTGAATTAAAGAACCAGGTTCCTACTGAATTCTTCACTTTTATCATTTTTTGCATGTTTTCTTTAATTTGTTTTTATTAGTTAGTTTCATTTTATTTTCTTCTTTAAAAAATCCAAAACCCCCAGTTAAACATAAACACCAATTAATTTTATTTTATAAACTTTACACACACTTTTTTTGGGATCAACCTAGACTCACCACTGCTATAATAGTAGGTCCAGTTATTTTATTTTGACTAGCGTAACGATGCGCGGCCAACTCCCACAAATATCGCAACACAATAAGGACACCGGTTAAGCTTCCGAAAATATGTGAGGAAACAACTCTTTCCAATATAGTGATGTTACATATTGCGAGGACATATCATTAATCCCATGAAAATAACAATTGCTGCATCTTTCTATTATGAGTTGTGGCTATGAACAATAAACCTTAATCCCTAAAATAAACTATAAACACACTGTCAAAGTAGAGATGTTCAAAAGATGATTAAATGAAGAAGCCAAGAATATGATAAGATATAATAAAAATAAGATAAATACAAAAATAATGGTTAGATTAATAGAATATAATCTTTCCTAATATTAACATCCCTAACAACAGCATCAAAAACTTGATTGATATTTTTCTTTTTATTAATATTTAAATTAATTACAAGTGCATAGCGTAGTTATAGCTAACATAGGCAAGTATAGGTCAATCCCACAAAGACAGTTAGTAATCACCCTTTCTCCTATTATCTAACCTATGAATTGGATGTTCAATTTTTAATTAAAAATAAAACTTAAATAAATTGGATAACGAATGCGACAGACTAAGAAAATTACTAAGAAAAATCAATATCAAAGATTAGTATCTAGGTGATAAATCCCCTTAAAAGTTATTAAAATAATCAATCTTTTTATCATGCAACTATTTTATTGATTTTTGACTGTAGAAATTTCAATCTTATATTAATAACTCCCTTAAGACTACTAGCAACTAATCTATCAGTTGATTAATAGAAATCTTTCTAGTTAAAACCCCCTAAGATTGCATTATCGATTATAAATTTCATTGTTAGGTTTGACCATGACCCAGAGAATTTGTGTTGACCTATCTCTAGCTTGCAATCAACTCCTTTCAATTATAGTAGATCTATTCTTACAAAGGATTTCTTAGTCTCAACATATGAAATTAAATTATGCACTAACGTTCCAGATATATTATAACAAGAGTAAAAACAGATAATTGAATCATAATAAATCAGTCAAAATAATTGCATTGAATAAAAGATTAAGACATATTGTATCATAAACTAGGGTTCATCATACGTAAACACTAAATAATAATAGAAATCAAAATCAAATATAAACATATAGAAAATACTAATAGAAACAAAGAGTTCATATTTCTAAATCTCCCTTTCTATTCTATTAAATCTTGTTGCAAGTTTGTGTTGGACTTAGCCTTTTATTCAGATCTCTTTTGATGCTAACTTTGTGTTTTTCTCATCTCTTGATCAAAATCATCACCTCTCTGGATGTTTCACGTCTGAAATCTACTATGAAAGTTGGCTCTCATTAATCTGCCTCCATTCACGTTCTTTTATAACAAAAATTAGGGTTTTAAGGACATACAAGGTCACTTACACGACCATGTAGCTCCAACCTTAAAATCATGATTTTATAGGTTTCTAAAGACTTACACGTCCACATACATAGCCGTGTATCTTCAATTTACTTCAAAACTTTGTTTTATGCTGCAATTTCATACAAATTTGTCTTTTTTTGGTTTATAAAGGCAATTATAACCTACAAATACACTTAGAGCAAATTAAGTACCAAATATATAACAAAATTATAAAATATCAAGAAAAATACATTAAATATGAGTGTATAATTACAGCCAGATATGCATCTATCAATTATATAACATAAGTTTGTATAACAATGATGAGTAAGTTATAAGCTTGGCAAAAAATATCCATGAACAACAATAAACTAAACAATCATATGACATAAGACCTCAATAATACGTATTCCCGTTTGTAATGTAGGTTTGAATTTATCAATAAAGCATCAATTATTCTGATCAACTAGTATGTTCTACTCTAGTAATTGTAGCATTGAATTTTTGTTGAAGTAGAATAAGGTTGAAGTTTTACAAAATAGATTAAACGTAGTTCAATTTTATATAAAAGTTAAAAAAAAGACTTAGAAGAATGAAATAGTTTCAAAGTTAGTTACAAACTATACCCTAAAATAAACTACTTGAAAATGGATGTCTGCACAGAAGTAGAAGTGTATGAAATTTGATCTAAAGTAGGGTGACTTTACGCTATAATCTAGACTTGAGAAAATAATGATTCAACATTAGTTATTGTAAGTTCAAAAGTTGGAGGATTCGATCTATGCTTATGTTACAAAGAAGAAAATATGTAACTTCTAATTCCATCCCAACATAGGATCACCATACAGATAGCAATATCCAATTTGTCATTTAGATCAAAACAAGAGAGAAGTGCAAGTTGCAAATAAAACTAAATCAATATGAACTTCAAACAAAAGTGTGAGTGCATATCTACCAAAAGGAACAGGCGCAATAAGTATGCTTATGTTTGTACACAATTATGGTTAAAATCATCGAACATATACTCTAAAATAAACTAGTTGAAAGTTATGTACGCATGGAAGTATAAATATAGGAAGTCATAATTATTTCTATAATTTCAACCATACTATTATAAGTCAATATCAAAGTTAGGAAGAAAAGAGGCCAAGAATGCCATGTCCATTATATGTTTCTTTGGGTAACACTCCTGTTATGTTCCATACGCAGCAATATAATAACAATGGACTAAAAAGAGCTTTTAGTACTAAAGAAACTACTTGGTGTGGCCTATTCCTCTCTACCCATATTCATTGGGTTTCTTTAACCCAGCCTTCAACTAGAAAACGATTCTTTAAACCAATACACTAGCAAAAACATAGAAACTTTAGGACTTGGTGGAGAGAAGTTCATAGAAACTTTAGGACTTGGTGTTAGATTATTTTAATGTCCCATGTAATTTATCGTATTGAGTCCTATAAAATGCACCCAAGATAATGGTTATTGGGTATTACCGACTGGGTCTCAAATAGGTCACAGACCTTTTTCCTCTCTCTTCTACTTACCAAAGGACATGTCCACTGGAGATGCTATATAAGTTGAAACAACTTATTTCTTCATAACGATTTTGAAATTATTCTAAACCATTGAGGAATTCTCTAAAGGAAGAAGACGAGAGGAAATAAATCAGCATTTTACAACAACGACAAACAATCATGGATACAGGTGCACAAATTTTTTGATCCTATAATTATTTTTACAATTGGTATCAGAGCAAGGTCATCTCTTTGTTGCGATTTGCCATATACCATAAATGAGTGTGATGTTTGTGACGATAACAATGCATGATTTATTGTCATGGTATTGCATGATTTATATTCTACCGATCGTTTATGTATGATGGTGTTTGTTCTGTATATAATACAGAACAATTGCATGTTTTTATAATTTTCGTTTTCGGTTTAATGTTCATAACATTGTTAATGTTTAACAGATAGATAAAACGCATGTGTTCTTCATGGATGTTAATGGATTTTCATGGGAAGTGTTTTATCACCGTAATATGAAACTTATGAAAGATATGATAACTGATTTTTCGATAATAATATGTATTGTGAATGGGCTTTATATTTGTTCTATTTTCTATGCATATCGGAAGTATGATTTTCGATTTAATGGTGGAAAGAGAAATGAAAACTTCACTGTTATGGGTTAGAGTGAGAAAATATCCATGGATTTGTTTTCGTTAGTTAACCACCGAATTTATACATGGTGGATGTGTTTATTGTTGCCTCAAACCAAGGATATGGAACAGAAGGCAATAGAAACGTAGGAAGAGAAGAGTTTTTTTTTTTAAAAAAGAAACAAACCAGAAATGAAACGGCGTCTGGAGGACACGCGCCAGACGTTGCGCAGACGGTAGAGTCTTGCGCGTGCACTGCACGCGCCAGACTCTGCCTTTCCCAGATAGAAGCGGGCCAGACTTATTAATAGGCCCAAATTAGTTTTATTTTGGGCTTTTAGGGCCCCAAAGATTATATTGGGTTAATAAATGTTTATGGCCCAATTATAGTGGATTATTTAATTCATAATTGATTTATACATAATATAATTTTGAAATTAGTGCCATATTATATATTTTCTTTGGTACTTTCAATATTTATATTATGTAATAATTGGAATTAAATTTTCCTAGTATATGTGGAATATAATACATGACATTATGGACATTTAAAATAGTTTGTTTGTCACCAAAGTGACCAAACTAGTTAAATTAAATTTTGTCATGTATAATAATTGTCCAATTAAATG
>JANZLF010000221.1:26123543-26134971 GCA_026546835.1 Erythroxylum foetidum
CTGTTATGTTTGCTTCGTTTTTCTCAATTCTGTATTCGAGTATTCGCTTCGCTCTCGCTTCTTTTGCTTTGTGATTCTTGCTATGGGCTTCCGCACTTTGTTATTTCGATGCCGCTATTTTCGCCTCCACTTTTGTCTCCGCTTTGTACTTTGTTTCCGTTTTCCGTTCTGCTTTTCCGGTTGGGATCCGGCTTCCGGATCGGGTCCCAACAGGTATGGTTAAGTCAGCATCAACTCCACAAAGCATTCACAGATCATCATCAAAATAAAGTTGAGAAATCTTCAACTTGCAATATCTGTGATCATATTTAAAACTAGGAGTTTTCATAATGTTTAATGCATTGATCCTGGAAAGAATCTTCATTATGACTGCAAATAAATAAGGAGAAGGGATCTCTTAGTCTTAGAACTTGAGATGCCTTAAAAAGATTTGAGGGCTCCCCATTGGCTATTGAAAAGAAAGAGATTGAGGAAATGCATGATTGGATCTAGCCTATAAACCTGCTAGGATAACAAAGAGCTTACAAAGAAGTCAAAATAAAGTTCCAATTAACATAATAAAAAGAAACTTAGTAAAATCAATTTGTAAAGCATAACTATTAATATATTTATTGGAGTTTTACCCTCTGAATAGCTCTTATGCAAAGATAATATTACCTAATACTTCTCCCACTCACATATGCACCTTAACAGGGATTTACAATATCAAGGGAAGTCATATTCAATTTGTTTACAAATATATATGAACCACCATCGAGCGTTTAGTATTAACCACTATGGAGCTAGTTTAGTCCTAAATAGCTTTAAAAAAATCCTTGTATTGAAACCATTAGGGCCAAGAGCTTTATCTAGATGAAAAGAGAATTAGGTAGCTTCCTTAGTCAGCAAAAGGTGATGAGGGATTAAGGAATCTCTAAAAGTGTTTATAATTTCCATGGTAAGTCTTGAGATACTTTTGCTTACTCTTAAAATATTCCTAAAATATTCCAAAGCTATATCCTTAAATTTATATTATTCATTCACTATATGCCCATTAGAATCTTTAAGTGAGACAATTCTCTCCTTACTTTTTTTTGCCTTGGATCACATTTTGGAAATATTTCTAGTTCCTATCCCCTTACATAAATATAAGATTTTAAAATTTTGTTTTAGCTGAAAATTATAAATCTCTAGTATAGTAAAATATCTCCTTGATTTAATTACCTCACGAGCTTTGAGTATAGGGTATATAGGATACTTAGCGACGACTTCCTGAGCCTTATTGAGGGCATCAAATGCAACTTTTTTTGTCTAGAAACAAAGGATCAACATTGTCTCTCAACAAGTGTGTGCATTCATCCTTGCTTACCTTTAGTTTTTGAACACAATGATAAGTTTGACAACTAGTACATTCAATGTTCACTCCTTTAGCAACTATTTGCCTTAACTAAGGGTGGTGGAGAAAGGAGTTGACAAAATTGAATGAGAACTTCCTCTTACTAAGTTATCAAATTCAATCACTACAAATGTGTGATCAAATAATAAAAAGTTACCAAAAGAAGCATGAATGTTGGGAAACCTATTGAGCCGAGAGCCATTGATAAAACATTTTTCTATTTTCCTCTTAATGACTGTCTCCACTTTGACAATTATTACAAGTGATTAAAGAGCCAATGCATCTGAGGTCCACCAGACCCAAACTAGAGGTCAAGTAAGATAGTTTATGAAATTTTCAATGTAAGCACCTCATATATCCTTAGGGGCAAAGAGAACAATTGTAACGCCCAACTAGGATCTAAGGTTCTAATATTGAGTTCAATCCTACAATTTTATTGCCCTCTTAATCAAATTTGGGGGTTCTAAGTTACCTACCCTTATAATTTGCTTTAGAGCGTATAGTTCATTCCACTTATCTATTTAGACAAGCAAAAGAAAAAAGACCACTTACAACTTAAAAGGGTTAATGGCCATTTTTTTTTCAAAATTGGAATTGAATTAAGCCACGAAGGCTAAAAATGAAGTTAACTCTTTAGTTACTCTCATTAAGAGAGTTTCAACATTAAAGCAACCTATTAAACTATTCAACAATCATAATTGATGCACAATACATGTCTAGCTACTATTCCAACTATTAATAAATGTAAGATCTAAAGATAGCTTACCATAAAAGGTATTTATGTGAAGTCTAATGGAAATGCTTGGTCTTTGTTGAATAGCTCATAGCTCATTTCCTTATTACAAAATGCACCTATTTCTCTCATCCTCGTGTACAACACCACAAATGATTACGTGAAAACACTACTCGAAGTCTCTTTTGATGTGTTGTAATCCAAACTCTAGTTAATAATTTGTTGTATTTTGCATGATCATCCATTCATTAAATGTTAATGGATAGATGGATGGATAAAGAAAGACACAGGATGACACACAAAATCAGGCACAGGTGAATTGATCCCTTCCTTTGGAAGGTTGATGATGTTTCATTTGTAAAGAACTATTTTCTATGCATCACTGGTGTACCGGCATTTGAAGAAAAAAAAAGATGTGAAACTTCCTAATTGTCCCAGAATTAAAGTCTTTGGGCTTAAAAATCCAAACATTGGCATATTAGAAAGATTGCTTTACATGATCAAAACCATCACAAAAATATGACCAGACAGCTAATCAAAGAAACACTAACACAAGATCTTATTTCATTAATGAAGGACCTCGTTTTATTTTTCTTTTACCTTTTTATACTAGGCCAACATTGAATACACAACCCAAAGAATCTATTTCAATACGATTACAACAAAAGTATTAAAACAAGTGATATAATAAATAATTATGGGATTTGAAAAAATTAAGTGAGTTCTATGGCTTCACCATATAGTTTCTCCAATTCACTTTCTAAAAATTTAAATAAATTTGCTTTTGTCCGCTTATAAACCCAAGTTCCAGCATTCTGATCCCAATCAAACCTGGATGGACCACTGCATTAAAACAATAACACGTTTAGGCACTAAATAAATAAGAGGATAGACAACACTTAAACCTTTCCTCCTCCCCGAGAAAACTGAAACGAAAAGTCCAGATAAGAGAGTACTAGAATTGAAGAACTAGTGAAATTTTGAGCAAAACCACCAAAGGAGACAAATATATTTGGTTATAATCAAAGACAATGTAAAACTCCAACATTAATCATCAAGACTACGAGTATGATCTTATTTTCATCATAACATACAAGCAACCTATGGTAAGCATTATATGAGCTTGAACATCCCCCTCGTTTCGTTTTACCTCCCCCTAAATGTGTATCACTAAAATAAATTGGAAATAAGAGAGTAGAAAATGAGAAATATCTATACAAAACCATGAACCAAAAAAAGAATAAGCAATCAGGAGAATATTAGTTTCCCATAGAAAAGAAAAGATTTGTGGTTGAATGAACTTCTACAATCAAGAAACGCCAATGAATTGTCTCATATAACTTCCCAAGTCAAAGTCCTCTTGAGATTCAGTTCTTGCAGGTCCAAAATGCAAGGACGTCTAAGAAGTATTTTTTCCATGAAAAGTAATACAAGAAATATCACAAGTCTACAAAATAAAACCAAACTGCGAACACTTTGCAAGCAGTTATTCTATGACAATGTAGACTTGTGATATCCTCCAATACACCTTAAAACAAAAAGTTTAGTTTCTCACAACTTACAACATTCCTCCAATTGAGCACTATAATTAGTTTCTTAATCTCCAATAACCATTTTGACAATAAACCAAGACATCATTACAAGAAACAATATGGAAACGGAGTAAAGTAGAAAAAATAATTTAGTGTCCAAAAAAGTTGACGAAACAAGAAATGTCCAATAAAGTACTTATTAAACAAACCATTGATAGAAAGCAGCCAAAATAAAATCTCAAAGTCTAATTATGAATTCTAACTACAATCTATACTCATTGTCAATGTATTAGAAACTTAATGGGTCACACATAAAAAGTAATTTATGAAAGAGAAATTAATTTATATCAAGTTGAAGTTAATTATAAAGTTTGAGAAACTTTAGGAGCACTCCTACTTAATTTCTCTTAAAGATTAAGAATCTACTATATAGATACTGTTAGAGATTGAACTCGTGAATAGCTCGTGATTAACACATCGAAAATGTTTCGAAAGAATTTTAATAGGAAAATAGAATTAGGTATGATTTTATAGCTAATGATTCAAATTTAATTATTCAAGTTATTCAATTATCGGAGTCTAATCAAAAATCATAAAATTTATTTTTTGGGTACGCCAATGATTCGATCACGATTGATTTCCAACATATTAATATGCTCATTCTACTTGGAAGGAACCGGAAAGAGCTAACTTTTAGACACAACACAATGTCTAACATAGATACAAACATGATGTGGAATTATTTGGCCAATAAAAAGATTATTTGCATGGCTACCAGAAGTACAGTGAAGCTAACTTTCTAAAAAGTTATTCGACTTACGATTCTCTCTCCTCATGGTACAAGACTCGCTGGATAAGCCGATGGAAAACCGTTGTATGGATCTCCTAACGCCAGAGTGTTGCCTGGATGCGAGAATACTATCTGCATAAAGATGATCGAAGTATCGCTTCAATTAAACTTGCATAATTGTCGTCTATAGGTGATTTATAGAGGACATTTAAAAATGGTTTCTTCTTTTGTTTTTTTAACTTTTAGAACTGTAATTTTGGACATGGCATAAAGAATCAGTCACTAGGATTTTTTAAATAACTTAATGGATCCCAAGTGGCTTCAAAAAAACTACCCTTTCCTACTGTAACTAATTCATTGAAGGGAAGGGACTTTGCCTGATAATTTCCAAGTGTATATGACGTGAATCCTGCAGCACAGTAGTCGAAGTAATATTCCCACGTTCTAAAAAACTTCTCGTCGAATCCCATTTCAAGAATTTTACTATCAACAACGTAACATTTAATTACTTCTTATGAAAATAAGATAACTTCAATTAACGTATAGAACATAATAAACAGGAGAGACAAACAGACAGCCCCAAGTATACATTGCAAAAGGCGATCGAAATGAGCAATGACATGTACATTATGATGCTACTAATTAATGTCTTTAATTAAGAGCAATCTCTACTTTATAGTATTAAGGAAGCAGTAAGTTAGAAATTTGTACCTCCGATTGGCTAAGAAATTTTTCCTCCACCTTCTTAGTGTATGGTAGTAATGACTTCCTATGTTTTCCACATGCTCCACACTGTAATTTTAATCTTAGTTGGTTGAAAATGTAAGAAATCTGAAGAAATAAGATCATGTAAATTTGAAAAAAAAAACCTTCTAATATAAGGTAAAAGAAACATAACTTTTTTGTAATTCAAGAAATCTTAAAAAAATAAATAACCACTTATCTTTAAAATTTTTAAATTTTTTTAGTTTTCAGTTTCATAGACTTTGATTAAAAAATAAGACAAAACACATGTAGTATGATCATTAGTCATGAACTAATCAACTTCTACTTACATGATGATTCAACCAAGCTCTTAAACTTAAATCAAACTAATTAAATCTAACTCAAACTAATAGTTTATTATAATTAGGAGGAAAGACATAGATCTCTCGTGTAGTTTAAGAAACTTTTAAAAAATTATAATGTTTAAATTTCTCAAAAACCCCTTTTAATTTTCAGCTTTTCAAAAAAAACTCCTCTTAAACTTCAGTTAGAAAATAAAGATGAATTATGCGCACGTAACATGAAAATAAAATATAGACTAATCAAATGTCACTAATATAATAACTCAATTTAACTTTTAAACCCGAATTAAATTTGACATAAATTAATAATTAAATATAATTAAAATAAATTATTTGTTTGTGTATAATTTAACTATTTCAGTTCGAGTTTAAAATCTATATTAAATTGTCATATTAATAACATTTGATTAGGTTACGTATGATGTTCATACAATATGTATTTCGTAATTATTCTTTATCTAATATTTAAAAGAAGAGATTTTTCTTTAAAGCTAAAAATTAGTAGTTTTTTAAAAAATTAAAAGATCAGGAGGTTTGTCTAATATTCCTTAAACTAAGGTGAGGTTTATGTCTTTTACTTTTATAATTATTTGAAATTATTAATTTAAGTCGAATCTAATTAATTTAAATTGAGTTTAAGAACTTAGTACATATTACATTTGTTTCGTCATTATTTTTTAATCGAATTTTAATTGAAGATTTTTTTCTGAAAATTGAAAATTGTAAAGAATTTTTTAAATTTTAAAAAATCAGAAAATATTTTCAAAACTTTTATAACTACAATGGAAAAGTTCATTTTTTACCCATATTTATGCGAAAAAGGCTATACCATAAAGTCGATGCAGCAGCCATGGCTGATGTTATCCTAGCCAATGAAGGCAAGCATCCCCCTGGAAATATGTACTCCTTTATGAAGTCTGAACTTTTCCTGTAGTCTTCATACCTCTCATCCGGAATCGATATGAACTAAGATCAGTAAGTTTTGATTGTGTAAGACAACTAGAAACATTATAATTTGTGTTTAAAAGCATATATAGGTTTAGAGAAAACAATCTCGTCGTTAATTACCTGCAAAACAAAAAGTCCATCTTTTGCTAGCAATGTGTCGCAGCAACGGAAAAATTCCTCCATGTATTCATGCCCAACATGTTCTATCATCTCACTATATATATATATATATAAGATATTCTTGAGAATCTAATTGAGATGTTGTAAGACGCTGTAGATATTGGTGTGATTGACAGTGAAGGAACTTACCAAGAAACAATTCTGTCATACTTGACATCTGTAGGTAGGCTGCGGTAGTCACATAGGTACAATTTGATATGTTCCTGATGAAAGAATTAATTATTTATCATGAGCAAATTTTCCTTCCTGAAAATTTCAATTTGAAGCCATGGTCTGGGCTTGGGTTGGCTTTAACAAGGCAAGTTCAGCCGAGGATCATGCAACTTTACGTAAAGCTTGTAAAATATTCAACTTTACGTAAAGTTTAGGTATGTTGATATACTTTCATTATTTGTTGAGACTCGAGAGAACAATTACCTCCAGGCCTGTTTCCTTCACTTTCCTTTCTGCATATTCAAGTTGTTTTTCAGATAGAGTAATGCCAGTGTATTTGCATCCAGTTCGTTTCACAACTTCAATGGCAAAGCTTCCCCATCCACAACCAATCTCAAGAACTTCATGCTCTTTGTTGATTCTTGCCTACATTCATGTATTTGTCATAGGTCTAAATGAAGTGTCAAGCATATGAATGACTAGACTTTCCTCTCAAATATTTGAGACTGGGTGAACTTACTTTTTCAATCAATGTTGAATACTTTCTCAATTGTGCCGCTTTCAACTCTTCATCTTCCTTCTGTAGACAACCAAGTAGGCAAGCAGACCCCAGTTCAGTGATACGTACGAAACAAAGCAGACTAGGTTTCACCAACGCTTGCATGATTCAAGGATATGTCTCTGACCTCAAAAATTCCGGAGGAGTAAGTCATGGTTTCATCCAAGAACAGGGCGAACAGTTCATTGCTCTGTAAGCGCAAATTCATTTAGTCTATATAGGCTTTTTGTTTTCTAGTAAAGATAGAGTGCAAGTCGAGATGTACAAAAAGGTTCAAGTTGTCCTAATTACCACACCATGACTAAGGGGATAAAGAAAGCTTGTGGACATCAGAAAATCTAATTCTAGACTGCATGTTTCTTCCAGTTCTAAGACTAGAATGATGCTGTGACATCTTTCAAGATGATTACTATTACGATATGCAATTATTATAATGTGAGAATTGTATGAAATTTCTTCCTTGAGCGTTTCTTTATTTTGTCAATAATGGAGGGAAATCATTCAATTGATCACGGAATTAGTCTCATACCAGATCATAGTGACGAGAGATATTTCTGCGAGCTTGAGTGAGAGTATTCGACCTCAGTACATGTTGGATGATAAGTTTCGTAGCAGCAAAGCCAGCAGTGAAGAACAACGGACTCAACCAGCTGCTGAATCAATAAAAATATAAAAACAAGAAAATTACTTGAAAAGCAAAGTTCGTTCTCTGGTAGTCATTATTTACCCCTTTGTTTCGCGTTTGTTTACATCTCTGTTGGCTATCAAAACCTGAAATTGGTCGAGTGTACAAGAAAACATTCAACAAAGTTGAAGATAGATGAAACAAAACTGCTGTTATTCCATCTCACCAGGACCAGATTGAGGAGACCTTCATCTTGGTCAATCAACGAAAAATCTCCATCAATATAAGCATCTGCAAGTCCTATATCAACTCGAGTCATTACCTGAAAATTTCACAAGGGGCCCCAAGAATGTAAACCATTTTCATTCCACTTTCACAATACGCCTTTTGTTCCTTTAATTTCACTAACCAAAATCTGTACATAATTAAGTTACTACCTTCCAGTAAAATTGAGCATTATGAACTCTTAAAACACATTTAGCAGGACAATCTTTGGTGCTTCCCCCGAAGGTAAACTTGGTTCCTCCATCCTCCGTTATACTACAAAATCCCAAGCACATTGAGTAATTGTTCAACGTTGCAACACGAAATTAATATATAAGATTTTGTTGTCCATAAGAGTTCAAATACTAAGCAAACAAGTACCCAAGGAGAACATATGTACTTTGTTTTTTCTATGAAAAATATTATAGTCATCTGGACTCAAATTTTTAACTTAATACTATTAATATTTCATCCCTTATTTTTACAAATCAATATATATATATACATACATCTTCATATTAATTGCTAACCAACGAGATGTATATATATTAATTGCTAACCAACGAGATGCATATATTAATTGTTAACCAACAAGATGTGTATATACTACATACTTGCATGTATATATGTTTGACCTTGAGCTGTCATTCGACTGTAATAATAGATTATCATATTTGAATGTCTTTGATAAATCTATTATAACAAAGGGCCCCAGTTTGGTTCTCTTCATATTAATTGCCAACCAACAAGATGTGTATAAAACTACTGGAGTCCTTTGTTATAATAGATTTATCAAAGACATTAATCCATTATTACAGTCGAATGACAGCTCAAGGTCAAACATATATACGTGCAAGTATGGACAACATAGTTCTTTTTTTATATTGTTATCAAACGTGTCTTATTATCCAATTTCTTAGTTGCTTAGAAATTATGTATCTCATACACTTAGGGGTCGTTTGGTTTCACTTTTATTTTTTTGTTGTTGTTTTTTGTTTTTATTTTTTGTTTTTTGTTTATGTTTTTTTCCTTCTGTTTTTTTGTTCTTATTTTTATTTCTGTTTTTTGTTTTTTGTTTTTGTTTTTTTCCTTCTGTTTTTTTGTTATTTTTGGCTTTTGGTTTTTGTTTTTTTCCTTCTGTTTTTTGTTGTTGTTATTTTTGGTAAAAAAAATATAAACAAAAAATAACAAAAAAAACAGAAGTGGAATCAAACGACCCCTTAATTTTTTTTTCTAATTTTGACTTCCAAATGAAATGCAATTGTTTCTATATGCAATTTATTCATTTGTAGATGTACCTACATTCATATATGCAATTATCGTCATCTAGACAAGTATGCTACTGTATCCAACAACCCAACTTAGAAATTAATTTTGAACGAGGGATACGTTTTACTCTTGGAAGATGAAAACACATCACTATTCAACTTGGTAAGGTGCAAGACGGCTTTATGTAATGGAAAGAAGATGTTTGGAATATAAAACAGCTAGGTTGCATACAACATACAGAACGTCGTCCCTTCTGGTGAAAATGACAATAACCTACCAATTTCTACCGACAAAGAAATATATGGTAAGATTATGTTCTCGGAAAGAGAGCTCACATTAAAGAGCCGGTAGATACAAAATCCCTGAGATATTTAGTGATGAGAAGGCGAGCTCCAGCTTCCAAGCGAGAGAACACCATGCCCTTGGAATCACTTTCTTCTCCAGACGAACGCAACACCCCAGCAGCAGTAGCCATTATTTAGACGTTGAGCTGCAAGGAAAATTTATTAAGGAAGTAATTATTCTTTTTTGGAAAAAAAGAAAGGGACCTCCGAAGTGTAAACAGAGAAAGTTGTCCATATATGTCTTGTTGCAGAAGGATAAGAAGGAAACGTGCAGGAGTAATTGGGATAGAAGTTAGTTGAAACAATAGGAAGTGCTAACCTTTCAGCTGTTGCCTACCTTTCCAAAGCAATATTAGCCTATTCGCAGACGTTTTATCAACCCAAGAATCCTTCACAGCTTTCGCTTAACTGTAGGAGACCAGCTTTATATACATGTAAAAGTAAAAGAGCGGCTTAAATTGTGGTGGGCATGCCTTGGAAGTCAAGGACGATGGCCTTCACACCACAGCTAGTTCCTCGTAATTTAAAGCAAACTGCGGATACATGTGCATATTTAAAAGTATATGTCAGCGATGATTGGCAACCTTTTCTAGTTGTTATATTTAATATTTTTTTATTAATTTTTTTGTCGCCTAGCTATTGGAAGCATTTCACGTTCAAGATATGAAGCAACACAAACATTTAGACTTAAGAGAAACTGTCCCCCCTGTGACACTCAATAATTTTTTTAAGGAATGATACATTGAATCAAGCCTTAGAAGACACTCAAAATGTACAAGTTGACATAAGAAATACAATGTGCAAAATAAGAAATACAATGTGCAAAAATCACGTGACCCAAGGCTTGACCAAGATAATTGTATTATTCTATTCTTAATAATATACAATTTACACATTCCAATTACTTCTAAGATATTCCATGTCTAGAAATTTGTGTTTGAAAATCCTTACGTTGGTTCCGATCTTCTGAAGTAGAATAGCTCCTTACTGAGGCCCTTATCCTAGAAAATTTGAGTGTTTCTCTCATCCCAAATGGTTTTGACCAGAAATGACAATGTTAAGCAAAAACACACCACTTGAATGTTTTGTTTCGATGATTGATGTAGTGCACCAATTCCAAGTTTGTTTCATCCATTTGGAGCGAAAAAAATTTAACATCTATGCATCATTATTCTCCATATTTCTACAACAAATTCACTTTGGAAAATAGATGATTTCTTTTCTCTTTAGCTTTTTTATAGAGGGTGCACCAATTTGTTAATTTAGTTAAAAAAACTTGGCTAGCTTATCCATTGTTGGTAGTTTATGCTTCATTGCTAACTACAATGTGGTGGAGGCTTCAGATTGTTGGTGGTTGAATCATATAATATTTTTCCATGGGAATGTATCAAAATTGCCTTGAAGTACTTTCCTACAATACTGATTAGTGAAGAGGCCATTACTAGTGTGTTTCTGTTATAAAACCGAAACTAAACTTGAGAGAATATTTGGGAGAGGAGAATTCTTCTTATCAAAAATGGTGTATCTTACATCAAGTTAACCCATCTATTTATAGTACATTTTAACCACCTAACACACATGTGACTATC
>JANZLF010000221.1:26143648-26155471 GCA_026546835.1 Erythroxylum foetidum
TCGGGAAGGTCCCGGAACAAAAATTTTTGTTTTCCGCACCGTGGGCATGTGATGCTCACACCGGGATTTTCCTACAGGAATAACTTTGTAGAAGAGTGTTTGGCCTAAAATCTTCATTTTCCTTGTCAAAATGACCATGAAATATTGACCTGAAGGTTTATTTTCATATGGGCCAGAATGATGTTTGAAAAGATGGGTGCATGATCGTGACTCTTAAAGGTCACAAGGGATCTCACCATCTTTCACAAGCATGAAGGTGACAATGGAGAAGAAATTGGAATTGCACAATCATGCATAATGAAGGTGCAGTGAAAGTAGACTGATGTGAACATCCTTCACTCTTTTGACTGTAACTTCTTCTTCCTACCTCTAAATGACATGGGAAGTGAACCATTGGATTCGTAACAGATTGAAAGAGATTGATTGATATAATTGGGATGGAATTGATGAGGAGTTCTAGAAAAATGATAACTGGAGTATTATCACTGAACATACTTTGGTATTTGAGGCATAACTTGTTATGTAATTATCCAAATGAGATGATTCTCAATCTAGATTAAAATAGAGACATAGGGCTATAATTTTTATGAAGAAATCAAATTCCAGTTATGTCTCTATGGTTCCAGAATCTGACTTGAAGTTGAGTATAGAATACTATTACAGTTAAGGAATGATCCGAATTATTTCGAGTATAACTTTTGGACTATTAAACCAAATTAAATGATCTTGGTGTTATTAGAAACTTAAGACAATAGAGAACCTGTTATTAGGAGAAAGTTTTGCTCAATTACCTCATTTACATTGTCTAATTGATCATGGAAAATTGACCCGAAGGTCTGGGATTTTGGAGAATTTATAAGAAAGAATGAGAGTTTAGATATTGTATGATCATTTAATGCTAGAATAACAATAGTGAATGAATTGTTGGTATTAAAGTGCCAAAGACGTGTGTAAAATGGAGATGAAGGGGTTCATATGAATGAACTTGTGATTCAATAAGAGGAGTAAAGTGTGAGTAAATTGTATCTAGTAAAAGTGAATGAGAATTTGATTTTATTAGTGAAAATAATGCTAAAATGAAATGACAAGTAATTGAGTTATAAAATGAGAATGAGCATAAGATATGAAGTTTGATAAAGTACCCAGGATTGTCATTGAGCATGTATTGTACATAGTCCATATAAACAGTTGTGCTTGAATAAATGCTTCTAATTGTACCATTATTAATTTGAGTGCAACGTGTGTCTTGAATAAATGGGTTGTGCAGGCTAAAAGTTCGCATTCAGGAGTTTCCAAAATTTGGAAGCAAATGCTAATCTGGAGCGTACTGTGAGTATACCTAGTGGTCTCATTTCATTGTTTGTTTTGTTTGAATTTTTGTATTGATTGACTACTGACTGCTCATATGAATGTGATTGATTGTGTTGAATTTCAGACAGAAGGTCCGAAGATTGTGAAATGTGGATGAGATATTGAAGTGTTACTTGCATGTGAATGTTACGAACTAAATGTTTCATGATATGATTGATTAAAAATGTGAGATGCATTCCATACATGAATGCACGATCAGATAATGGGAGTTGTGACTAGAATAGCCACCGATCAGAGCTTAAAGCTCAAAGTATTAAAAGAGCTTCGAGCTCAAAAAGTGATTCAGAGCTTAAATCTCAAAGTGTGAAAAGAACCTTGAGCTTAGAAAGTGATTTAGAGCCTCAGGCTCAACGTTTATTGAGCTCAGTATCCATAATAGATATTGGATAGTTTAGGCACTCGGTCACAATAAAGTAACAAATGAAAAGTGGTTCTCATGTGCACTGCATATGCATAATACAAATGATTAAAGTGTATTGAGTGTGAAATGTAAAATGGTGTGAATGTGAATTATGTGTTATATGACTGGGTGAGCCATCAATGATAGTCACTCATTGAGTTCGCAAAACTCACCCAAAATTTGCAAATATTTTTCAAGATTAGAATAATACCCCGTTAGACAAACCGGAGTATACCTACAGCATAGAAGTAAAGGATAGATGTTAGATCAATTCACGTCTGCATTGTATTTCTTTTGTTTTTGTATGGAATTGTATATTCTGAAACTTTTGTATCAAATTATATTCTGAAAATTTTGTAAAAAGGTTTATATGATTTATGTTATAATGTAAAGACTTTATGACTAAAGTGTTTTGTTTTTGTCAAAGGGCCCACAAGGCTATTGAAAAATCTGTTAATTGTAATATTATGATTGAAAAAGTTTGCAAATATAGCGGGCTCGATTTGGTCATAGATTTCTGCATAATATTTTTTGAAAAAAATTTGTACTAAGTTTTGACTGATTTAGTGCTCTAGTATGTCACTCTTGTGGGGCATGGACTCGGATATCACACAGGATGTTGGGTACGTCTCTTACGGGAGTAGGGTGCTACAACATGCCTTCATCTCTGCCTCACATCAGATTCTTCTTGATCCTGAGATGGAACACTACCAGTACCACTGCTACTATCACTTCCACCTTCAACATTTCCATAATCACCATGGAAACCAAAAAATGAACTTCTACTACCAATTTCAAAATTCAGTCTTTCCTTTCTATCTTTCTTAAATTGATGCTCATCAAGCAATGTTTTCATCTGCCACTTCACATCATGGCTTATTTTTTTACACGTTTCCATATCTCCTTTAACCCCAACTAATTGCCTTTTCAATCGGGTGATTCCTCCACCTTTCAAATGCTTGTTACAAAACAAGCAAATGGTATGGTTCTTTTGACCGGGAACTATACCAGCGTGAGCGTAAGCTAGATCACTATATCTTCCTGAAGTAGGTTGATTGGGAGTATTTGAACTTCCTTCCATTTATCTGTACACAAAAATAAATAACACATAATTTTAGTACACAATGACAATATGTGTATCCATGTTATATAATATAACTCATTTTGTATAAGTCAAAAGCTAACAATTCAAAACATTCAACATATATAATAACACAAAACATACTCCAACAATTTGCAATTTCAATAATTACAAAACAATCATAATGTCATTTCCATTTCCTTCAATTTCTAACAATTCTAATTCTAACAATCACAAAACATTCAATATTGTTTTTCCATTCTTAACAATTTATAACAATTTCCAATTCCAACAAACACAAAACATTCAATATTGTTTTTCCATTCCTAACAATTTCCAATTCCAACAATCAGAAAACATTCACAATTTCATTTCCATTCCCAACAATCATAATTCCATTTTCATTTACAACAATTTCCAATTCTAACAATCACAAAACAATCATAATTTTATTTTCATTTCCTTCAATTTACAACAATTTCTAATTCTAACAATCACAAAAAATGCATAATTTCATTTCCATTTCTAACAATTCCAATAGTGTCCAATTCTAACAATCACAAAATATTCATAATTCTATTTCCATTTAAAATAATTTCCAACAATTTTCAATTCCAACAATCACAAAACAATTATAATTCTATTTTCATTTAAAAAAATTTCAATTCTAACAATCATAATTTCATTTTCATTTCCTTCCATTTTCAACAATTTCTAATTCCAACAATCACAAAACAATCGTAATTCCATTTCCATTTACAACTATTCCAAATTACAACAATCACAAGGTAATCATAATTCCATTTCCATTTCCTTCCATTTACAACTATTTCCAATTCCAACAATCATAAAATAATCATAATTCAATTTCCATTTCCATTTCCTTTAATTTCTAATTCCAACAATCACAAAACAATCATAGTTCTATTTTCATTTACTTCCATTTCCAATTCTAACAATAACAAAACAATCATAATTCTCTTCCATTTCCTTCCATTTACAACAATTTCTAATTCCAATAATAACAAAACAATCATAATTCCAATTGAATTTCCAACAATGTCAAACAATTTCAATTCAAAGTTTGAAAAATGAGGATAAGTTGAAGGGTATGATATTATTTATATAATTGGCAAATAATGCATGACATATCATATGCAATTGTTCATAAATATATATTCATAACTTGATCATTAAGTTGAAAGATTTATTCATAACATGAGATCAAGTTGAAGGATATAACTTTTTGGAAATTTTTTTCTTTATTTAAACCTTTGAATCTTTTTTTCTTTTCTAACAAACCATAATATTATATACACCATTTCATATTTCGTTCTTAAATATATATGTTGCTTTTACAATTTTTAATTGAAATTAATAAACGTAAGCATAAATGACTGGAATCTACAAGTCTACAACATATTCACAATTTGACAATAAAAATTTCTTTTCGGGTACATTTATTACATCACTTCTTTATACTCAACCAATTTTGTCCTAAATCAGTAAATTCAATACCAAATATTAAAAATAAATTAATATTTCACAAAAAATAACAATGCATCAATTAATGATTTAAGTTTTTGCAATTTTACGAATTTTGATTATCAATTTTACAATTTCACATTTGATTATCAACTTTACATTTGATTATCAATTTCACATTTGATTATTAATTTTACATTTAGGTTTAAATGTTAATTATCAACTTTTAATTTTAATAATCAGCCGTGCATAATACATAATTACATATTGACCCTATTTTACAATTCCATTTTCAATTCTAATTCTAATTTTCATATCAAAATTCAAAACAAAATAATAAAACCCCGCGATATTCAATCCAACAATTTCAACTTCAACAATTCCATTCCAAAATCAAATTCAAACCAATTCACTTCACATACACACAAATCCAATATCCAATACCATAAGCAATTTCATTTCAAAGCAAAAACCAATTCACAAATCACTAATCCAAAATCGTGACTGATAGGATTGAATTATCTTATATTTTCTTATGTATTTACATGTAATTTCAACCCTATTTTTATGATAAAATGCTCAATTTGTGTTGACTGCTAGGTTGGAAATCTTGATATATTTTTGAGACTAAAAGGTCAAAATTTTCTGAAGTAAATGGGAGCACAATTATTTATCAAGTTAAAAGAAAAAAAACAGAGTTTGTTGTGCGCTGCATTTCATGCAGCGTTGCTGCATTGTACGCAGCGTTCATGCTGCTGTGCATCGTTTCTCTAAAAACGCTGGAGGTATATAACGCACGAGGAGAGATTTTTAGGGAAAACTGATTTTATTTGTCTTGTCACAGCTGCAGTGTTGGCATGGAGAAGCAACTTGAAGCAAAAAAAACGAAGAACAAAAGGCAAGGAGCTTCTATGTTAGCACATTGCTACGTGACAGTGGAGGCGACGTTCGGAGCTGCTGGAGACTTTGTTTCCTACATTTTACCTGTCTCACCGTGAGGATTAAAGGGAGAGGAAAGTAACCTTTGACTGTTGTTTTACATGACAAATATAACCCATTTTTGGAGCATAAAAATGAAGATGACAGGCTAGTTTTTCGACACCGGTTCAATGGGAATATCGACGCCAAGTCACGGTGAAGCTATTTTTGTCATTTTAAAGTTGTGATTTATTTTTGGATTGTTGTGTTGTTGGTATTGATTTGGATGGTTTGGGATTAATGATCTTAATATAATATTTTGATCGTTTTATTTTGAACCGATTGCTAAAATATTGATTGTAATCCGTAATTGTTATTTTTATATTTGTGAGTGGCATCTAACAATCGTTAATCGTTAAGAACAACATGAATTAGGTTAGATAACCCGAACATGTGAGGTTACTGCCTATATTGATCGTTTTTCATTTCGTAATGCGACTGCCAAACTGAATCTAGAGATCGTATCCTAGGTTATTCGGTGGTTAGGTTTAATTAATGATCGTATCTTGATTAAATTAAATTTAAGGGAAAACTAAGATTTGTAGAGCATTCTATTAGTCTCAAATCAATAGTCCGAAAAGAATTGTAAAAACTTTAGAATGAAAGAATATGCTTGATTGTGTTTAGGTCGAGATTGACCCTAGAACCAGACCTTACTTATTCTCGACACTTTTCTCATTTCTGATTGTTTGATTTAATTTGTTTTCGATAGTTTAATTTTACTTTAATTTTTTAAATTGTTCAAAAACCAAAAACCCCCATATACTTTTCTTACATCAATTATTTTCAGTACGAAAATTAACCAAACATTCCTTGTGGATTCGATCCCGACTTACCATAACTACAAATTTTAGTTTGCAGAGTCAAGTAATTTTTGTAGTGCACTCGACACGCGCTGTCAAATTTTGGCGTCGTTGCCGAGGAGTGTGGTAGTTTAATTTTTGCATTTGATTTTAGTTGTTGTTTTGTGAATATATTTGTTTATACTCCTACTTTTTGTTACTTGTTAATTTTTAGTTGTCCATTAGTTTTGGTGCATGGTAGTGACCAGATCTTCTCGTAGAGAAATTGAACAATTTGATCCGGAGATCGAGAGAACATTGCGGAGATTATGTAGAGAAGCAAGGTCAACTTTGGTGAACGAATTGGAAGTAGAATCTAAAGAAACAATGGCAAATTTGAGAACTCTAAGGGAGTTGAATGCACCTAATTTAACTCATAGACCATTATGCATAACATTTCCAAATTTTGCTGAACATGATACCTTTGAGTTAAAATCTGGATTAATTCATTTATTGCCTAACTTTCATGGCCTTGCAGGTGAGGATGCACATAAGCATCTTAAGGAACTTGATGTGGTGTGTTTGAGTATGAAGCCTCACGGGGTGACAGACGAGCAGATCATGCTGAGGGCCTTCCCGTTCTCGCTCAAAGATGCAGGAAAAGATTGGCTATTAGATTTACCGACTGGAAGTGTGAACACTTGGTTAGAGATGAAGAGATTATTTTTGGAAAAATATTTTCCGGCCTCAAAGACAGCAAGTATTCGGAAGGAGATATGAGACATTAAGCAACACAATGGAGAGTCTTTTTACGAATACTGGGAGCGATTTAAGAAGCTATATGCCAGTTGTCCACATCACAACATTCCGGAGCAACTTCTCAGCCAATATTTTTATGAAGGATTGCTACCAATGGGGAGGAGTTTGGTTGATGCGGTGAGTGGTGGGGCACTTTGCAAGAAGACCCCCATTGAATCCAGGATATTACTTGAGTGGATGGCCTCTAACACTCAGCAATTCAGCACTCGTAATGATGTTTGGCGAGTAAATGAGGTAAGCACTTCATCTATTAAACATCGTTTAGATGAACTAACATCTTTTATGAGACAGATTGCAGTTGAACAGGCACAAGTGAAAGTGTGCGGGATATGTTCAAACACAAGTCATCCAACTAATGAGTGCCCAACTTTGCAAGAAGGGAGTATGGAACACGTGAATGCTGCAGGAGGGAATTTCCTGAGCCAATACAACCCATACTCGCAGACTTATAACCCAGGTTGGAGGGATTGAGTTATGGAGGGAATCGACAGCAAAATTACTTCCAGAATCAGCCGTAAGGACCACCAGGATTTCAACCAAGGCAACAAGGAGCACTAGGAGCTTCTTCTTGAAGTTCAGGTGCATCTTTAGAAGAACTTGTTAACAAACTTGTTGCTACCAACTTGCAATTGCACCAGGATACTCAACAAATAAAAGCAAGCCAATAAGAAATGAAAGCAAGCCAGCAGAGTACGGATTACTAATTGGGTCAAATGGCAGTAAGACTCAATCTCCTAAAATCGCAAGGAGGAGGAAAATTGCCATCCCAACCCGAGGTGAATCCAAAGAATGTCAGTGCCATAACCTTAAGAAGCGGAAGGGAAATTGAAGATTCAAAAAGAACCCCAACGAAGATTGCTACCGAGGAAGAGATCGAGAAGGAATTGGAAAGGGAAGAAAATTCATCCTCAAGTACAAAGGTAAATATTAAAAGTCCTAATATTGTTAAAACTAACCCTCCACTTTTTTCGAGCAGATTAATGAGACCAAACAAGGAGGAAAAAGATAAGGAGATATTGGAGACTTTCCAAAAGATAGAAGTCAACGTACCTTTACTCAAACCAATCAAGCAAGTGCAAAGTATGCCAAATTTCTCAAAGAACTATGTACAAAAAAGAGGAAATTGAAGGGTGATTAGAAAGTGATGATGGCTGAGAATGTGTCGGCAGTATTCAGAAAGAAGATGCCTCCAAAATGCTGAGATCCAGGTATGTTCACTATCCTGTACAAAATTGGTAATACTGTGATTAGTATAGCAATGTTAGATTTGGGTGCTTCTATTAATGTGATGCCTCATTCGATTTATGCTTCTTTAAATTTGGGCCTTTTGAAAAAGACAAATGTAGTCATCCAATTGGCTGATGGCACTAATTCTTATCCTGATGGTGTGGTTGAGGATGTTTTGGTGCAGGTGAATGAGTTAGTGTTTCTTGCAGATTTTTATGTTGTGGATATGAATGATGACACCTCATACAATCTGATACCTATCTTGTTGGGGCAACCATTCCTTAATACGGCTCAAACTAAGATAGATGTTCATAAAGGCACCCTCACAATGGAATTTGATGGGGAAGTAATTCATTTCAATATTTTTGATGCCATGAAACATCCTCCTGATGATCATTGTGTTTTTTCTATTGATGTGATCGATCCTTTGGTGCATGAAATGTTTAAATTAAGTTACAGGGATCATCTGGAAATAGCTTTAACCAAGGATATGGAAGTAGAATCCAACATTGATGTTGAGATGGGAGAGGAGCTTGTGGACATGACAGCCGCCTTGGACTCATTAGAGAGATTTTCAAAAAGGTATTATTTGACTTCTATTCAACTACCTGAAGCTTACCAGAAGTTATTACCTTCTGATGTGCAGGCCCCAGAATTGGAATTGAAGTCACTCCCTACACATCTGAAGTATTCTTATTTGGGAGATAAACAGACTCTCCCAGTTATCATTTCGGCATAGTTGACTTCAACTCAAGAGGAGAGGCTAGTTTGAATGTTGAGGGAGCATAAGAAGGCCATCTTGTAGACCATCGCAGATATCCAAGGGATAAGTCCTTCCATATGCATGCACCGCATTTTGTTGGAGGATGATGCAAGATCTACAAGGCAAGCTTAGCGTAGGCTGAATCCTCCAATGATGGAAGTTGTGAAGAAGGAGGTACTGAAGCTTCTTGATGCTGGGTTATCTACCTAATTTCTGACAGCAAGTGGATAAGTTCTGTTCAGATGGTTCCAAAGAAGTCTGGAATCACTGTTGTGACGAACGAGAAAGGTGAGTTGATTCCCACTCGAGTGCAAACCAGGTGGCGAGTATGTATTGATTATAGAAAGTTGAATGCTGCTACTTGTAAAGGTCACTTTCCTCTTCCCTTTATTGATCAAATGCTTGAGAGATTGGCTAGTTATGACTATTATTGTTTTTTAGATGGCTTTTTAGGTTATCTTTAAATCTCGATCGCATCGAAAGATTAGGAAAAGACCATATTTACATGCCCATTTGGTACATTTGCCTACCGAAAGATGTCATTCGGATTATGTAATGCACCTGCCACATTCCAAAGGTGTATGGTGAGCATTTTTTCTAAATATGTTGAGAAGATTATTGAGGTATTCATGGATGATTTTAGTGTGTATGGATCTTCTTTTGATAAATGTCTTGAGAATCTTGCCATTATCTTGGAACGATGTATAGAAACTAACCTTGTGTTGAGCTGGGAAAAATGTCATTTTATGGTGGACCAAGGTATAGTTCTAGGTCATGTGATATTTGCTAAGGGGATATCATTTCTTCTTTACCTTACGCCTCTACTGTGAGGGAAGTGCATTCTTTTCTGGGGCATGCAGGTTTTTATCGAAGATTCATCAAGGATTTTTTGAAGATAGTCGCACCACTATGCAAGCTTCTTCAACAAGATGTCTCCTTTGAGTTCGACAAGAAGTGCAAAGAAGCATTTAACAAACTTAAGGAGCTTCTGACATCCCCACTAGTGATTCAACCGTCAGATTGGAACCTCCCATTCGAGATCATGTGTGATGCGAGCGATTATGTGATGGGGGTAGTTCTAGGGCAAAGAGTGGGAAGAGCTTTGCATGCCATTTACTATGCTTCAAAGACTTTAAATCCAGCTCACTTGCATTATTCTACTACTGAAAAAGAATTGTTATCTGTGGTTTTTGCTTTGAAAAAATTTCGATCATATTTGCTTGGTGCTAAAGTGATTGTTTATTCTGACCATGCAGCTTTACGATACTTGCTCACAAAGAAAGAACCAAAACTGAGGCTAATCAGATGGATTCTCCTCCTATAGGAATTCAACTTAGAGATAAGAGATAAGAAGGGGGCAGAAAACATAGTGGCAGATCATCTCAGTCGTTTGATAAAGGAAGAAGTTGATATCCCTCTACGAGAAAGCTTTCCGGATGAGCAATTGTTTTTTGCCGATGCGACACCACCATGGTATGTAGACATCGTCAATTTTTTAGTCACTAACGAATTACCTGTTGGTTTGTCTAATGCTCAAAGGGATAAGCTATGAATTAAAGAGAAGTACTATGTGTGAGATGACCCCTATCTTTGGAGGCACTATACAGATCAAGTTATCAGAAGGTGCATACCGAAAGATAAATCATTATCAATTTTAACCTTCTGCCATTCGTATGCTTGCAGAGGACATTTTGGAGTAAAACGGACAGCTCAAAAAGTTCTGGAGAACCACTTCTACTGGCCAACATTGTTCAAAGATGCATATATCTTCTGCAAATCATATGATAAATGCCAACGGTCAGGTAACTTGTCCCGTAAGGATCAATTGCCACAAACCCCTTTACTTTTTTGTGAAATTTTGACACTTGGGGCATTGATTTTATGGGACCTTTCCCTCCGTCTTTTGGTTTCACTTATATATTGCTTGCGGTTGATTATGTTTCTAAATGGGTGGAAGCAAAAGCCACTAGGACTAAGGGTGCTAAGGCTATTGCAGATTTTGTTAAGGCTAACATTCTTTCTAGGTTTGGGATACCAAAAGCCATCATTAGCGACAGAGGAACTAACTTCTGTAACAGAGTGATGGAAGCAATGAAAGTTTCTACTGCTTACCATCCTCAAACTAACGGGCAAGCTGAAGTCTCGAATCGATAGATTAAGTTAATCCTAGAGAAAACCGTGCAACCCAATATGAAGGATTGGAGTGTAAGACTAGAAGATGCATTATGGGCCTACCGGACGGTTTACAAAACACCAATTAGAATGTCACCGTACAGGCTAGTGTTTGGAAAGCCATGTCATCTTCCAGCAGAATTACAACATAAGGCATATTGGGCTATCAAAAGATGCAACATGCATTTGGATGATGTTGGAGTGCATAGGAAGTTGCAGCTTCAGGAGTTGGAGGAGATGAGGAATGAGTCATATCAAAATGCAGTGATATATAAGGAGAGGATGAAAGCTTTTCATGATAAGATGATTTCCAGGAAGAGTTTCTCCGTGGGCCAGAAAGTGTTACTATATCATTCCAAACTCAAGCTATTTCTTACTAAGTTATGTTCCCGTTAGGTTGGTCCATTTATTATCACTCATGTCTTTCCTTTTGGTGCAGTGGAGATACGAAGCCTGTAGCACCCCCTTACCATAGTGTATACACCGGGACACCCATAGGTCGTTCCGATACATATCCTATGATAAGGGTGAACTACGGACAGTCACTATTATACCTCACATGGCATCAAATCATAAAACATCAACATTGAAAACCACTAATTTTTGAAACCATAAATTTTTTTCTCATTTCATATCATTAAGAAAAGTAATTTACACATCTGTCTATTTTTCATTATCTGTACAATACTACAAAAGAAATCTAATACAAAATGTCTAACTAGGTCATCCCCAAAAGATCCCAGCT
>JANZLF010000221.1:26179105-26194286 GCA_026546835.1 Erythroxylum foetidum
ATCGTCTGTTTTTCTTTCGTCTGCTTTTCTTGTATCGTCTGCTTTTTGTATCGTCTGCTTTTCTTCCTTCTGTTTTTTCTTTCGTCTGCTTTTCTTTCGTCTGTTTTTCTTGTATCGTCTGCTTTTTGTATCGTCTGCTTGTCTTCCTTCTGTTTTTCTTTCGTCTGCTTTTCTTTCTTCTGCTTTTTTATTTGTATATTTCTCTTTGTTTATTATCAAAATTATTTAATACGTGAAGTCTGGTTTTGACTTAACAGCTATGTCTAGAGTAATCATCCATAAAGGTTATGAAATATTCTTAACCTCCTCTAGCTTGTACATTCATAGGCCCACACACATCCGTATGTACCAGGTCCAACGTGGAGTCAGATTTGTTTCCTTTAGAAGGAAATGAGGCTTTGGTAATTTTTCCTTCAATACAAGATTCACAGGTGGGTAATGGATCACTATCAAAGCCTATAAGGATCCTATCCTTTACTAACCTATCAGGTCTTTTTTGATTGATATGACCCATTCTTAAGTGCCACAGATATTTTGAATTAATGCTAGAGTCATTGGATTGTCTTGGTTTTATCAATTATGTGGTGTTTAGTGAGCCTGACAAAGGTTCTATAAAGAACAATCCCTATTTAATTATCGCATCACAAATGAAATCCCTATTCTTATATATTGAAATAACCAGATTTTATCAGACAAAACAGAAGTCATATTCCTTACAATCATTGGCATGTAATAAACATCCTCCAAATATAACCTATGAACACTAGGAAAGTCCAAGATAACTACTCCTACTAATTATGTTGAAACGTAGGAACCATCTACTATCTTGACTTGAAACTGTTCTTTAGGTAGTCTTCTCTTTTACTGGAACCCCTGCAACGAATTGCAAACATGGTTAGTGGCTCCTGAATCTAATGTCCAAGAAATAGATAAATCTGCCACATTTGTTGTTCCTAACAAACTTAGGAAACCCATACCTTGTTTGCTTTTGAGGGACTCAAGGTAGACTAGATAGTTTCTTTTCTAGTGGCCCATCTAGAAGTGATGATAGCACTATAAACTCTTTATTTGAGTAAATGTTCCCTGATACATGTTTCAATTGATAATTCCAACATGCAGACACTAGATTAATACTTTGTAAAAATCCATTCCGATCATATCAAGAATTATAATGAAGCACATACGAGTTCGCCACTCATCAAGATTGAGGTTCATAATAAGAGAATGCTTAAGTTGTTTGTTTTAATATTAAAGTAACGACCCACTTCATTCTTGAAAAAATACTTGATTCCAAATTCATTTAATAGTTCCATTATTGATAGTCAACTACCATCATAATATGAAACTTATCATTCCCTTGAAGTAAACTCCTTTACTTACATGGACATAAATCCCAACGGTACAATCTAGACCATAATCAAGCGACCAACTTGATTATTCAACTGTGAATCAATCAATTTAGATTCTTATAATATACATGTTTCCCATACATCTCTATGTTTATGTATATTACTTACAAAAGAATCTTGGTACCTTTTTGACTAGATATATAATGCTCACACAAATAAAACCAAGCTCTTTTGTTTTATTAATAATAAATATTTTCATTACAAAGCTGTAACTAAAGAAGATAAAGTTACATGTAAATACACTTGCTTTCCAGGGCACTATATTTACATAAATCCAACATATACTTATGCATGTTGTGATATATGTGTATGTTTTGCATAATATAGAGGAACAAATTAAGCACCATCCTCCGGACGTTGCCGGGACTTCGAGGCAATAGCTTCTGCAACAAACAGTGAGTAACCTAGACGGTCTCACTTAATTATTTGTTTGTTTAATTTATGTTTTAAATAATAATTCAATGTGTTTAACTGTTGATTCCGGACAGAAGGTCCGATGAATGTAAATGCGGATTGAGATATTGAAGTGCTTTATAATGTGAGTGTTTGTGGTACATGCATTCCATACATGAATGCATCATCATATAATGGCATTTGTGACCATAATAGCCACCGATCAGAGCTTAAAGCTCAACGAGTGAAAATGAGCCTCGAGCTCAAAAGTGATTAAGAGCCTAAGGCTCACTATGTAAAATGAGCTTTGTATCGCCCAAGCTAATAAGGGATGATTATTAATAAGCCTAATATTTAAAATAGATATGGGACAGTTCAGGCACTCGGTTACAACAACGTAATAATTGGAAAGTGTCTCATAAGCATTTCATATGCATATTGTTAAGTATGTTTGTTAGAATGAAATGCCAAATTTGCCTATGCTTAAGGGAAAAATGTGATACTTATGTAAAGTGCAGTATGTGATTATGTGTTATGTGAAATGATGTGTTGCGTGAATTGAGTGCGCAAAACTCACCAAAATTGTAACATTATCTTTTCAGGACCGAGAGACGACTCTAACTACTGAAAGGCTCTACTAGTCATGTAGATTATGATTAGCAAGAGAAGTCATGGCTCAAAGGTCAGTCATCTGGGATTTTTAGGACAGATTAGTTAGATTGTGTATAATTTCCTCTTTCATGTAGTACTTTTGTATTAGGTTTTGATGATGTGCTTATAGGAAATGTTGATAGATATAATGTAGAAATTCAGGTTTTTTTAAGATGAAATGAGGAAAATTTTGGTTTTTAAAATATTGTGGTTTTTATCTATTGATGCTTTATAAGTGAATATTGATATGATGCTATGCGAAGTGAATGTAGTGATGGAACATAGCTCGTCCTTATTGTAGGTCATATACCGAAATGATCTCCGGGTGTCCCAGTGTTTACCCTACGGTAAGTGAGCGCTACAAAAAGAGAAGAAGCGGCGGCTGTGATAAGGCGAGCACGACGATGAAAGACAACAAGACGACGACGAGAGAAAGGTGAGAGCGAGAGAGACTACGAGAGAGTGAGAGAGAGAGAGTGAGAGGCAGCAGTCGGGGTTAGGGGTGAGTAAGGTTTAAGGTTTAAAAATTTTCAAATTTGCAAAAAGGTCCTCAAACTTTCCAATTTTTCCAGATCCGGCTGGTGTTTTCCAATATGTTGGGTACCAACCAGTACCGAACAGAAAACCCCAGTACTGGTCAGTACCGAGGATAGTTATCACCATGTCGTTATCCGACTGGTACGGTACAGATCTCAAAACATTGGTAAGGCTGATAAAAATTATCATAAAATTTTTAAAGTAATTAATTTTTATTTCAGTTTATTTTAATAATTTATATTTTAAAATTAATTAATTAGATTTGTAACTAGTAAGTTTTATAAATAAAAATAAACTAGTTTATTTTTATTTAACAATTTCATTATTTAACTAAACTTCAACTTCTTGCAAAGACACTTTTTTCTCAATCTAATTTTAAATTCTTTATTTTAATCCAATCTTTACCATATATTAGTTTTATAACACTTTAATATTAATTAAATCTATAAACATTAAACAACTAAACTTATTAGTTTAATTTCAATCCTTTTTAAAAATATTGATAAATATCATACCGAACTCGATACTAGATTTGGTTATAGTATAATATGGCATCGATAACGATTAGTATTGGATATCATTTCGAATAATGTTTTAAAATTATAAAATAATCCCCAAATTTATAAACTTACAAAATTAGTCTCTTAATATGTTGTACTATATAATTTTTAATTTTATGTTAAACTTGTATAAAAATTTATAATAATATAAATGTAAAATAACAACTATTTATTGATTTTTATTAATATTATTTTTCATATACTTCACATATAACTAATAAAAAATTATTATAAGAAAAAGATCATTAAACTATCATATAGATATAAAAACTAATAATAATACAAAAGTTGTTAAAATGTTACATTTTACATAAAATAGTAAAGAATAATTACATCAAAAACATCATATATTAAGAATAATATAGGTCCATACTAAAGTAGAAGTAGAACCTGAAACAAAAATACTTACTATTAAAAGTTTTATATTCGTATTACATATATAGAATTTAACATATATATCAAATACAAGTGAAATCAAAAGAAAATAAAAAAATGAAAACTTTACTCAATAGAATATTCACTCAAATCACAATGATCTTATTTTTCATTTAGTACAAAATTCTTATTGTTGAGAGGAGTTTCATCATTAACATCATTCAAATTCATTGCTCTAAATGACATGTCAATACCTTTCTATCTAAGATTGTCTTTCAAGTCACTCTTATCTATCAAACTTAATCCTTAAAAAGCCAATTCGCTAAAAGAATAATATGATCAAGGCCAATTAGATTTATAGAACTAATTTTTCTATTATGAGTCTTAATAAAAAATTAAATTAAATTATCAATAAATTATAAGATATTATATTCAAATTAAAAATGATAATAACATATCTTTATCAAAACTTTAAGATGTATCAAACAAAGATTAAAATCATTCAATCGTTTGTATTCCAAATTGTTTCTTTGCTTGGAATGGATGAATTCAATTGTGTTCCAATTCCTTTCATACCTAGCTACACTCATATATTGATTTAGATTTCAAATTGTAAACCTTTGCAATTCTGGAACAACACTTCCGAATTTGTCTCATCAAGTAACTATAAGACAATAAAAATAACCTTATAAATAAAATAAAGGAATCATTAATTTCAAAAATGTAATAAAAGTGAAGAAACATATGTTTGGATTAAGTTTGTCTCTTTGACAAATTATAATGAGCATTTTAAAATCATCATACACATCTTTGTATACCTCTATTTATAAGTTAAAGAGATCTTGCATCATCTCATGTATAATATTTATTGTAATAGTTAATAACATTCCACTTTTAAGTTTAGCTTTCTTTGTAAAATTTATTCTAAAAGAGAAATTAAGATTAAAAATGTCCCAACAGTAAATGAGAGTAATGTTGCCTTTCCCATCTTTCATTAATGACTGCAAGATAAGGTGTATATAAAGAAGACATATTTTTTAAATTGGGCTAGGTTACTTCCTTTGCCATCTCTATGGCATCATAGAAATAACTAATTTTTTCCTTCTCCTCATTATTAGCTAGACGAAGTACTCTCTTAAAGCTCACTAACTCAAATGATAAATTGACATTGAGATATAAATTCATTATCTTCAAGTATAATTTTAGAAAGCTTTCATTCCAACATTAAACCTAGCATATTGAGATGCAACCTACTATAATCATCAATTAAAGGAGCTTCACATCCTTAATCATGAGAGAAACATCCATCATAAGTTAGTAATAATAAGAATGAATAACATTAAATGATGCAATTTCATCATAACACCATCTAGCTATATCCATGATTTGAACTATTTTTTTAGTTTGTAGAGCACTACGAATTGAAGGTTGAGCTTCAAAATTTTTTCGTGCTAAAAAATTAAGAAACATGTCTTCTTCACTTCCTCATATCTGGTGCAATAATCCCTTCTTTTTGGGTAGGGAACACCACTTTCAACATCTTTAGTATCATTTTAACTACCACAAAAAGAATTTCCACTACCAATTTCTTAGTTTAGTCTTAACCTTTAGTCTTTCTCATGTTGATAATATTTAAATAAAGTTTTCACATGCCATTTACCATCATGGCTAACTTTCTACAAGACTTCACATCATCTTTGACTTGATCTAAATGCTTATTTAATCTGGTGATTCCTTTACCTTTACAAAATTTATTGCAATACAAACAAATGACATGATTCATCATGGTAGGAACTAATCCAGCATAAGCCTAAGCTGGATCATCAAATCTTCCCAAAATTGAAAAGGCTAAATTATTATGAGTATATAGACTTCCCTCCATTTATGTGTAAAATAAATAAGGAAATATGTAAAAGTTAAATTAAAAATTTCATACTAAACTAAAAATTATTGCAAATGAAAGTAAAATTACTCGTAACATATTGACCATAGATAATAAATCTAAATCTTTTCAATAATTAACCTATAACATGTTGACTGCAACTCACAGATGAAGCAACATCATCTTATTTTAGAACCTGGTGATATATGTTAAGCAATCTACTTACATGTAATTCTTTCTTACTTGTATGGAAATAAAATATAACATGTTAATCTAACTTGTTTCCTTTTTTATATTCTCAAACTCAATTGATTAAACATATTGTACATGAATTCTTAATATCACCAAAAGTGTATATTTACCCACAACTAACTTCCAAAATTTAGACAATTAAATATAGTAGGATAAGTGTTTGATTAATTTATAAATATTATATCTATAAGACTCATTACATAATATGAAACAATTGGTTTGTAAATAAAATTTTAATCTATATACCATTCCAAAAGACCTAAATAATTAATATTTGAATATTATAAATTTCAACATGAATGAATTTTAAAGTTCAAAATGCCTTTAATAATTCAAATGAAAATATAATGTCTTATATGTATTCCATAATTCAATTCTACAAAAACCCAAACAAATAATTAACATAATTAAATAAACAAACATTATATATAACCCTCATAAGTTATTTTTCACTATCCACTTAACAAGCTTTATTAGTAAGCCTCTATGTATGGATCCAACCCCTACTAAAGTTAAAAGAATCAATTTTGCTAGAATATGCATCTTATTCACCTCTATGGCCACTTTACCTAAAGGTATTCCTATTACTCGACTTAATGAAAACATGGAGCCAGTAGACGATCAATTAAGGGTATCTTATGCATACAAACCCCAACCTATAAGTAAGAAGATATGGAAACCCATTGGAGGACTTTCAAAACAGGTGAATATCAGGAAGTCATAAAGTTGAGTGGATTTATATAACATCCCATCACCTGTGGGAGGCTAGAATAGTAAATATAAGTGATTAATGAGAGCTTAAAAATGCATTTTTCATGCTCATGCATAATACGAAATGCAAATATACATAAATAGTAAAAGTTTTGCACATGAAAATAATTGTACATGCATTTATGAATGATTCTGGGTATAATTGGATTTAGTTGTGATTTTTGGAAATTTTGAGAACTTTGAATTTATTTATATTGAAAATTGTATTGATTAGTGGAATTGTTGTATTTCTGAATTTTGGTGAATTTAAGAATAATTTCAAAATTTATGAATTTTAGGGAAAATAGGAAAAAGGAATCAAAAGAATATTGGAGATAATTGGATTGTAAAGATGAGAGTTGAAGAAATTAGTTCAAAAAGAACTTGATTAGAGCTTAGACATTAGGAAAGTGATAAGTGTCAAACTTGGTAAGTTGCCTATATAATTTTGTCTGAGAGTGAGTTATGATCTCAAAGAGTTTAAAAGGGACTTAGTTATATGTCTAAGTGTTATTTCGTAGTCACCTTCTTCAAATTTGCTTCCATTACACATAGTTTTTCATCAAATACCTTCCAAGAGTTTTTTTTTGTTTTTCCATATCCCACACCAATTCCATACTGCTAATTGTGTCTTCTACCTTAAGAAAAACCATAAGCTAGCCATATTATCCAGTGGAATGCGTGATTTTGCATGGAGTTTAGGGCTTTGGAATAGTTGCAAATCTTGGACTTTTTAACAAGTATTAAGTAAATCCTGTAGAGTTATAGATTTATGAAATAAATTTGATGAATTACTGTCATCTGCATAAACATGGGATTTACGTGTATATTCATAAATACTGTGTAAATAGGATGGGAAGATATGGATATAGTGTTATTTAGTATTTGATGGATTTTTAGTGATCAGGTGATGTAGAAATGATTTTTGGAGTTTGAAATAGAAACGAAATGGTGTATGGATTAGTGTAGAAAATTATAATATGAAAAAGTGATATGCTGATATGCTTTGTTTTATATTCACTGTGCATGTATATAAATGTGTGTATACGCGAGTAGGTGAGTGCCCTAGAGATGATCAAGAAAATAATTTTTGAGTTGAAGAGTAGTTGTAAAATGATAGTCTGAGATGGGAATGAGTGTACAAATGAATGTTGAAAAGAAAATATGGAATACGTATAAAAGTTGAGAATGCAGAACATGCAGAGCGGAATACTGATATCTATTTCTTTTTGATGATTTTGAAAATTTGATTAAATTTGCATATTTAGGAGTAGTATGAAATTACGGTGAACAAGTTAAACGAAATGGAGTACAAAAACTAGAAAAAAATTGAAGTGTTGGATTTTAGAGAATGAAAGTCATCTGGGAAGTTACTGAAAATGAAGAGTAGAGAGTTAAATTTTTAATCTGAAATTTCATGAATTTACTGTATTTATTTTGGCATATTTTAATAAAATTGTCTTTATGAAAGTTGTAGATCTTTCTTTTAACTTTCCATTGATATAAAGTTTGCAAATTTTGGAGTTCTGGATCAAAACTTATGGAGGTTTGAAGTAGAGTTTCGATGAAGAAGAAGAAGAAGAAATGCACCATCATGCATAAGCACGATGGTGACTTTTGGGATTTAAGGCAAAATGCACCGTCGTGCTTGAAAAATGACAATTTTCACCCTCGTGCTTTTGAGATATTCCTTTTTACTGAACAGTCTTGCTTCTTTTAACCATAACTTCTTCTCTAGACCTCCAAATGACTTGATTCTTGAACAAATAGATTTCTAACACATTTGTCTATCTTTCCACAAAATTTGTAGCTTTATGAATTGAATTGAAAAAAAATTGATCAAATGAAAGTGTGGAATCTGTTGGAACAGTCGAAATAGGAATATTTTGCTAAACACACTTCATTATTTTGAATATATCTGGATCTATAGGATTCCAAATGAGATTATTTTTAATTTGAAGTAAATTAAAGATATAGGATTACAAATTATCTAAAGATTTGAATTATGATTCAGTCTCTAAGATGTTTAATTTCTAGAGGGAAGTTGTGTATAGTATACTGTTTTGGATAAGAGCAGTTTGAAAATGTTTGAGGCATATCTTCCAAATTATCAAACCAAATTGAGTGATTTTGGTGTCAATAGAAACATAAGACATAGAGGAACACTTTTCTAAAAGAGAGTATGACCAAATAATATCAGTTTCACCTTCTGATTGAACGTGAACAGTAGACTTAAAAATGTGTCTAAGAAAAATATGAAAGTAAGCCAATGAGAAATGAATTGTGATTTTAATGGTTTTAGTGAGGCATAAACCTAAGTATAAATTATACATAGATGAGTTTTGATATGAGAATGATTTTGTGGTAAAATTGATGGAAAGATACCCTTGTTTGTCATGAATATGCATTGTACATAATTCATTTCATACATGTGCATTATTAAACACTTATAATTGTGTAAATTATGATATATGTGTATGTTATTTGATATAGAGAAGCAACTGGAACATCAACCTCCAGATATTGCCAAAACTTCCAGGAATTAGCTTCGGGAGCAACTTAGATGGTCTCACTTAATTACTTGTTTGCTTAAATTTTTTAGAAATGATTGAATTAATGTGTTTTGATTGTTGATTATTGGAATGGGATATTGAAGTGCTACTTGAATGTGAATGTGACGAACTATGTGTTTCATAATATGATTGATTATGATAGATGCATTCCATACATGAATGCACAATCAGATAATGGCAGTTGTGACCAGAGTAGCTACCGATCAGAGCTTAAAGCTCAAAGTGTGAAAAAAAAATCGAGCTTAGAAAATGATTAAAAGCCTAAGGTTCACTATGTAAAATGAGCTCTGTATCCTCACAAATAAAGGACAGTTATCAATGAGCTCGGTATCCTAAAGCACTCGATCACAACAACGTAACAATTGAAAAAAGTCTCATGAACATTTCATGTGCATTTTTGTTAAGTATGTTTGATTTATTGAAATGCAAAATTGCCTATGCTTTAGTGAAAATGTGATACATGGTCAATTATGAGAAAATGTGATTATATGCTATGTGAAATGATGTGTTGCATGAATTGAGTGAACCATCGATGATGGTTACCTCATTGAATTCGTAAAACTCACCAAAATTGTAACGTTGATTTTTCAGGACTGAAAGACGACTCTAGCTATCAAGAGACTCTACCAGCTGTGTAGAATTTTGTTTTGAAAGAGAAATCATGGCTCAAAGGTCAGTCAGCTGGGTTTTGGACATAGTAGATAGATTTTTTTTATTTCCTCTTTCATATAGTACTTTTGTACCAGGCTACAATGATGTGCATGTAGGGAATGTTGAAAGACATATTGTTGACCTTCGATAATTACAAAATGAAATGAGGAAAAAGTTGGTTTTTAAAATATTATGATTTTCATATGATACTTTGTAAGTGATAAAGATATGATGCCATGTGAGGTGATTGTAGCGATTGAACGTAGCTCGCCCTTATCCTAGGTTATATACCGAAATGACCTCCGACTGTCCCGATATGTACCCTATGATAAGGGGTACTACAAATACTCCTTTGAGATCATAAGTAATGTGAGAAGATGAGCCAAGGACACAGGGTAGTATGCCTATTGCATTAGGAGCTAGTTAAAAGAAACTTTAATTCAAGTCAAACCAAGATGCTTTGTATGTAGAATTAATAAACAACATTACTTGTAGACTAACTTTATTAAGACAAGGTATGAATTTCTCTAAAATGTCAGGTTAAAGTTGAAATTTTGAAGATGTTTTAAAAGATGTTATGTTTATGATTAAATCGATAGTGAATATGCTAAGATGTTATAATTTTCGTAAATAAATTTTCTAATATGTTGTTCAAATTCTTCCTAATCTAATTTATTCTATGTAGGATATGGTGATAAAGTATATTCATATTTTGCATTATAGTGTTGTTTTGATAAAGGACATCCAAAATTAAGTGTTGGGGAATTTGATAACTAGAAATTATAACATATTTTGAACTCATATTTGATATTGATTTAAATCATTTACATAGAACATTTAGGTTTAAATTGCCACATTTTACTATTATTAACCTAAGTCGTTTACTTCCATATTTATTTTTAAAAGAGGCTTAAATTGTACGAAATATTTTTGTGTAGGCTTAGTGGGATTAAGGAAAGGAATCTAGAAGAAAATCTAAAACAAGGCCAAGAAGAAAGCCAAAACGATACAGTATAAAGAAGTAAAATGATGAAGTAAATCACAAGTTAATATAGAATTCACGTACAATATACGAAGTACATAAGAAGGGGGGTTGAATTGTGTAATCCTTTTATGAATACATAAAACCTTTGATATTTCTTGAAAAATAACCGTTTTGAAGTATTAGATGAATACCAAATAGTTACATAGTTACATCGCAAATAACTTGTACAAACTTGTATAAGAACAAGAGTATTTCAGAGTAAAGAGTTAGAAGATAGACGATGCGATTTTTATACTTGTTCACCCCAAACCTTGGGCTACATCCTCAAAATCCTTCTAATTTTTCACTATACTTCGTCAAATTTACAAGTATTCTTTCTTCTCTTTTAGAGCCTCTTCAGGTCTGTTACACTGAGTATTCTTTCAACTATCTTAGCCTCTCTAGACTCTCAGCCTTTGTTTTCTCTCACTAGAAAGATAATGTGAGCTTTTGTTATAGTAATATTTGCTCTCTTGTATCGCACTTTGTATAGAAATTTTTTTAATAACTTGTAAACAAAAAGATTATTCAGTCTTCGACTACAACTAGTATTTATCGCCTAAGTCTTTAACTGCTTCTTGAATATTATTTCTTGTTTCTTGTTTCTTGCATCTTGTTTCTTGTTTTTTGCATCTTGTAGAAACCGTTATTCAGTTGAGTTTTGTAACTAACTCAAACTTCTTCTTCTGAGTCTTCGAAACTTCTTCTTAGTGAACTTCTTCTTAGTTCTCGAACTTCTTCTTAGTGAACTTCTTCTAAGTCTTCGAAACTTGTTCTTAGTCTTCGAAATTCTTCTTAGTGAACTTCTTATTAGTCTCTGAAACTTCTTCTATGTTACTGCACACTTAACACACTCATCAGAACAGTTCATTTATTTCAAACATTGTCATTATTTGATTATCAACAAATTGTTAAACGTGAAGTCATTTTGACTTAACAATCTCTCCCTTTTTGATGATAACAAATAATCATTAATTTTGAAAGTTAAAAAAATGAATTAGTGAATATTATTCATATAGAAAATAAAAGACAATAAAAGATAAGAAGACAACAAAAGATATACATATGCATATACAAAATACACATATGAAAACAAACAAAAAAATTGTAATGCTATCTTCCTTCCTTTCATCTTACTGATCTTCCCTATTTGCTTTCTTTTGATCTCCCCCATTTGCTATCTTTCTACTACTTCTACTTTTCTCCTCTTCTCCCCCTATTTGTTATTAATCAAAAAGCTTTACCGTAGATGCTTCATGATTTCAAAAAACATTTGTTGCATGTCAGTTCGGATCAACTTGAGGTCTTCTTCAATAGAAACTAGTAGATACGCCACTTCCTCATGCAGATCACCAACTGAGTCACCCAAATCATCCACCTTAGTATGAATTTCTTCAATCTCCTTAACTAAGGCTTCCTAAGTCCACTGTTGAGTGTGAAAAACTTCATCCAGAACAATAGTACAAACTTGTTGAGATGTTCTTGTTGGAGAGAAGTTTGTAGCAACTGGTGTTTCCAATGGTAAAACATCTAACTCAATGATTTTAATAACAGGAGGTTTGAAAGATTGTTTTCCTTCAGGGAGATCCAGGTCATCATTTCTAGGTAATTTTGGGATTGGTTTTCCAAGAAGGTGTAGGACATCTTTAATTGAAGATATAAAACTCAAAATTCTAAAGTGCATGATTAAATGCACAAAAGTCTCTAAGTTGAAATGAATACCTTCAACCCTAATAGTTTTGTACTGTCCTTTTGTCACTCTTCCAACTACCTGAAAGGTTGCATCTATGGAGAAGCATCCACAATGACTTTCTGATGCTTTTGAAATGTGATGAGAAACATAGATTCCTCTTGATTGAGTCGCATAACATGTTTCATCTATGTTCCTTATAGTTGCTTCTATTTGATCCTCTGTAAGATCACCTGTATTGGCTTCAGGGTACATTTTATGTTTCCCTTTATCTACATTGCGTACAATGTTTGAAGATCTTGGCTGGATGTCTGATACAATCTTGATCAATGTTCTATTTGTCACTGGGTAAATAGTATATTGATCCTTAGACATGTTCATAGGATATGGTACTGAGTTTTCATCTTCAGAATACCATATAGTCTTCTTTCTCCATGATTCAAAAGATGTATTGATCAATTATTGATCAGAATTGGTTCAAGTTGTACCTTGACCAACCTTCTCATAGATTCTCTTATAATAATCGAGGTTCTGCTTCTAGCAGGCATCACTTCTTCAATCACCTTCATTTTCAAATCCTCTTTTCGGATAGGTTGAGAAGGATTATACTGTGCTGATCTGTGTTCAACTTCCTTTTTCTTTTGTTGAACATCAGGTGATGGAATCTTTTTGTGACTGGTCTTCAGCTTCTTACTTTCTTCTACCAGTCTAGAAGAGGGTTGTTATTGAGATTTCTTCTTTTCAAACACCAATTTGCTCTTAATGTCTGTTTCTTTAGTCAATTGTGCTGGTGGATCTTGCAAAATTGAGACTAAAGATCTAGTTGCCTGTGGAGCTTTCTCAGATTTTTCAGAGTCTTTAGCAAGAGTTAAACCTTTTCCTCTCTTCTGCTCTTTTTGACATAAGGTCAATAGTCTTGGTGACCTTCTGGATTGTTTGAATTTTTCATAATAAAGTGTCTCTCCCTTTCTTTTCAACGACACTTGTTTAGTAGATTGCTTCTCTTGGATTTCTTCTCTATATGGAATTGTCTTAGCTTTAACTGATACCTTAGATGATTTACTCTTCTTTTCTTCTACAGGCACTCTTTCTAAGGATTGAGGTTTCGTCTTCCTTACGGGTGTAGCCTTTTCAGTCAAGCTGCATCTTATAATAGGCTCCCCCTCAGTCCTTGCTTTTGCTGTAGAATCTATATCCTCCTTTTCTTGAGACTTCAAACCTATTCTAGTGACAGTTGATGCATTGACGATGCTTTTTATGTTCATCTTCATTCTGTTTCCTCTGTCAAGAAGGATTCCAGAATCTCTAAATATTCTTGTTAGCAACATACCATAGGGTAAGGTATTTGAGTCTATCTTCGTCTTCATCATACACCTTAAAATCAAGTGTAGAAGATTTATAGGGTGATGATTGTGTAGATGACACAAACATTATTCATCTATAGTTGTCACCAGATTTTTTGAACCTATTCTTGGTAGAACACAATGAAAAAGTAGTGAATGTAGAACCCTAGCCTTTGGAATAACAGTTGACGCCTTGTTGTCCTTAGGGTCACTACTCCCATAAAGTTGTCAATTGATTTGTGCTCTCTTTGCACTGGTTTTAGCCATCCATCTTGTGGTAGGAGCCACCTTTTCTCCAACACATGGACATCCACTAACCTTCTCGATTAGTTCCAGTCTCAGAATAACCGACAGTCTATCCACCATTGAAACTAAGATTTCGTCTACTACTTTCGCATTCTTCCAGAACTCATATACTTCGTTCAGGTATACTGTCTCACGAACCTAAAAAAAATTCTTCCAACCTGCAGCATCAATTTCTAGTTTGATATCCATCTGGTTCTTCTTCAGGGAGTCAAACTCAACGTGCATTCCATAAATCATTGACTGCTCCATTTGTAATCTGTAGATAATAGAAACTAAACACACAAATGTATTTTTCTCAAAGTAAAGAGGTTAGTATGTGAAGATGAGAATGTAAATGGAAAGAACTTGATATCAAGAATAGAGTAATGAAGTGTTTTGTTGAGAGAGCTGCAAAAAAATTTATTTTAGAGTATTTCAAGAATATTCTAGAGTAGGTAATATTATAGAATCTTTCAGAGGATTTCCCTCCTTTTCTTAAAAAGTTACTGCTTGTGACCTACTGTTACCGTTTCCTTGAAACCTTATCATTTTTACCATCCTTACTAAGAAAATCATCTGGGTCATGACGTGTCAGACGATTGGTCACTCAACACAACCATATTTAATTTTCATCTGATTTCTCTGAATTTTTCTTCATTCAAGGGCTTAGTTAAGATATCTGTCCACTGATGATTCGTCTCAACAAATTGTAGACTTACGATTCCCTTCTGTACATAGTCTCGTAGGAAATGATGTCTAACTTCGATATGCTTTACCCTCGAGTGTTGTATTGGATTCTTCGATAG
>JANZLF010000221.1:26204805-26221265 GCA_026546835.1 Erythroxylum foetidum
ACTATCAAAGGTAATGGTAATCATTCCTCCATCTTAACCAACCATCATTATTATAATGATTATATCCATTCTCATTCCTCACTATATTCATTCCCATTCCTATTCCCATTACCCTAAGTGAACCAAGCGCCCCCTTAGTGGCTACAAAAGGAGGAAAGAAAGGCCTTATAAGGCTTAGAGGGAAGTGATCAAGAAAGATATGTCAGAGTTGGCTCTCATTGAGGCTGTTATCAGAATTAATAAAGTCTGGCGTGATAGGATAAGGGTAAACGATACCCTTTAGAGTCCTCACGCCTCATACTTACCACATAGGAAGTCCAACCCAAATGACCTTTAAGCCTTTGCAAGTGGGTCGCTCAGTGAAGACTCCTAGCACGACTAACAACGAAAAGAGTTGGTCTTTACAAGGTGTAAGGTACTAGCAAATGTGGTCAACCATCAGGTATGTCCTTATATATTGTCTTGTAATTCTATTTACTTAAATTTTCCGCGTGCCAGTATTTACTTACTTATTTCTGTTAACTTGCATCATTATTTTCCTGTTGCATTTGCATATGGGTTTACCGAAAATAGCCTCTCTACTATAAAGGGGTAAGGCTGTGTAATGTCAGACCTCCCTAGACCCTGCTTTATTGCGAGATTTCAGACTGGGTGTGATGATGATGATGATGATGTTTATTTATTTTAGAATTTTTTATTTTTTTGGGTAATTTCCTTATATTATGTTTTTATATCCTAATTTCCTTCATGGGTCAAGAGGATCATAAATTAGATAGAATTTAGGAAAAAAAGTGAAAGATTGAAGTTATCCTTGAGGGACATGATCATATGGAGATGGACATGGCCATATCTATAACCATATAGCACTCTAGGACTATGTTTTTGTGTAATTTTTAAAGAATTAAAGCAAAATTGAGGGATACTCTGTTGAAGTTTGATTTGAACTTATCTATACTACAAGTATATGATTGTATGTTATAACATAAAAAGTATCGTTTCCACAAGGATTGTACTACTCTCCTAATAGTTCTTATAACACTTTGTTTAAGATCAACATTATGATAAAATAGAAAATAAACTAAAGGAAAATTGATAATTGAATAATTAAGCAAGCAACAGTGAATTGGTTGATTAATTAATGATGAAAATGTAGGAATTACTTCCATCCTTGTTTTGTTTCACTTCACCTTCTTGAATTAATAATACTCAATCCTAGATATCTACTAGTTATGATTAGCCTCTCTTGAGATCTAGCCAAGTTATTCCAAATTAAATAGATACGAATTCAAATGTGATATCTCGATCTATCAAAACTCTTCCTAGCTATCTAATTGGATTCGAAGCAATCCTATAGATAACTAATAAACAATTAAGATCTGCCTTCAACTGCTTATTAATTCGATGTTTATAAATTTATTATGGTACTAGCTCTCAGTTATAACACAATATAGATAATTCAACTAACCTCTCAATTCATATCAAATATAAAATCATAAAGACCACAAAGTATATCGCTAGTAAATAAAAAATGTATAGTTTAACAAATAGTTTAAGAGTAATCCCTACAACAAGTTTACCAATCCATAACATAAACCATATATTCCAATTGAATCATCATTAACATTCAATAATAATAAGGAAAGAAAGGAAAAGAATGAAGTTTGAATTCTAGATGTCTTCTCTTGTTTGTCCTTAAATTGGAAAAGTTTGCAACTTCCTCACATTTAAATCTTTGCTCGTCCATAAATAAAACTGAAATTATAAAATAAAAAAAATAATATAAATCACACTATCATGTAATAGTGCAATAATGGTACAGTGACATTAAATCTCATTAAATTAATTTACTCACAAACATCAATCAATCAAAAAGTTACAACAAACTAACTTGAAACATTCAGATTCAAGGGCTTTGATTTAAATATACATATCAACTAAAATATTAACACCTGATATAACACTTATAAGCATGCACTCATTATTATTTACCAAATTGAAAAGGTAAGCCATCACTAAGTACGCATTTATGGAAAGTTCTTGACATATCACAAAAAGATCAATAGATTCACTTTTATTGAAAACATTATATTTTTTAGATTTTATTTAACAATCGTGTAGTCTTTTGATGCTAAAGCAAATGCCTCTTCATGAATATCCACTAATTACTTAACTAGGATATGTTTTATCAAGCTTGGTTGGAGTGCCATTATATCCGTTTAATATGAAGGCAAAAATTTTGTTGTAAATATCCCCTCAATTACTCAGCTATATCACAACTCACAACTGGCTGCTAGTTCTACTCTTAACCTAAATTTTTCAAAAAAGCCAGTAGAATAGGAAATTTATTATATATATATATATATATATAGGCCCCGTTTCTGGAACCCAACCTCGGAAACAAAATACCATCATACTTAAGCGTGGTTCCTTGTAATCTTTTCTTGCTCTGGTACCAAACATGACGAGCCCCATTTTCGGAGTCCAACCATTGAACCATGAACGTTGGCGTAATCCAAAGAAAATCGTGAAGCTTAAAGTCTCATACCATTTCTGTGTTCCTTTTTCCATAACACATCTCACTTATATATATATGTATGTAACAACAATTCACAAACAAAATATTCATATCAAATCAATAACTTCCTCAAGTATACCAAAGTTCCACTCAACCTGATCCATATACTCAAATGCATACTTTCACTCAACATCATCCATACATAATTCGTAATTCCTTAACATCAATATAATAGAGTTGTACAAGCTCTAAAGGCATACCAAGCCACAATTATAACAATAATCCAAAATCTCAAAAGACAAAAGTTACACGAACTAGAAATCCTTGAAAAGTGACAAATCCTTGTATTTTACATAAATAACTCAAATTACAACATAAGCAAATTGGGAGTGATGCCTTGACTCTCTTTCACTCCATCTCTTGCTCAACACCTGAAGGTGGGGACGGAAAGGGGGTGAGCTTAAAGCTCGTGGGTAACATGTTTAAAACAAAGAATAAGCAAAACCGTTAAAATGGTCATTTGTCGTATAAAAAAATCATAATGAATTCATAAAACACTTTGCTCTTAAATTCTTAGTCAAATTCGCAATTCTAACTCAAAACTCATAGTTAAAATACCATCACATATACACAGCATAACCATTTAACCATCAATACAAAACACTCAATTTATGCAACATACTTGACCATTCAAAGATACAATGTACAAACAAAATAGATTTATGGAAGTTGTGTTGCTGTTTTAGGATGGCATCTTTGGGCAGAAACTTTGAGTAGATTTTTGACCCCTTTAGAGATGGAATTGGTTTTTGTTCCTTCATGATAGTCATAGAGCATTCTTTTAGCTATCCAATGATACCAAGTTTGCAAAATTTGGAGCTCTGAGTCATAAGATACGGGTTTTAGAAGTTGTGATGTCGAAAGAAGAAAAAGCAACGGAGGAAGGAGCATTTCGCGATCGCGACACATCACGGGGGTGAAATTGCGCATTTGCCCTGCAGTTCGCGATCGCGACGCGTCAGCCTCCCATTTTGCAGTCGCGACACATAGCGATCGCGAACCTGCCGATTTTCCTTACTTGAACATCTTTCACTCTTTTGACCATAACTTTTCCGTCCAGCATCCGATTGACTTGATTTTTAAAGCGTTGGATTCATAAGACACCCCTCTATCTCTCCAAGAAAATTTGTGATTTTTTGAGATTAAATTAAAAAATATTGATTGAATCAAAGAGAGAGGATTGGTTAAAGTGTTTGAGTTGGATAATTTTCTGAACATGGTTTAGTATTTTGGTAAATTCTTGGTCTGTGGAGATCCAATTGAACTGATTATAGATGAAAAATAAAATAGAGACTTGGGGCTACAAGTTATCTGAAGACATCGAATTTCAATTTAGCCCCTAAGACTTTCAATTTCTGACTTGAAATCGGGTTTAGTGTTCAGTCGTGGATTAATAAGAGCTGAAAGTATTTTGGCCATAACTTTTGCTCTAGTCATCAAAATGAGGTGATTCTTGATTTGGATTAAACTATAGAAATAGGGATACAAATGTTATGAAGGATTATAGGTTCAATTTAGTCTTTAAGATTGTCAATTTTTAGATGGAAGTAAAGTGCTGAAAAATGTTTTAGCATAAGAATAGTCCGAAATATTTGGAGTATAACTTTTGGAATAGTACACCAAATTAAATGATTTTGGTGGCATTATGAAATTGAGACTATAAGGAACATTTCTCTAGAAGGAAGTTTTAGTAAATTCCTTCAATTTGATGATTTGAAAAATGTCCTAAGCAAATCATGATTTAATGAAATTTGAGACTTTGTTATATTTTATAATTTTGAGGACTTAATTAGCATGTTAATATGAATAATTAGCATGTTAAATCGAGTAAAAGCATATGGGATAAATTGATTTGGATTAAATTTAATTAAAGTGTTAGAAATTTAAAGTGTTAGAAATGCATAAGGGCAAAATTAGAAGGTTACTTAAGCTTTTAAGTTTCTAGGCTTTTAAGGAAGGGCATTATGGTCATTTCTCATTCATTAAAGGGAAGAGGAGTTGGCTGCCGTTTAAAGAGAAGAGGAATGCACGAAAATTGGAAGAAAGAAAGGTAAAGAAGGGAAAGAAAGAAGATGGTTTCGGTGGAGTGAAAGGAGAAAGAAGAGAAGACATTAGGGTTTCGATTTTTATGGGCTTTCAAGGAGGATTTTCACGTTGATTCAAGAGAGAAAAAGGCGGAGGATGATGAGAGTTCCAGGATGAGCCAAAAAAATCCGAAAATGGTGAAGAATTAAGGTAAGAGAAAAATTTTAGTTGTTAGATTTTGAAAGAATTTTGGTTTAGATAGCTTAAGAATATTATAGGTTTGTGTTTTCTAAGCTCAATTTTGGTGATTGCATGGTTTAGATTACTCAATGTTGGATGGTTATTAATTAGGGTTTTTGTCATGAATTAGGGAAATTAAGTGAGGCAATGGAGAAATTGAAGCTATGGACAAGTTTTAAGCATGAAATTGAGGTGGGTACCATGTTTATATTTTGAAATTTAAGCTATGTATGTGTTTTTGAAAAACAAAGAAAGTGAAAGGGTTTTTAAATAATTATTTTCGAATGATTAAATTGATTGCTTTTGGAATGATTTAAGAACTTGCAATAATTATTGAATTCATTAGTTTTCGAGTGATTTGAATAATTTGAGAAATGTCAATAATTGATGATTTCATTGTTTTAAATGAATGGGAATTTGATTGACTTATGATTTTGATAAATTGTAAAATTGTTGCATTTATTGTGTTAAAATGATTAAGAATGTGTTATGTGAATTGGTTTGATATTGTGAATTTTTGAATGTGAATGGGTCTAATATGACATGATATGAAAAAATTAAGTTTTCGAAACATGCCTTCGGGCAATCCGATTTTCAAGTGTGAAATGTGTTATGTGGGTTTGGTTAGGTCCCATAAGTTGAGTCAAGTGCACTTGTCTTCTTTTTATAGGCTTCGCCTACCTGCCCGCTAGTGACATTGGAGCTCCGTTACGGACTCCCATAAGTTCACGGCTATACTGGACTGCTATGTGGAAAAGTATAGTATGTTATGTTCACGGCTGCACAGGACCGCTATGCGGAAATGTGCAGTAAGTTCTATTTTGGACCGACCCAAACCATTCTGATGTGTTTATGTGTCTTTGATTTTGTTTATAATTGTTCTGCATTCATGTTTCGGAATTGTTCATGAAGTTGTGAAAAATTTAAGAATTTTAAGAAATGAGAATTTGAGGTTTTCAACCGTGAAATTTTTGGAAATTGCTTATGAATGATTTGAAAAGTTAAAAAGTTGATAAATAAGCTTATGATGAATTTTCTACTGTGGAATTTTTATAAAATGGCAAAAGTTTTGAGAAATGATTTTTACTTATTTTTCAATTTATAAACATGTTATCCACGAGTTGTAAAGCTTACCCCTTCTCATCCCCATCTCCAGGTTCCAAGAAGGAGATCGAATGAAAGAAAGCCAAGATGTTTATCCGTTATATTTGTTTATGATGTTTTTGAAGTTAGATTTTTGTGAAAGTAAGATGTTAGTGTATTCAAGAGTTGTATATTTTGTATTTCGGATTTTGGAATTGATGTTGTATCGTGGCTTCAAAATGACACTTTTGCTTGGTGATGTATTTTCTTTTGGATGATGTAAATGAATTATGGATGTGTATGTAGAATAAAAAGGTGAATTATGGTTATGTATATAAATTGCATATGATTATGAATGGGATTGATTGTATTTGGATTCCAGACAGGAGGTCCGATGATTCTGGTTATTGATTGAGAATTATTGAAGTGTTATAGGTATAGAAATTTGTTTGATTATGATGGGATTCCGGATAGGAGGTCCGATGAATTATGATGTTTGAGCTGAAATATTGAAGTGCCTATTTGTGTATGAGTTGTGGGTTTATTAACATGTGTGTAAGGTGCCCTATTGGAAAAAGAAAGGAATAATAAGATTTTGTGTAAATTGATGGTTATGATTTGCATATGAAGAATCAAGTGAATTGTGTTTTTGATCGAGGATGAATTTCCATATGGGAATTTTAAATTGCTTTGTATGAGATTGAATAAAATGAAAGAAAACAAAAATTTATACATATTCGGATTGGTTTAGTCTAAGGTTTCCAATGCAAGTTTTTCTAAAATACTTGTTTTCGGATGTCGAAGTTAAGTTTTTGGTCTTAAGCGATATGTTTGCTTTCGATTCCGAGCCATTCGATTCGTATTCAATTCGCTTTTGATTCTTACGCCTTTTGATTTGATTTGCTTTCTTTTACTTTCACCATATGTTTCCGCTTTGGATTCCTTTGTTTTTGTTTTCGTCCGTTCATTTGTTTCGCCTTTGTTTGTCCGTTTTATCATTTTCGTCCATTCTTTGTTTTGCTTTTCGTTTCCGTTTTCTATTTTTTTCGATTGGGGTCCGATTCCCAAATTCGAGCCCCAACAATTTGTGAGCTCGGGAGATCTTGCATCATTTCATATGAAACAATTATTGTGATAGTTATGGTATTCCATTATTAATTTTAGCTTTCTTTGTAAGACTTAGGGTGTGTTTGGATAACAACTGATCAGCTAAAAAATTAGCTGATCAGCCAAAATTAGCTGTATGACTAAGTCAAACAGCTGATAGATGTGTTTGGTTAATTGGCTGATTGGGTGAATCAACCAACCCAATCAGCCAAAACCAATAAGCTGCTCTATACCAGCATTTGGGGTAATCAGCTGATTACCCCAAACCCAAAATGTCAATGTTGCCCACACCTCTCACTCGTCTCTCTCGTTTTGTTTGGAAGGGTCTCGCGTTTTCTCTCTACTCTTCGTAACCAGTTGGGAACCATCCAAATCTGGTTGGCCTCGTCAGGATCTATTCATTGCCGGAGTTGGTTTTAACGGGTTCTGAAAAGGGTATTTCTTCATTATAGTATCTGACCAAAATCATGAGAAAAGGTCCCGCCTTTAGCATCACCAAGAGTGCCCCTTTTCTTGTTTTCTGAAGATTCAGAACTGTGATTAATGGTATGACTTGTAGAACTATAGATGTATGATCTCTTTTGGATTGTGTTGTTTCAAAGTATGTGTAAGATCTTGACGTTGTTTTAATAAGCATTTTTGTTTTCTGCATTTGATGAATAGTTTCCGTTCTTTAATGATCTTCCCATTTTATCAATTGCAACTATAGATATGGAAATCTTGGGAGGAGTTTTAAGACTATTTTGATCAACCAATTTCATCTATATGCAGATGGAACCGGTGGAAAAGGTGGAGATGGAATTTGACGAGGAAAGCCCTTTTAGCACATCACCGGCAGGAACTTAAGTACATCCTTTTGTCTTGAATTCCATTTCTATTGTAGATAGTTAGGCCAAAGAAAATGCATTACCTTTCCGTTTTACTGGGCTCCATCTTGTCAAATATGCTCTCAGTTCTTGGGTTTTCTTTATTTGCTGGAGGGGTAGTTTATAAAAGGATTCAGCATTTTAGCAAGTCCCAGTGAGTCGGTCAATCAGTCTCAATTCTCAAATCATTTGTGTGAAAGTTGAATCAAAGGTACACGCTCCAATTGCAATTCCAATTCTACTCCTGACCTCTTTTTTTACTTTTAATTTTCGTTTTTCCCTAACGTCTTCCCAATCTCAATTTCTGTTTCTCATGTAAGCATAGGTTCTTCCTTTGTTGCAATTCCTTTGCTCGATCATACAGGTTTCATGGAGGTATCTGGTCTCTCTCCCTCTGTCTCTCTTATTTGTTTTTATCATGTTTTGCTTTGGATTGTTTTGAAACTGATTATGTGAAAAATTCTGTTGTTAAGATAATTTCTCAATGCTTCAGTTTTGTCAGTCTTATAGAACTAGTCAAAGTTGTGTACTCACTGTTTCTTTTTTCCTTGGTTTTTAAAGATTCAGTTGATTTTCATCGGATAATTTTATCATGGGATTGCGTCTATATTTACATTAGTAGTATTAGTAGTTTATCAGCTGGCGGATAGAGCTGTAAAACTTATTCTCTCTGTTTCGTGCGTCTCAATCTTAAGGATTGATTTTTGTTTATTGTGTATGACGTGGTTGATATGGTTGTGTAAGTATAGATTTATATTTTTGAAAATCTTCTTCTTCCTGTTTGATTGACGAAATCGTGAAATGTTTAAAAACGCCCCTAATTCGGAACTCTTTAAGGACTTGGAATTTCATCTAATTGACCTTGCTTTCTAACCAACTGTTAAGTTTCTACTTCCTTAACTTGCCCATCACGCATTTATTTTTGATGACAGAGGTCATCATGAAAACAAGCTGATATGTGAAGCTTTGGACACTTTGATGTTTCATTCAAAGAAGGGTCCATATGACATCATGATGGAATTCCTAAATATGAACTAGAATCAAGTGTTATGCTTGATATATCATGGAATTGCAATATAGCAGAGACTTTGAAGGAAGCCAAGGAGAAAACAGTGATCTGAAGTTTAACTTCTGGATGTTCGATATCCTGCTTGGTGCCTAGCCAATGCTTCTCCAATCTTTCAATCAACAATCTTCCAATGTTGAAGGACTTTTGAGAACATACTGCAATGACCAATGTGTAATAGTTCCTCTTTATAAATTTATGTTTATGAAATGTTATAAAAATTTATATTTATGAAATTTTATAAAAATTTATGTTTGTTTATATTTATCATTTTCTAATATTATTGATTAGATATATCGAATTTGTGATTAAATATATCGAGAGTTGTTTTAAATTTAATATAAAAATTGTGTAAATTGATACTATATGAAAACATAAATTTCTAACTATGTATTAATGACTAATGATGTCAATTAAAGATATAATTTTTCAATTGAATTTTTAAATTAATTTTTGAATAAATTCATTAAGACTTATTATAATTTTTGTATTTAAAATTGTTAAAATACTTATTATTATTATTAGTATTGTTGTTGTTGTTGTTCTTATTATTATTATTATATGTTCTATATTTTTATTAGAGTTATAAACTTAATTTTTGTAGAATTTAATATCCAAATTCTAAATTCTTATAAGAATATTCAACAAAATACTAAGATATATAATATTCATATCTTTATAATTTTTTTAAGTCATACCCTCATAAGTCATTTTACACATAAACAGCTAATACTAAACATCTACTTTTACCAAACATCAAATGACAAACAGTTAATACAATCAATTGATCAAATCAGCTAATATAATCAATTATCAGCTAACAGCTAATGTAATTAACTGATTGTCTAACCGTGCCCAAATGTCAAATATTTAGACGGGAATAAGATACCGGCAGATTTCCAAGTGGGACCCAAACAAAAGTTTGTGAGCACTTTTGTTGTATGAGAAAAGCCTTTAAATACGAAATTTACCTACAGCAATAGGCCCTGGGAAATGGAGGTACAGCCATCGGGGAGGTTGAGAATGTCCTTCAAGAACGCTACGATCCTTATCACCGTCCTGAACCTGATCGCTGCAATTTTTCTGCTTCATAGCTTTCTCTCTTCATCCTCTTCCCCTAGCAAATTCTCATCCAAGTACAGTTCAGGTAACTCTCTCTATGTCTCTCCCAAAAGTTGAAAGAATTACTTGTAAACAAGCTGCTGGGTACCTCTGCTTGATGAAGCCATTTTTTGGTTTGATGTCATTTCTCATTGTTTAAATTTGACCATTAGATACAGGGTATTTGCCTTTCAGAAAGAGAACAGTTAGCTTGCGTTATGTCCACTGCTTCCATTACCAGTCCTAATGTCCTGATTTGTGATTTAGGTATTATTTTATCTGGGTATGAAAGATGACCGACTTCAACTAGATTTATGTGGTGTGACCGATCAGTTCTTGATTTCTTTTATCCCACTTCTCTTTTATTTTTCTATATTTACATTGTCGACAGTTTTCTTTCCAACAACAATTCTTTTGGGTTTTATGAGAGTGCATCTCGCAATGGGCACAATTTTGTCCACAAGTGGCTAATATATCACTGGTGGAATGTTGCAACGCTAAAAAGATGTTGATGACTGGAATCTTAATCTTTTAATCTAATAGTTGTTGTTGTTACCTTGACAATCTTTATTATGTTTTAGGTTGCATATGGAACATAGCATTATAATGATAACAACAGTAGAAGTAGCAGCTACATGTTTGTGTAATGCTGGACAGATCTAGAAACTTCAGAAAAGACTATAAAACAACAGGTAGATCCTACCTTAGTGGCGTCATTCTTGGACATTTGTCTAAGATGGACTGCCCATGTATGCCATTGGCCAATGCCTCCAACTGTGCTATAAACTTCAAGGTAAAGCAGTGAAAGTAAAAAAAGAAAGTTATGTTCTGAAATAATAGGAGATTATTTTATGCCAAAAAGCTCATAGAACACTTTCCTATCCTTAAAATTTCTAAAATATTATGTCCAGAAAGTTTTTAGTCAATATGTTTTATGTTTTCCGGAGCTCTGATTCATAATATATTTGCATTTTAAAATGACTTTAATTGGAACTTCCCAGTTCCCTCAGCAATTTTGTTGAGAGAGTTTGCCCATATACTTTTTGTCAATATGTTTTATCTTCACCATAACTTCCCATTTCCCTCAGCAATTTTGTTGAGAGTTTTCCCAGCAATTTTATCAGTATGTGGACGGAGCATATGCTAATCAGCTGAATTTACAATGTTCAATTTCCAAAATGCAGCTGAACTCAGCTATATTAAGGAGTCTGAGGAGATACGCCGTGCCATGCGACCTATGGAATTGATAAAAAGAGTATGCCATTAGCTTTTGGTATTCTCTTTTGTTGCTATATAATTAAGTAAAGTCCCACAGAGCCACTTTAATATCCGTGTATAAGGATTTTATGTGCACATTAGTTCTCTTATACATGTTTGGATTGACACTGACCAAAGATGCAAATGAGGTAGATCAAGCTTTTAAGCACATCCATAATAAAAGTGGGATTTATCTTCATTTTTCAGGTGAAGGAAATACAGCAAGAAGCTTTTCCCAATTCGGAGATTGTTGAACCAAAGGATACAAAGCAGACTGCTGCTTTTGATCTTTCTAAGAGGTTAAAGGATTTCCGTTCCCTTAATGATGCCTCCAGCCTAAAAGGTGAGTGCTCGTTCTCTTTTAGTGCCTAATCATTTTCCCCTTTCTCTGTTCTACATATACATATCCAAACTACTTGTATATATCATGTAGTCTATGGGGTGTATTTTGCTTTGGAGTACGAGACTGTGAACCTTGTACAGGAGCATGATTTACTAGGTTAGTAGGTTGATAATCTTGAGATTTTAAATGCTTAATGATCCCGAAAAGGGAAAATGGACCTTTTAGAACAAGTGAGCAATGTGTAACTTTGGCATCTCATTTTCGTGCCTGTCAATGTACCGTTGTGGCCCTTCTTGATGTTAGTAAGTCTCAAACCACTTGTACAGCTTTAGAGGAATGGCGTAAAAGAAAGATGGAGCGTGCAAGACGGCGGGAACTAGAAAAAAATGGAACAACATCCTTTCAAGCATAATTTCAGTTTTCTTGTTATGATCCCTTCAAGTTAAGCTGAAACTGCAGTTATATGCCACAAAATTTATACTTGTCTATATGGAAAATCAAAGCTATGGTCTTGTTGCAAAGCTAGAATGTACCTATAATGTCTTTAGAACTGCTAATGTTGTAATATCCTTTCGATGGTGGATAATTCCCTTATGTGAAAATGTAATGTGTTATTTAATGAAATTATTGTTTACTTTAGCAAAGGTAATATCTACTTCTATATTACACTATTAAGTTTTATCGAAGCCCATAATATTTTTAAATAGATCCAATTCCATAAATCCAGGACGTTGATACAAAATATTTGTACGTGACTATGAAGCTGGAAGGAAAATTTCCGTTGGTTCATGTTATTGCATAGAGAAGCTTATCTGAGATTTCCGAGGCAACCTAAATGCTTGCTTACTGATTTTACGAATTGCAGGCTACATAGGCAACAAAAGGGTTTAAGAGGTTGGTAAAATTTGCTGAAAAGGTGGCTGGGTGTTTGGATTTGTAATGAAGTTGACACATACACCAACTCACATTCAGTATCATGGTATTTTTGCCCCGGCCTCCAGCTTTCTGGTCATTAGGCTTTCAAAATCAATTAGTATAGTTGGAATAATTATCTTAGTTGAAGCTTTCAGATAATAATATTTGCCTGAACACAAAAAACAGATGCATATGTCATTTCTATTTCTAGGCCTAAACCCTACGCCATGTCCACCTCTCCTAACCAGGACAAGACTGAATTCCCACCTTTGCCATTGCTACCTCCCTTACCAGATTCTCCATCTCCACCCTTGCAGCACCCTTACTCCAAAAAACCTAAAAACAGGCTGTTATTGACCAACTTACTTCCAACCTATCTTTCAAACCTCTCATTGAAATAGATGGCAAACTCATTGTCTGCCCTAAACTTGAGGTGTTAAAAGGAGGAGCTGGCAACTGTGAGTTCACGATTTTGTCTTCTTCTTTGATTAGAGACCAACTTTTCCCATCATATACAAATGGGCTCACAAATTCTGGAGGAAGAAAGGATTAACTGATGTGCTTCTTTCTAAGGATAATCTCATCCTATTTACATTCTCCTCAACCTATGAAGCTTACAAAACACTTGAAGAAGGACCTTGGCATGTTGGTAATCAACTAGTCTTCCTGCAAGCTTGGCAGCCCAGCCTAAAATTATAAACTATTAAAATCCAAAGCATCCTAATTTGGATAAATTTACACAATGTAACCCTCGAGTATTAGACTACTCAGGGGTTAAGTTCACTTGTGAGCTAAGACTTATTTGCATTGATGAGAATACCGCTAAGAAGAAGAGAATTGGATATGCATGAATTTGTGTAAGCATTAAACCTTCCAAGGATCTTCCAATGAAACCCCTATAATGAGATTGGGAGAGGACAACAAACATTGGGAAGACAACAATACAATCTCCTACCACTGGAAGCCCCCTCCTAAGTCCCAAGGCAATTGGTGGAAAGCTACTGGAAAAACATTCAAATCTAGAAGTCAATAGGAACTAACAGGGATTGAGGAGAAAGGCTAGAACTTAGATCACTTAGAAAAGTAGATATTTGAAAATATAAATGTTGTCGAAATAGAAGCATAGAATAGGGAGATCTTGGTGATAATGGAGAATTAGAATACTGTAAATGTTAATGATGGTAGAAGTGAAAACTTGAATCGGGAGACTTTGTAAGAACCTTTAACATGTGCTACAAATGAGGTGAACACTGAATTCACTGGAAGTGAAAATCTCAGTGGAGAGACTCTGCAAACATCTATAATATGTGTTATAACTGAGGTGAATACTAAATACACTGGAAGTGATCATCTAATTGGGGAGAGACAGCAGGAACCGTTAACATCTAATGAGTTGTGCACTGATTGCAGTAGTTCCAAAACCGAATTTTTAGTTGGTCCTTCAACATTTGTAACTCTTGTAACTCCAAAAGGTAAACCACCAGGTGAGCAACTATGCGAAATAAGGTAAACAATGATGAATACAATAGTGAACAATTTCAAGCAGTCCAGAGAAGCAAATCTCAAAGGGGCAAAGGAAAAAGCTCCAAAGGTAACCCTCTTTAAAATGTCAATTTTAACTTGAATATTAAAGGTATAATTTTCCCTAAAAAGATTTCAATTTTAAGGGATTTTGTCATGAGGGAAAAGCCTCTTACACTTGCACTACTAAAAAATAAAGTAAAATCAGAGAATCTTGGCAAACTGAATATTTTAGGATCTCAATGGAAAATGCTCACTAATCACATTCACTATGCTTATGGAACAATTATGATCTACTATAAAGCTAGGGATATTTGTGTGGACTTGTTAGATTCTAATGACCAAGATATGCATTTTAGCATTTTCTTTTTGTATGAGAAGATAGATATAATCATCTCCTTTGTATATGTTAGTAACTTTGCTTTTTAGAGAAGAATCATATGAAACAATCTTAGAAATGTCAGTAGTAACATCTCTAAACCATGGATGGTCTATGGGGACTGCAACTATACTCTTTACAGATCAAAAGCTCAAGGAAATTGTAATTTAAGGAATTTTCAACTAACTTCAAAGATTGTATTGAAGTGTTGGGAGTGATTGATCTTAAATATATGGGACACGCTTTCACTTGGTTCAATAAACAAAGCTGTAATTGGCTCATTAGAAAGAAGTTAGATAGAGCTCTTGTCAATGAGAATTGGCTAGCTTAATTCTCTGGCAGTATTGTCAAGTTTAAAGACCCACTATTCTCAGATCATTCACCAATTATAGAGGAAAATCTACCCCAGAAGTCTGTTAATCACTATATCTTCAGGTTCAACAACTTTTTAGTTCATGAAATTGGTTTGTCGAAGGCCTACAAAAGATGTGCTAATTGTATTTTTATAGGGACAAGTAATTTATTTGTGTTCAAAAGCTAAAGCTATAAAAAATGAACTCAAGTTGGTAAACTCTTCAAAAGGATTGTGCACTAAAGTAGTCCTAAACACTACTAGAATGGAACTTGAAGCTATTCAAGTATGATTGCTTTTACATCAAATGATCCTAAACTTTTAGATAAGGAAAAATAATCACTTCACATATTCATACAAGTTGTTAGGAATCATGCATCTCTACTATAGCAAAGGGTCAGGGTAAATTAGATTAAAGATAGTGACAATTGTAAAAAGTGCTTCTTCAACATTATCCTTGCAATGACAAACCACAAAAGTTATATTCCATAACCGTCAAAGAAGACTTAATACTATAGAATCACCAAGATATATAGGATGAAGCTATAAGGTACTTTGATTTTCTTTTTGGCACTCTTAATACTTCACTACTACTTTCATTGAAATTTGTAAAATCACCACCAAAAAGTTTCACTGGATTTATTAACTAAACTTATAAATGATAAGGAGATTGAGGATGTTGTCTTTGACATGGATAGAATGAAGGCACCAAGTCCTCGTGGCTTTAATGGACACTTTTTTCAAAAGTCTTGGAATATTATAAGTTAAATCATTTAAAAGGCACACCAAAAAGTTTCTCCAATGATGCTCTTCTAAAGTAAATTAATAAAACCTTTCTATGTTTGATCTTGAAAGGTCCGAACCCCTCTAGTTTTGGAGACTTTAGACCATTCAGGCACTATCTTTCTCTACAAAATTATATCCTAAATCCTTGCAACTAAATTAAAGAAAGCAATAACCTTGGCAATCAATGACAACCAGGGAGCATATTTGAGTGAAAGTTAGAGTGGTGAAAATGTTTTTTTATATAAGAACTCTTAAAAGATTACTCTAAATCTAACTACACTCTTAATTGCACCATGTAAATTAATTTTCACAAATTTTTGACAGTGTAAGTTGGGATTTCCTACAAATGATGCTAAAGATCTATAGTTTAACTGATGTTTTTATTCGATGGTTAAAAGAATGCATCTCTTCTGCTACCCTATCTATGATGATAAATGGCAGTCTTAAAAAATATTTTAAAACTGATAAAGGTCTTAGAAAGGGAATCCCCTGTTGGGCCCGGGTCCCGGAAGTCCGATCCCCGAGGCGACTCCTCGGGTCGCGCCAACGACGAGCACTCCATACACTGTCGGACCCGATCCCAACATCCATACAAAGAACCATTCGATTCGCATAACAATACAAATACATATTCTATACATGCATTCTAAACATACATTCAAATTAAAGACCTCATAACCATGAGGATTTCATACTATTACCATTTAAAGGAACTCCAACAAATATTCGCAAATGCAGCATAAAACACAATGATGGTTAAAATCTCAAATTTACATAAAATATGCTCCATGATATATGTCTGGAGGGCCAACTAAAGAACTAACTTAATGCAAAGCTTCTAAAG
>JANZLF010000221.1:26242802-26254817 GCA_026546835.1 Erythroxylum foetidum
GTACCCTCGCTTTCATAAAGCCTAAAAGTCGAGGAAGGAGGCATTGGATAAGTTCAAACAACAGTCAGTCAAGGCATATGTTGGAATTTTGTATTCCTATTGACAATTTTTGTTTTGTAAGTTTTACATATGCTAGAATTTTTTTATTCCTATTGACAATTTTTTTTTGGTGAGGTTTACAAATGCTGGATTTTTTTTTCCTAGTAACAAAATTTGGTTTTAAGAAAAACAAAACTTATTGAAAAATAAATTCCATTAACACTTGTTTACCGATTAAGCCAGGTCACGTGAGCGAAGAGTTCGAAGTGGAAGATCTAAGTACAAGAAATTTTTTTTGAGCCAAAGTGGCTTATTAGTTCATGAGATGAATGGATAAATGGATGCAAATAATATGCAATTTTATGTGAATGTATGCCATTTAGAAAATTGCTAACCCTAAACTATGCCATGCATTCATTATTTATGAGATATATAATGAAATAATATAGGATGGATAATAAATTGCATCTAGACAAGATGACATTTATTAAAAATTAAAGACCAAAAAGATTAAGTGGGAGAGGATGCCTTTGTGAAAGTCCACAGTCTCCATGTGATGACCCATTTATATGTGGTGAAGTGTTACTCCCCACCGGAGGATACAAATCCTAGATTTTGCATGGTTTGTTTCTCCTAAAGGATAAGTCCACTCATTGGTAGCAAATGTGACCTCCCATCGAGGTATGGTTTGTAAGTACCTTTAGTAGATGAATCAAATGGTTACACACTCAACATAGTTTATCAATAACCTGCCCACCATAGCTCTATTGATAAATGTATGGACTAAATTATGGCGCTTTTCAAAAAGTTAGGCATGAAGATGTTTAGTAGTTTTTTTAATAGGAGGGTCCCATTTTTTCTTTTAATGGATAAGATGACCCATTGTCATTTAGTCCACTATAGATAAGAAAAATAACTGTTGTATAATGATTTAATTTTTTAAGTTTTTTTAAATTTATACATGCATCATGATTTTGTACATAGTTCCAATATTGTTGACTAGTATGCTTATTCTTTAGTAATTTGTTTTTCATACATAATCACCATAATATGAATCCACTCACAATGCTCTTGCCTAATAACAAATTGGAAAACAGAGAGAAATTTAATGAATGGAGACATAACCACGACATCGTTCTAAAATATGAACAAATTTTATAGGTATTAACAAACAATGGGCCTACACCTCCAGGTGATAAGTCAACTTCTAAGCAAGTCCAATAATATGAGCGATGACAGAATGTTGATAAGACTACTAAGTGCTATATTCTAGCTTCTGTCAACGGAATGTTGTAAAAGCAAATTGCATGCATGAAAACTACCAGTGCAATGGTCCATCAGCTATATATGATGTTTGGTTTGAGGACCAAGTATGCAAGGGTGAAATCTATTCAAACCTTTCACAATCTAAAAAAAAATGCCTAGTGAATCGGTGTGGGATTACATGCTTAAGAGTCTTTGTGATTGCTGATGTTGAGATGTTTGGGGCAAATATGAATGTGGAAATGTAGATGATTATGATTATCAACAACTTAATCTCTTCTTTTCAGCAGTTTAAGTTAGACTATGAGCTCAACACCAAGGATTACACCTTGAGTGAGTTGATGAATGCCCTCTAAAACATAGAGGAGATATTAAATATCAAGGCTAATGAGCCTGAGGCTAATATAGCATCTACTTTTAAGCCGAAGGGTAAGGGCAAGCAAAAGAAAAAAGGGTCCAATGAAAAAAAGGCCCAAACAGGGGTTAAGGTCCAACCCATGAAAAAGAAGGCCAAAGAGAACACCAAGGAAAAGTGTTTCCACTGTGGTGAGAAGGGCCATTGGAAAAGAAACCGTGTAGTATACCTTGAATCCCTAAAAAACAAACAAGGTATGGGTTTCATAAGTTTGTTAGGAACTAGAAATGTGACAGATTCATCTGATTCTTAGATATTAGATTTAGGAGCTACTGACCATGTTTGCAATTCTTCGTAGGGGTTTTCAGCAAAGGAAAAAATTACCTAAAGGCCAGTTTCCAGTCAAGATAGTAGATGCATCCTACGTTTTAGCAAATCAGTGGGAGTAGTTATCTTAGACTTTCTTAATAGTCACAAGTTATATTTAAAGGATGTATATTACATCCCAATGATTGTAAGGAATATGAATTCTATTTTTTGTTTAATAAAATATGGTTATTCCTTCTATTTTGAAAATGTTGTTTCAATATATTAGGATAAGAATTTTATTTGTAATGCGATAATTAAATAGGGAGTTTCTTAATAAACCCTATGATGGCTTACTAAACACTATATTTTTAACAAAACTAAGTCAATCCAATGACTCTAGCATTAATTCAAAATATCTGTGACACTTAAGAATGGGTCATGTCAATAAAAAAAGACTTAGTGAAGGATGGGAACCTTGTAGGTTTAGATAATGATCCATTATCCACTTGTGAATCTTGTATTGAGGGGAAAATGACCAAGGCCTCATTTCATTCCAAAGGAAACATATCTGAATCCACGTTGGACCTTGTACACACTGATGTGTGTGGGCCCATGAACGTACAAGCTAGAGGGGGTTATGAATACTTCATAATCTTTATAGATGATTACTCTAAACATGGCTATTTTTATTTGATAAATAAAAAGAATGAGTCATTTGAAAAGTTGAAAGAATTCAAAGCTGAAGCTAAGAACCAATTAGGGAAGTCAACAAAATAACTTCGATCGGATCGAGGTAGTGAGTACTTATCTGGAGAGTTCCAACGATTTCTAATTGACAATGGAATTGTTTCCAACTCTTCTGCTCCTCGAACACTTCAACAAATGGTGTAGCAGAGAGGAGGAATAGGACTCTATTGGAAATAGAAAGATAAATGATGTCCTATGCTAGCCTTCCATAATTGTTATGGGGACATGTCATACAAATAGCAACTTATCTTCTTAACTTTGCTCCATCCAAATTAGTGCCTAAAACACCTAGGGAGTTATGGACTGACCGAGTGCCTTTATTATGACACTTAAGAACTTGGAGTTGCCCAGTCCATGTTCTAAGGCTTGAATCCACAAAGATGAAACCAAGGTCAGAAGTATGTTTGTTTGTAGGATATCCTAGGGTACCTTATATGTGAGGGTACTATTTTTACAGTCCTCAAAAGAGGAAGGTATTTGTGTTGACAAATGTGACCTTCTTAGAGGAAGAATTTATGCGAAATAAAAAAGGAAGAAGTTAAGAAGTACTAAAGGAGTTAGCTATGTCATCCAAATCCAAACCAAGAGCTGATTTGGATATAACAGAACAAGATGTCAAAATGGATTCAAGAGTTGAATCAAAAAAGCAACTTGAACATCAAGTAGTGCCTAGACATAGTGGGAGGCTTGTGAGATAACCAGATAGGTATCTAGGTCTAGGATAAGGCATAATTACCATCTCAAACTAAGAAGAAATGGATCCCATTACTTATACACATGCTATTAAAGATGTTGATGCAGAAAAATGACTCAAGGCAATGGAATCAAAAATAGATTCTATGTACACCAATGAATTCTAGATCCTTATAGATCTACCACCAGATGTAAAAGCCATAGAGTGTAAATAGATCTACAAAATAAAAAGAGGACTTTTGCCACATTATGACCGTGATAGACGCTCGCTAAACGTAAGGATCTACTTCTATTTTCATGTTTAGAGGTTATGTTTAGACAAATTGGCGTGGGTAAGACCTAGACTTTACCTTAAATGACTATTGAACTATAAAAGATCATAACAAGGCCAAAAAAACCTAGCCTTCATCTTACCAAATTGAGAAAGAGCTAAGGAAGATCAAGAGGACAGGAGAACAATAGCAGCAATGTTCCAACCCCCCTTTCATCCAAGTCCTTTCTATCTTTCATCTTATCAACTGGGATTGAGAATGTTGAACATGTTGATGATGTTCTAATTTCATTTTAAGTTTTGTTCTTAAATCATTTTGTGACTTGATTGTTTTTTATTTCAATGAAATGTTTTGGATGTTGCGATATTTGTGATTACTCATACTTCAATACTAAATAAAAGATTGAATCACTAGTAATCTGGTTATCTTTGGGTAATGAGAGTTAACAACCTAATAAGTCATACAAATATCAAATTGATAATCATAAGAAGAGAGATCTTGTGTGAGGACCTGATTATTCGATAGATTGCTTAAGAACTAGTTGAAAACATGAGTAGTAGTTTGACCTCAATTACTACAAGTTTAGGATTCTTATACTTGTGGAACATTGAGTTTTACATTATATAAAACTTGCTCAATAAGTTTTTGGCACTGTTGTCAGGGAGTTAGTTTAGGATTATTTGAATTCCTTTGTTCTAAGGAATTTTTCTCCTTTTTTATGACACAAGAGTTACTTAGAATTCAAGCAGGGTCACCGAAAATTTGGCTAAGGATTTCCCAGCTCAACACTAATTAAGAGCAACATAATATTCTCCCTGCTTACTTTAGGGTAATTAATTGTATCTTGAACTCTAAACTACCTCTAAATAGTTCATGATATCTCTAATGACTATCGACTGAAACCCATAATTAGAATAGGTCATAAGTAGTATTAACGCATAGGATTCTCTATACAAGATAACTTTTGAGATCTCAAGTCAAATGATCACTTTTACAATCATCACGATGAGAATTTTCATTGACAATCAAACAAGTAATGTTTCAAATAGATTTCTCATATCGAGTTAGTTCAGTAAACTTACTCGATAACAAGTACTCATACGTTTGTTAAGTACCTCCATACTTTAGCCTATGAGATCAATTATTTCTTTTATAAGGAAAAACATATTATGTGTTAATTTTTTTACGTTCTATTAATATTCAATCTTAATAAAATAATGACTATGAACAATTTAGGGGTAAAACATAAATGTGATATAAATCTTATTATAATTTTATTTACAATATATAATTATCACTAGAACTTTATCATATATATCTAAATATGTACAAGATAAAGAATGTCTTTAAATAATTGTTACTAAACTACAACTAAACTGATTGGTTATAGGGCATAAACTAATATATTCATGAAAGTATATCTTTAAAAGGTTGAAACAAGGCCATATTTATAGAGTCCCAACAAGAATTCAAATACAGTTAAAAAGTTCTAACTAATATGAATCCTAATTAATATTTTTTAATTAAAGAAATATTGAAGTTAAATATAAATTTTTAATAGATTTCTAATACTAATAATTACTAAAATTTTATTATAGACTTTTAATACTAGTAATAATATTCTACAATAAAATTCTAATATTAGAATAAATTTTAGTAAGTAAATATTAGTATTAGTAATAGTAATAAAAATAAAAATAAAAATTGACAATCCAAAACTTGGGATTGATGCTTGATCTAGCCTTATAATTTGGTCTTTTTCATTGTTCGTTATTCTTCCCTAGTAAAAAAGAACTTAATCCTAAATGTGATATGAAAGTTTTTAAGTTCAAAAGGATGGACCTCAACTGCGAAGTTCATTATACTTAATTCAAGTATTTTTAAAATTTGGATGAACACTCCATTGGATAAGAAAGCGAAGAAAACCATCTTTTTTTAGCTTTAAGATGGATAATGAGCAATGAGAATGAAGAAATGTCAGATTATTCTTGTCAAATCCGACGACTGCAACGAATAAGTTATTAAGCTGGGGTTGCTGATTAGTTTTGTACTTTTATTAAACAACTTCAGGCTTTTATAGCCTTTACCTAATAAGGATACCAGTAACAACCACGTACAATTCATGATATTTATTACAGACTAATTTAAAATTAGTTCAAACAAAGTCTATCTACTTGACTCCTAATAAATAGGAGCATACTAGCAGAACACTAACAACTTTGAAATATTCAGACCTAACAATGCCTCCCCTAAACTGAACACAGTAGCATTCAGTTTAAGCTCAGTGGTACCTCACACACTCCAAGATATTCTCGCAGTTTTATGAACACATCAAGCTTTAGGGGCTTAGTCATTATATTAGCTACTTGCTCCTTTGTGCTTTGAACAAGCCTCACGACTTCCTCCTTTGTAAAATCCCTCAGAAAATGGAATCTAACTTCAATATGTTTACTCCTCCTATGTAGAATTGGGTTTTTGGATAGTTTAATTGTTGAACAATTATCACATAATATAGTTATGGGTTGTCGCTATAGACAACCAAGTTGCTCCAGAATCCTTTGCATCCAGACACATTGATAGGCACAAGTTGCTATTGCAATGAATTCAGCCTCCAAGGTTGATAACGTCACCACCAGTTACTTCTTTGAAGCCCAAGAAACTGCCCCTTCATTCAACAAAACACATAACTACTTATACTCCTCTTATCATCAATGTCCCTGACATAATCACTATCTGTATAGGTAACTAGTTCTGTTGCATCACCTCTCTTGTAAAGCAAACCCAAAGACACAGTACCCTTCAAATAACGTAGCACCCTTTTTTGCTGCTTGCATATGCACCTCTGTGGGATTGGCCATATATCTACTTAACAAACACACCACATACATTAAATCTGGCCTTGTAGTAGTAATATACAAGAGACTCACAATTAATTATTTAAACAAGGTTGCATCTACCTTGGCTCCTCCTCCTTCCTTCGAGTATTTAGAACCTAGTACAATCAGATTCTTGACTGGATTCCCATTATGCAAGTGAAACCTCTCTAACAACTCACCAACGTATTTCTTTTGACTTAGATAGATGCCTTCTAGTTTTTACATAATCTCAACACCAAGGAAGTATTTAATCTTCCCTAAATCCGTCATCTCAAACTCATCTTTCATAGAGCTCTTAAACTTCTCAAACATGTAAGTATCATTACCAGTAAAGGTCAAGTCATCAACGTACAAACTTACAATTAAAAATCTCGTACCTCCTTCTTTTAACTTGATAAATAGAGTATGCTCATAATTGCACCGTGTAAAGCCTTCTTTAAGAAAATAAGCCTCAATTCTACTATACCAAGCACGTGGTGCCTGCTTTAATCCAAAAGTGCCTTTCGAAGCTTGTAAACCTTATGTTCTTCACCCTTACGAACATATCCCCACGGTTGCTCCATATACACATCCTCATCTAGTTCATCATGAAGACACGTACTTTTAACATCAAGTTGGTACACACTCCAACATTTTTGTGCTGCTAATGCTAGAATCATCCAATTCGTATCCCATCTTGCAACTAGGTCAAAAACTTCATTATAATCGATCCCATGCTATTGAGTGTAACCTTTAGCTACCAACTGGACCTTGTACTTGTCCACCTCACCATTCTCATTCAATTTGGTCTTGAAAAACCACTTTACACCAATTTTCTTTGCCCCAACTGGTAGTGGTATAAGCTGCCAAGTCTCATTCTTTTCAATGGACTCCATCTCACAATCTATAGCTTTTCTCCATTTTTCTTCTACTACTGCTTCTTCAAAGGAACAAGGATCTTTGTAGGAAGCAAACATTGCAATATTGTTTGACTCATCTTCTTCTTCTGAAAGACCTTCTCCTAATACGCAATATTTTAAGTATGAAGGAGATCTCTGAAATCTATTTGCTGTCAAAAGTACTTCACTTGGTGCTTCTTGATTGATTGTCGGTACAAAAGCTTCTTGATCTTCATTATTAGTTTCAATTATAGCTTCTTCTTCATTCCTGGACTCTTCAACTTTATTTTCATCACAACCTTCCCAAACCAATACATTTTGTCTCACTTCTTCTATTGTTCTTGGCCATTCCAACCCTTATCTTCTTCGAAGCTCACATCTTGACTTGTCACTATTTTCTTGGATGCTTTCAACTCATCACTAACCTCAATAAAACAAAGGGGAAACTTTTATCATCTAACTTCTTTCTTTTCTGGTCTGGAACGTGAACATTGGCTAAGAATCCAAAAAATCTAAAATAATCCACTCTAGGTTTAACTCCGTTCTACAACTCCTCCGGTGTTTTCTCTTTCAAGATCGACATCAGGCTTCTATTGAGAACATGTGTTGTGCATCTCACAGCTTCTGGCTAGAATCTCTTTGGTACCTCTTTGTCGGACAACATACATTGAACCATATTCATAATAGTTCGATTCTTGCGTTCGACTATCCCATTCTATTGTGGAGTGTAAGCTGTTGTGAGTTGCCTGCTTATACCATTATCTTTATAGAAATTATTGAACTCATTTGAGGTGAATTCTCCTCCTCTATTAGTGCGTAACCAATATATAGGTACTCCATACTCTTTTTCGACAAGACTCTTATAATGTTTGAAATTTGTGAATGCCTTAGACTTTTCAGTCAAAAAATATATCCACATATTTTTACTATAATCATCAATGAATGTTAAAATTTACCTTCTATCACTATTAGAAGATGGTGTGATTGGTCCACAGATATTAGCATGTACAAGTTGCAATTTCTTCGAAACACGCCATTGAATCCTTTTTTGAAATGGCTCTCTGTGTTGTTTGCCTACCAAACCATCAGTACATGACTTATTTGTAGCTTTCACAGGTGGAATGCCCTTTACCATATCTCTATATCTTAATGTCCACAACCCCTTATAGCTCAGATGTCCATATCTCTGATGTCATAGCTGTGATTCATCTCTTGTCATTGTTTGTAAGCAAGTAAAGCTTTCTGGTACCATATTAGCCAACAATGTAAACATCCTATTTGTTGTCATCCATGTCTACGTAATTAAACCCCTTCTTGGATGATAAAGCCTGCATACTCCATGCTTTATAAGAATAGCTAATCCTCTTTCTTGAAGTTGGCCTATACCGAGAAAATTATTTTTGAAATCTGGCATATAATAAACATCCATAATCATTTGAGTTGTGCTTTTGATTTTTAGATATATATTTCCTTTCCCCATCACTTCCATTCTTGTATTATTGCCCAGTTTCACTGAATGTCTCTGTGTACCATCAAAATCTGAGAAGCATCGTCTCTTCCCACACATATGGTTTTTACACTCGAAATCTAAGTATCACACATCTTCCCTTTTTTCATTGTTAGTTTCCATAAAAGCCATCAAAAACACCTCTTCTTCCTCTTCAACCTCAGCATTGTAGGTTTTCTTGTCCCTACTAGAACATTCATATTGAAAATGTCCTAGTTGATGGAATTTATAACATTCCACGATGTCCTTGTTAATTTGCCTCCCCCTGCCTCTCCCTCGACCTCTAGTTGTAGCTCCTCTACCTCTGCTTCCTCTTTCATCATAACTAACCTTTAGTGCTTACTCCTCTCCACCACTCCTTCTAAACTTTTACTCATGGACCAACAACGAGCTTTGTAAGGCATCAACCGAAAGACTATCAATGTCCTTTGACTCCTCAATCGAGCATACAATGTAATTGAACTTCTCGGTGAGAGTACGTAGAATCTTCTCAACAATCTTGACCTCTGGCATGTCTTCACCATAATTGCTCATGTTATTGGACACCATCATCACTTTCCCGAAATAATCATTGACTATCTCTCCCGATCTCATCTCCAGTAGCTCAAAATCTCTGTAATGAGTTTTAAGTTGAGCACACTGCACCTGAGCATTCCCTTGATACTTAACCCTCATTGAGTCCCACAATTGTTTGGTCGTTTCCCTTTGAGCAATTGTCTTCAAAATGGACTTTTCAATAGAACTGAAAAGATAATTCTTAGCCTTCAAATCCTTCAACCTCTTTTTCTTCTAGGATCTTCCTCTGAGCTAATGTCAATGCTTCTTCATTGGCTGGTTCTGTATAACCTCCTTGGACGACACCCCAATACTCCTTCGATCTAAGAAGATTTTCCATAATCAAACTCCAATGATCATAATCCCCATCAAACCTGGGAATGCAAACTTATGTTAAGCTGTTAGTTTCAGCCATCGTCATACACTCAACTACACTTGCAGTGTTTCACTACCTCACTCACAATTAGGCCTCTTTTAGGCTTTGATACTAGATTTTGATAAGCTCTTAGTCAGATACACACAAAGTTTTGGAAATATTACCATACCTTTATTAAATAACTTCAAGATTTATTAGCCTTTACATGATAAGGATACTAGTAACAACCACGTGCAACTCATGATATTTGTTAAGACTAATTCAAAACTAATTCAAACAAACTCTATCTTCTTAACTCCTAATAAATAGGAGCATACTATCAAAACACTAACAATTTTGAAATAGTCAGACCCAACATATACTATCAGGAGTTTGGGTTTTCAGTATTAGAAGGATATTTTCCTTAATTTGAGGTATAACTTTGTCGTTGCATATTGCGTAATGGTGGATTGAACTTCTCGAGGAGTTTTTTGATTGAGAGCTCTAGGATAGAGAAAAGAGAGACGAGGAAAAACTCAGGTCAACTTTTGGTCAACATAAGTAGGTTGTTTATCTTTAGGGCAACGACTTTTAGGACAAGATGGAAGCAATCACAAGCTCATTGGAACAAGAACATAAAAAGGAACCACTCCCAGCTTGTTATGTTAGTTTTATGATATTTAAATAAAATAGTTTGTATTTTCCAAAACAAGGCCTTGTAACAAAAAGTGATTTTATGTCAGCCAAAATTATATTTGACTTTACTTTGCGAGCGAATGAAATAAATTACATTATAAAAGGAAATTGGTCCTAATTTACGTTTTTTTTATATTCAACAATAAGTTCAAGAATAATATGTAAGCACCTCGATTAGCCTATCCTTTTAACTGATCAAGGACATTGAATTGATATAAAATTTATATTGTTATGGTACTTCCTCTCTCAAATTTCTAATAAGAGTTAAACTTGTAAAGTTGAGATGAGAAACAACCATATCCAAGGTTTTCTTATAATGTTAGTACTCCCAGTTTGGTTACTAGCTCTAATTTACATTTTAAATTAATTAATCCTAACCAATGATTTTAACACTAGATCGGACCGGTCAGTCTGATTGAAATAAATATGTATATGATTGATTAATTCGATTGGAATAAGCAGGAATCGGTTCGATTTTCTATCTAGCTTATATTTATAATTCTTATGAGAAAAAACTATTAGATTAAGTAATAAATCGGCCAATTTTTTTAAACAATGAATAACCAAAATTTTGAAAAAAAGAATAATAAAGAAAAGAGAAAATAACAATAACTTTGTTATGAATGATGGCCAAGAAGATGAAAAGAGTAAGAGAGATAGATAGAACTATAGATTTTTATTAAAATAAATGTTATTATTTGTTGGTTTTCTCACTCATGTATTAATTAGGTAATTCATAAGTTTCCTCTTTCCTAACATGAGATATTGCTAAAGTCTTTTCATATATTTTTGACTTTTCAATAAATTTATTATTTTTCTTCTCTTTATTCTCTCACATAATCTGACTAATAAATTATATAATCTTTGTTTATCTCTTTATTTTTAATTAAAAATTTTGTTTAAATTATTATTGTTAAAATGAATTACTATTTTTATTCTTAAAAAATACTAAATTTGTTTAATCTCACTAAAAATTCTATTTGTTAAAAATTAGGTTCTTTATTTATCTCTTTATACTTTAATTGAAAATTTTGAATTAATATTGTTAAAAACTAATTATTATTATTTTTATCATAGATTTGTTTAATAAATTGAATTATTAATCCGTATATATAAGTAATTTTTCCTAAAATAATTTAAGGATGTGTTAAAAAATAATATTTAAACGATAAAGAAGTATGTTTAAAGGATATTAAAAAAGAAGTTAGAATCATTTTCATTGACTATTTTTAAAGATACTTCAACTTTTATAAGTCTTTGAATAAATGATAATTTAGAAATGCAAGTTTTATTTTTATTATTATTTTAAATTTTATGATAGATTCAATCTTATTTAAAATTTTTAGATTTATTATATATTAATAGTTATTATTAGTAAATTTTTCTTTCAATAAAATGTTGGGACCCGATCCGGGAAACCGGATCCCAACCGGAAAAGCAGAACGGAAAACGGAATCCAATAGAAACGAA
>JANZLF010000221.1:26378321-26401510 GCA_026546835.1 Erythroxylum foetidum
TCTTCCCAATAGGTGTAGAACATCACCAAATGAAGACACAGTTGATAAAGGTCTAATGTGCATAATGAGATGCACAAAGAACTCTACTGATTAACTTCGATCTCCACCCTTAATGGATCTGTACTGTCCTGCTGAAAGTCTTCCACCTATCTGAAAAGATTATTTAGTGGTTTGCTAACCAAAATTGCTTCCTGACGCTGTTGAAATGAAGTAGGAAACATACGTTCCAGTCTGCTAAGCTGCATGGCATGCTTCATCAATGTTTCTCACTTCAGCTTCAATCTGTTCTTCTGTCAGATCATTTATCCTTTTAGGATGCAATTTCTTCTTCCTTTTTTCTTCATTGCGAACAATGATAGGTCGAGGTTGAATATCAGGCACAACCTTGATCACAGTTTTCCTTGTGATTGGGAAAATAGTGTATTTCTGCTTTGTCATCTGTGTGGGGTATGGTCTGGTTCCTTCATCCTTCAGAAAATCATACACACTTTTCTCGTCCTCACTCAACAGATGCATGGTACTACTATTTACCAACATGGGATGAAATTGTGCCTTGACTGACCTTTTTGGGAGCTCTTTGATTATTATTGAGTTGCTACTCCTGACAGGTTGAATTTCTTCAAAAATCTTGATTCTCAAATCTTCTTTTCTTATCAGTTGAGAAGTATTGACCTGTACTAGACTGCGTTCAACTATCTTCTTCTTCTTCTGAATAGCAGTAGGAGTGCTCTTTTCAGGACTGATTTTTTGCTTTTTATTCTCCTTAATCAGTTTAGAAGTCTGCTGAGGTTGAGGTTTTACTTTCTTAAACTCCAATTTCTTCCTATTTTCAGTCACTTTAGCCAATTTTGGTGATTCTTCTCTCAAAATTGAAACTAAAGACCTAGTTGCCTATGATGTTTTCTTCTCAGAGTTTCCACGATAAATTAACTCTTTGCTTTTCTTTTCTTCTTGTTGATATAGGGTTCGAACTCTAAGTGACCTTTTTTCTTACTTCGGCTTCTCCGAAAGTAGCATATCTCTTTTTCTTTTCAGGGTCACTGTCTCCTTTTGTTGCACTTGGCTTCCTTCTTTAAGATATATTGTCTTTCCCTTTGTTTTTCCTGACGATTCTTTTTCTCCTTCTGTAGGTATCCTCTCAGCAGATTAATATTTTGATTTTGTTGAGGGAGATTCTCTTTTTGCACGCTCCCCCTCAATCCTGGCTTTCGTCTTAGAATCAGCTTCTACTCTCTCCAGATTCTTCAAGCCCATTTTACCAATTGTTGCAGAATTGATGACACTTTTGATATTCTTCATCATCCTGTTTCCCCTATCCAGACTGATGGCGGGATAGCCTGAAGGTAATCGGAATAGGGTCTGATGATTATTGGAAAACGTTTTGGGTAATCTGGATATTATTGGCTAAAACTGGAACAGGAAATCCGAAGACATTTCTGGTTTTATTGGCTAGGAATTTGGTTTCAAGGAAAGGAGAAAATTTGTAGAACTTTTTGTGAACTACAATTTTGACACAAGAATCAGATTAATCAGATAAGGAATGATTGAGTTATGGTGGATTTTGTGGTGACATGTTAATCTGGGCGATAGAATGAAGGCCGCTGAGGAAAACGAGAATTTTGAGGAGGATGAGGTTCGAATTTCGTGAAGATGTCTTCTGGAGATTTTTAATTCAAGATGTTATGAACAAACTTGAAGAAGGAAAATTTTTGATTTGATGAACACAGGAAACAGGAACGAGAAAAAGAAATTGGAAGTCGGACAGAATTCTGAAAATTGCGCAACACACAAACGATTGAATGTTTTCGGCAAACAAACAAGCGCTTTTGATTATTTTCAGAAAACAATCAAACCCTACAGATGAAAGTCTGAATCTTGAGAGAAAAACATTTTGTTTTAAAAATCTGTATCTATCTTTTTTTTTACAAATGAAAAGAACATGAGTTTAAATAAGGAAACTGCAAGGAATAAGGATACTCACATGTTGACTTCTCGTATTCCTTTTGGCTGCTAATTTTCTTTAGCTAATTAGTGTCCAAAAGTAGCCCATTAGCAGGTAATTAAAGTCCAAATATAACATAAACATGGTAAATAATAAAGGTAAATAAGAAAGTAAAAGACTAAATAAAAAGTCTTGTGGTAAATCTTCGTTTATTCATTGTAGCCAGCATAGGCGTATTCCAAATGGGCTTCAGTATTTTGCTCATCTATGACCGACCTGCTCTTTTTGTTTTTTGTTTTTTTTTGCTTGGACGAAAATGGGCTGAGATGGTCCTCCATCATTCACCCACCCTTGAAAGTTTTCTTCTTCAAAGAACTCATTACAAATGATAATCTCATCCAAGGAAAATGTTAGCCTCAAATCATTGTCAATCCGAATCACAAACTTGGATTCCCCTTCACATGCCACTACCTTCAAAGGACCCTCATCGAATCCTTCAATTAGCTCAAGCTTCTTACCATAAAGCCTTTTTTTCTTCTTCCAATTGACAAATACATAATAACCAATTTTGATCAACTTTCTAGACCTTTTCCTAGCTTTAAAACCATCATACTTCATGTTATTAGTAACTTGGTCATTTTCAACTTCCATAAAACTAAGGCTTGTATCAAGTTCCCTCACTAAACCAAGACTAGTAGCATGCTTAAACTAGTCAACAAAAACAGATTTTCTAATTTTCCCAGTCAACATGGCAACATTGGTACTAACATGATCAACATCAACAAGTTTTGCAAGTTTACCATCTTCCAACAAAGTGTCATTATCATCAACACAAACCGAATTCTTAAGCAAATTGAACTTCAAAAAGTGTCACTCTCCACATTTTGTACGGACACAAAACCAACAACAACATCATCAAATTGCACAACAAATTTGGTTGGCTTAGCTTTAAACAATTCATATAAAGTTCTCAGTTGCACATGATCAACGATATTCACATTCACATTCAACTTGTCAATTGCCATATTCATGTATTCCATAAAACTATCTCCCAAATTAGGCTCAAATTTACTCCCTAAGGGTTTGGAATTAGACTGAATTACCTCATTTTTGCACTCACTTGGAGGCTGTTCCTTCGCGACTAATGGTGAAGTTTCCATGGAAACATCATTCTTGATCACTTCAACTAGAAGAGGACTACTGGTTGGGAGAGCTTGCACATTTGGAGGAGGAGACATTTCAACATGTGAAATAGGCTCATCAAAAATAGTTTTCTTTTCTTGAATACTTAACAAAACTTGTTCATTTTCAACCTTTGTAGGTGCAACTGGTTTCAATGGAGTTAGAATAAACCTCCTACCCATGTGGTCTAATGTGTATGTATTTGCTCTACCTTGATGGCTAACATCACGGTCAAATATCCAAGGCCTTCCCAAGAGCAAGTGACATGCACTTATAGGAATTACAATTTACCAAGCTTCATCCTTGTAGCCACCAATTGCAAACGGTACCAAGCATCTTCTACTAACTCGAATCTCATGCTTCTTATCCAACCAAGTGAACTTGTAGGGGTTTAAAATAGGCTCGGTCTTGAGCTTCAACTTATCAACCATCTCATTTGAAACTACATTTTCACAAACTCCACTATCAACTGCAACTTTACACTTCTTTCCACCGGTTATGCAAGTGGTGTGAAAAAGTGATTTTCTTCTCCAATCTTCTCCACCATCTCACTATTCAACAATCTACGCAACACTAACATTTCATCCTGGACCTCCTCATTGTTTGCATATTCGGCCACCAACTCTTGACTCTTGGCCCCCTCTTGAAATTCCCCAAAAAGTTCATTTTCCATCTCCAATTCCTCCTCTTGATCAATGGCCTCCATCTCTCGAATGGCCATGATAGCTTGGTTAGGGCATTCGGCACTAAAATGACCATAGCCTTGACACTTAAAGCATCTTAACTTGGTTTTAGGGACTGGTGGAGTTTGGGGAGTTTTTGGAGTGTAGAGTTTAGGAGTGAATTGTGTTGGTGAAATGGTGGATGGTGGCTTTGGTTAGGAAGGTGAGGCTCTTTGTGGAGTTATTTGTGGTGTAGGAAAATTTGGCTTTATTGGTGTTGTAAGTAGGTTGGTTTTTTAGGGAAAGTTATGGCTCGGTTTGGGTAACGTTGGCTTGGTAGATTTCAAGTTAATCTCAACCCTAAGGCAAGTCTTTTGGCTTCACTCAAAGTGTCAAAAGGATAAGTCTTCACAAAGTTTTGCAAGTCAATGTCAAGTCCCCTGACAAACCGTGTGATAACTACCTCTTCACTTTCTTCCAATCCACATTTCAAAAGGAACTATTCAAACTCCATCGCATAGTCTTCAACTTGCCTTCTATTTTGCTTTAACCCAAAGATCTTATCTAACATTTGCTGCCTATGTTGAGGAGGTACAAATGCTTCCTCTAACACAATTTTCATCCTATCCCATGTAGTAATTCTATGCAACCCACCTCTAATCCTTTTCTTTTGCAAGTTATCCCACCAAAGGAAAGCATACCCCTTGAATTTCATAGCCACCAATCTGACTTTCTTCTCCTTCGAAACCTCTTTCAATTCAAAATTGCGTTCAACAGTGTAAAACCATTCACTAAATACATCGTTATCAAGTTTACCCAAAAATTCAGGAATGTCTATCTTAATGTTTAGATCATCATTCCTATCATTTCTAGGTGGAAACACATTCCTAACAGGGATCATACAATCAACAGCAAAATGAGGGCCTCTCCCTCTTGCTTTTGGGGCCAAACCACCAATTCTAATGCTATCATCACGTTCAGGAGCACAAGAATCATTTACCTCATCACCAAACTCTTCTTCTACGGATGGGTTGGCTTGAGATGTCTCACCAGGAGCATTAAACGTCCCCCAGGTTGCATATGCTTCCTCCTTAGCCTTGGCAGCCTGGATCTCCTTTCGAAATGCATCAAACTTGTCAATTTTGACACTCATCTCATTTAACTTTGCAAAGTGCTTCTCCAGATCATGTGGGCTCGGTCCATACATAGTTAATGATCAAATACACGTCCCAAATATGGTCTCTGATACCAGAATATGATGCAGAAACGTCTCAAAAAGATTAGGAAAGAATTGAAAAAGAATCGCCAAAGTTTGGAGAAGTTTTGTTCTTTTCGGGTAGAAAACTAACAGCAATTTTTAGGTCATTTTCTGGAAAAATAGAGACAGAATCAGGGTTTGGTGTAGAAGGGAAAGTTGTAGAACTTTTTGTGCTAACGATTTTAGACACAAGATTTGGTTTTGGTTAAGGGACGAGTGAGTTATGGGGGTTTTAGTGCAGGCATATCTGGCTGGGCGACGGGAAAACTCTAGGTGATGGGATAAGATTCAGTCGGGAATTTTAGATTATTGGGAAATCGATTTTTGGTGATTCTTGATTCGCATTTGTAGTTTAGGATGTGCTCTAAAACATTGCTCTAGAATTTCAATCAAACGAATTCAACCTGCTTTATAGGACAGATTCTAAAACAAGCAGGCAAATTCAATCGACACAGGAACAATCAACAACAACAAACAAATTTGGATTATTTTTGGAAAATAATCAAACCCAATTGTTTTTCAGAAAAAACAACAAAAAACCCAGAAAATTTCTTGTCAAAAGATCTAAGAGAAAAACTCTCAAAATCTGGAAATTTTTGATAAGTTATGAATATCGTCACTAGCTAGATTTTGGGATAGCTTATAAGGAAAGTGAACCAACAAGTCAATCAGTTCATGCTCTTTAGCTACCCCTGAGCCGAAACTAAACCCAACACTAAAACTCACCTTTAAGTCTCCAAATAACCTGAAGATGCGAGACCAAAAGGCTGGTTCAACACATTCAAACCGAAACAACAAAACAAACCAATCTGAAAATATAAATGTCAATCGGCCAAAACAGTAATACAAGCCATACCAAATACATCAAACATACAATATAAATTCTCAAATAGCATAAAGTAAAGTCTTCAAATGTCAATTTACGGACTTAAAACAGTTGCCTTGTGATCACCAAATGGGTCGAAGTTAGCTTGGAACTTAAACATTAAATCCAAGCCAAATTCACCTTGTTCTTCACCTGGATCATTGTCTTCACCTTGAGTTTCATTGTCTTCATCTTTTTCATCAAATCCCATGGCTTCCAAGTCCTTAAAAACTTGTGGAGATGGTCCTCCATAAGGAAGACATTTGGAAAAAAATGAAATTAACGTGAGAAATGAGGAATCAGTTAATTGAGGAATTCTGAGAACTAATCAAGGGCAAATGGAACTTTGGAAACTCGACTACCCCGACAGTATTATGGTATCAAAGATTAAAGTGATTCAAGTAAAATTTGATGATGTATAACAGGTATTTGAAAATTTGAGAAGAATAATTTGAATACGTGAAGAAAAATGTGTAATGTGTATGAGAAATGAAAGAAATGAAAATTTTGAGGAATTATACTGATATTAATTATATCGTATGGATTTGGAGATTCTATAGCATGCAATGATATTATATAAGAGATCTAGATAAATCCAATGCAGCAAGATCAAGTGGTCTCATATGTATAGAGACAACTAAATTCCTATGAGTTAATTTTTTGATACGTGATTTAGAGCTATTATGGTAGTGATTGTTTTAAAGTTGGGAGACAGTATATGTAAAGGAATATCTAGGATATATATATATATATATAAGTACAGATCGTAAAAGTTTGAGGCAATCACTAAATTGAGAGAATTGAATATGAGACCGAGAAGATTGATATAAAAACCGAAAGACCATGATTGCACAAGTGAGAAATTCCAAGTAAGGCTACGTGTTGTATCAGATACCCTAAGCAGAAACTCGATACTGAGAATTATAAGAACTAGAGTAAAAAGAAGCATAGAATATGGGGCTTGGTTTATCCCAAAAGTAAGGATTCAAGAATTGAGAATCTTATTAAGGAATTAAAAAATGATCTAAATTCAGAGTTTAAATTGGAAGATGAGGCTTTATGATCGAAAAGAGAAATATGTTTACCTAATAAAGAGATAAAGGAGTTAGTGGATCAATATCGAAAGTATGGAGAAAAATGAGATAAACATAGGAGTAAAGCGTACTAATACTATAGAGATGTAAACTATAAAGCAAAGGATGAATTGTTTAGAAGAGTATCACCTCCCCAGGGTATGCTTAGATTGAGTGCAAAATGTTAAGTATGTTGAGAGAAATCAATATGATCTGATATGGGTGTTATCAACACAGGAAGTGGGGAAAATGTGAGAAATCTGAAACTTAATGAGGAACTCGTTAGGAATGAAAAAATAGGTGATTGAAAGACTTGATGAGTCTTTTGACAGTGATCATTTGAAAGAAAGTATTTAAGTGAAGAAGTTACTAAGTACACTGAGGAAAACATAAGACAAATGTTACCTCCATTTGGCCGACCACTTCGATAGGAATTTCGAGGATGAAATTCTTTAAAGAGGGGAAGAATTGATGGACCTCAAATATTTCATAGAATTTAGAACTAGTTGAAGGAGAAATTTTGGCAAGTAGTCATAAGTAAAGAGAAAATGAATCAAAATTCCTGAACCAAGAAATGATAGGCAAGGGTAAAGTAGCGAATGAGAAATGTGGATACGTCCAAGTTTTTGTTTTGGTGTTTTTGGTCGATAAAACATTTTTGTAGCGAGAAGAATTGAGGTGAAAGTTAGAAGTAAAAATGAAGTTGCACTTGTGGAGTAAGTTAGTGAGGAATATGTACACATATGTACATTCTGTTATTGTTGTTCATGATTAGTCATGGACTATAAATTTTCTTTATGTGATATTGATTTGAAATGGAGTTGAGAATGAGGAGTAAAGGAAGTAGGAAAGGTGATCTTAGTATGATTTGTGTTAAGTAAATATTTTGAAACAAAATGGGTATTAGATCTAGAAAATTGTTCAAGGAGTAAGTTTCAAACCATTAGCCACAACTTCTTCTCTAGTTATCCAAATGAGATTATTCTTGATTTGGATTAAACTAGAAACCTGTGGCTACATTTCTTGGGAAGACATCGAATTTAAATTCAGCCTTTAAGAATCATAAGTTATCATAAAATTAAGAACTGGGTGCAGCACAATGAATGAACTTAGAAAATTCATGTTTTGTACTCGAGAGAAAATCTGGATTAAACTAGGCTGATTTAGGCCAGATTAGAGAAAGTGTGTCTACTAGTAAGTTGTCGATATTTCTTTTAGTTTTCCAGCAATGTATAGTATAGAATTTTTCGACTTCTAGGCTAAAAGCCATGGTCCTTATAAGGGAGATGTGCAAGATAGGAGTTGCATCTTCTGTGTTTTTGCTTCTTCTGATGACGTCATTGATGATGTCATCTTCTTTTGTGTTTTACTTTGTCTAAGTTTTGCTTCTTCTGTATTACTGTTCATGAACTTCCTCTGTGTTAATGCTCATGAACTCCTTCTGTGTTTTGTTTCTTCAGTGTTTCGCTCCTTCTGTGATTTGTATCATCTACCTTTTGTATCCTTTGCCTTTTGTATCGTCTGTGTTTTATATCTTCTACCTTTAGTATCCTCTGCCTTTTGTATCGTATGTGTTTTGTATCTTCTGAGTTCTGTATCGTTTGCCTTTTGTATCGTCTGTATTTTGTATCTTCTGAGTTTTGTATCGTCTGTCTTTTGTAACCCCTGCCTTTTGTTATCGTTTGTGTTTCGCTTCTTTTGTGATGACGTCATCTTCTTTTGTGTGACATCATCTCCTTCTATGTTTTGCTATCGTCTATGTTTTGCTATCTTCTGTTTTTCGTTGACGCATCTTCTTCTGTGTTTTGCTGACGGGGCTCCTTCTGTGTTTTGCTGACGTGTCTTCTTCTGGGTTTTGTTCCTTCTGGGTTATTTTTCATAAACTTTTTCTGGGTTACTGTTTATGAACTTCTTTTGTCTTTTGCTATCTTCTGTATTTTGTCGATTTGTTTCTTCTGACTTTTACATCTTTTGAGTTTTGCTTCGTCTACCTTTTTCTTTGTCTAAGTTTCTACCTTTCTCTTCTTTTATTTTTGTTTCTTCTATGTTTTGCTATCTTCTACCTTTCGTTTCTTTTGTTTTCGCTTCGTCTGTGTTTTGCTATCTTTTGGGTTACTATTTATCTTATATCTTCTGTTCCATTTTTCATCCTTCAGAAGATAGAATTTGTCTTCAAGGTCTTCATAAAAGTTGTAAAGCTTGAAGTCTTCTTTTGAACCATATAAAGAAAACCTAACTCTGATATCTGTAGGGAAACTTATAGCAATTTTCTCACTTCTTTTTTCTTTTTCCATTCGTCTGTTTTCCCTTTGGCTTCATCTGATCCTACCGTCTGGTCCATTTGGACCATTCAAATGATAAAATCCAACCTTAAGGTCTACTTCAATGTTGTAGATTACAAAGTGAGCTTTTTCTGCCTTTTGCTATCTTCTGGTTTATTTTTTATCCTCCAGATGATAGAGTTTGTTTTCAAGGTCTCTATGAAATTTGTAAATCTTGAGGTCCTCTTTCGAAATTGTCCCAAGATAACCTTAATCCAACATCTCTAGTGAAAGTATGTCATTTGTCCCGAGACAAGTTTGATATGATTAAAGACCAAATTTTGTTTTATTCTTTCGGCCACGATTTCGTTATCCGATCTCCAAATGAAGTGATTCTTGAACCCTTAAATTCCTAACATTTTTCTTTTTGTGTCTCCATTGAAGGTCATAGCTTTTGGTGTTGATTTGAAAGAGATGTATTAAATCAAGTAAAGGTATTGATTGAAAGAGTAGGAATTGGATATTTTACTGAACATGCTTTAGTATTTGATGATTTCTGGATCAATAGAACTCCGAATAAGATGATAAATTGAGACAGGGAGCTACAAATGGTGTGAAGAAGTTGAAATATAATTCAGTTTCTAAGATGTTTAGATTTTCGATAGGGGTTATGCATAGTATGCCGATTTGGACAAGAGCAATCCAAAAATGTTTGAACTGTATCTTTCGAATCACTGACCCGAATTAAATGACTTTGGCGTCATTGGAAACATAAGACAATAGAGAAGATTCTTCTAGAATAAAGTGTATATTCAAGGGTGTTTTTGGTAAGACACATACGTGTAAAATACATAAGGCATAAATGGAAGGGCATAATTGGAAGAACAAATGTTGTCTTGCCTACAAATGGAAGGAATCAGAAGAGAATAAGGAAGGAGAAAGAAAGAGAAAAAGGGAATGTCATGAAAAAGAGAAAGAGAAATACAAAGAGAAGAATAGAAGGAGAGAGAAAAGAGAAACCAAGCTAGGGTTTCAATTTCCTTAGCCTATAAAGGAGATTTTGGAGTTGATCAAGAAAGGAAAAAGGTAGATGATTAGGAGAGCTTCCATTTGAGCTAGGGATCTCTTCATTTGGTGAAGAGACCTATTTCAGTTAGATCAGCTCACGGGGCACACATTAAAGATACACCAGGAAAGAGCCTTAGAGACTTAGGTTGTTTGCAAGGAGAAGAGACATTCTGAGCAAGCCTATAAGCAAGGAAATCATGTGGGTTTCATGTTTATAATTAAGTTAATAAGCCATTACTGTTTTCGTTAAATCAAAGAAGTTTTCTAATTTTCAATTGCATCATAAGTGTTACATTATTGTTCATAAATGGGTGTGAATTTTGCTATAGGTTTGTTACATGATTTGAGTGATGCCTTTTTGGAAAAGATGCATGTTTATAAAACTATGTTTTCAAGAATGGCTTTCAAGATATACGTCAATTATGTAAAAAGCAAGTTTTCAAGAAAAGTGTCAGTTTGGGCAACAAGTTTACAAGACATGAAATATATGTGTTATGTGGATTTATGGTGGTCCCCCTAAGTAAAGTCAAGTGCATTTGCCTAAAGGCTTCTCCCGCCTGCCCGTCAGTGGCATGGAGCTCCCTCGCGGACTCCCATAAGTTCACGGCTACGTAAGACCATTACATAGGATTGTGTAGTACGTTTTGTTCACAGATACACAAGACCACCTAAACCATTCTAATGTGCTTATGTGCTCGTGATATGTTTGATCAAGTTGACGCATTCATGATTTTCGAATAAGTTGAAAAATTGCATAAATTGTGTTGGTTATGATTTTGATTTCTTGACAAGAAAATAATTTTTTAGGAACATGTGTTTTTGTTTAAACTCAATGAAAGCGTTTTCAAATGAAAAGGAAGAAATTATTTCAAAAGTTTTACTTATCTTTCTTTTATTATAAACTATTATTCACGAGCTTTTGAGCTCGCCCCCTCTCTGTCCTCTCCTCAGGTGATAGTCAAGAAGTCAAGTGAGCAAGAGTCTAAAGAAAATTCTTCAAATTTGCTATTTTGTATTTCAAGCTAGATTTTGTAACCAAGAGGGTTTAGTTGCATTTATGAAAATTAGTAGTTCTTGTAACTTCTGTATTATGAGATTTTTGGATTATAATGTATTATGGCTTGTAAGACCCTTTTGTTTTGAGGGTAATGAAATATGAATGATGATATTAGTTGTAAGCAATGTATTAAAGATGTATGATGAAGTAAAGATATGAGAGTCTTGTAACAGGTCAGCAAGAGTGAGGATAATGTATAACTTTAAGTATGGAGAAGTGGTTAACAATTTGTAACGATTTTTTAAGCTTATTATAATCTTGATTATAAAATTTTATGAACTGATATCTTGACTTAATTAAAATTTTTCCATCAATATCATATTTCATTATTGAATATTGAACTGATATCTTGGCTTTTATTAGTCAAAGTTTTAGTATTCATTGTAATATTCAAGTTGAATGAAAATTGCATACTATTTACATATAAGCTCATCTTTTTCACGAACTTTTGAGCCTAAAAACAAATTTTCAAAAAACATTAAGCTCTTTTATTTCTTTCACATGTGTTATCATATATAGTTGAATAATTCTAAAACTTACTTTTATTATACATATTAAGACTATATTTGTTAAATTAGAAGCATTGAAATGATAAAGACACTTAGATTTAATAATTTGTTTTAACCTATTTTTTTATACCTTACCTTAAAATTATCTTTAAGAATAACCAAGTTGAACCTTAATCTTTTTCAGTGATTAGAACCCAATTATTAACCTTAATTCTATTTTTCTTCAAAGCCTTTTTATTTTTGAACCTTAACGGTTATTTGCATTAAGTGCTGGTTTAAAACTTTAAAATCTTAAAAGGTACATTATTTCTTTAATTTTAAAAAAAGCAAAGAAAAAGAATAGAAAAGTATATGGCACCTTTGGATTTATAAGGAAAGGACATGTGTCTATTGTAAACAAGTGTTATGCAATATTCTCTTCAGTAAATTCCCTTCAATTTATCCTTTCATTATTCCAATCACATCTAACTTGAGCGGCCTTACAACTCAATGAAGTCCTTTTGATTTGATTTTTTTAGATTACGCATTGAATGAAATCTTTGTGAAAGTATAAAAGTTTATACTTTTGAGTTCAATACGATTATTGGTATGATTATTATATGGACTTAAGAAGTTAATCTTAAAATAATTTAATTCTAATTGTATGTTAATTTAATTAATATGAAAAGATTTCGACATGCTCTTGTTGTTACTGAAACGATTACAAGATAATCAATTCGATCAGCGTGAAGGTGTCGAATGTCAAAAGTAATCAAATACAGATCATCTCAACTTGGTTTCAAGTTCTGATTGGATTACCTCCCCCATCAATGATTATCTAAATGTACAGGATTAATAGGACCTACTATTTTTTGTTTTTTTTTCTTTTTTGAGAATAAATGCGGTTCATTTTTGGATCATATAACCTGTTAAGATATGCTGAATTTGTGACACAAGGAATTGAGTGTTATATGCTGAAAGAATGAAAACCATGGCATGATTACATGGCCAGACAAGTAGAGATGGTGCATATGCTGGCTACGCTCACACGTGATGTACGCCCCCTGTGGGTTGTTGCATCCTCTCAGCATTACAGCCAGACATAGGGTGCTTACACGCACCCCTCTCCAGATGCTCAAGGAAATCCATCACTACCAGATCAGTCCATGGAGCACCAAGCGGAGCTTCAGCTGCAATCCATCCCAGGTGACCACCCTTAGGTGTAACTATCAGCATGCAGTTTGGCTTTCTCTGAGATGAATGCAAGGGAGATGACTTGTAAGAGCTGAGCAAGACAAGAAGCAAGCAATTTCAAGCATCCATACCATAACAAATTATTTTGTAGACAGTCATATACTCCACGTCTGAAGAAATCCTCAATTCTCACCCAATATCAAGTAATCTAAGAAAAAATAAATTATTTCTGAAGAATTAATAGGATAAGCATGTAATAAGCACATCAGGATGCACAACAATGACAAGTGTTCTAGTAGCCAAAAAGTTTGACAAGTGAGAGGAACTTGAACTTGAAGATGGGCAAGTCGCAGAAAAGTAAATGGCCTGCCTTGTAGGACTTATATATCTTCATTATGCATCTTTTAAAAGCTACCATACTAGTGTAGGTTACAGAAAGAGCAATGAGCATCTATTTCCTCTTCAGAAGTGGGAAGCAGGCATGGTAATCTAACTAGCTTATACGTGCTAGCTTTTTTGATGATAAACTTTGTGTATATCGCTGTAATTGCTAGTTATTGACAGAGTTGACCTTTTGTTTGAATCAGTACTGCATTCAGTTGATAGTTCTTGATGATTCTTAGTACTGAATCTGTATTCTACTTGTTTAAAGTTGGCTTTTGTACCCCTTGGGTGATGATGGACAATGCCTGTATCGAGCTGTAAAGCCTCGTGTGGCTCTTTGTTTTCTACTTATATTACCATTTACCAAAAGCAAAAGACTGTTGAGCATCTCAACCATCGGTACAGTTGGTTGGAGGTTTCAATTTAAGAGCCTTGAAAGTCAATCTGAATTATGTCCGAGATAAGAATATGTTGCAACTACCAAGACCACTTCCACCGTCACACAAGAAACATGGACAAATATTGTCAGTTTCACAGAGACTATGGGCATAACACTACTGACTAACAGGATTTGTAATAAGAATTGATGACATGATCCAATTATGTCAATTTCTTACAAGGGACGAATTGAAACCCAATCGAGCTTGGTTCATGTTGCCTAAATTCAATTCTAAGATCCTCCAAAAATCCAATGCGAGCCCGATTCCGACCCGACTTGATCTATAAAGCAACTGGACGAAGCAACAGTCAAAAAAGAAGAGCTCACCTGCCACCAACAGAAGAGCTCGCCAACTGACAGAAACTAACCCAAAAAAGCACAATCTCCATCATTCAAAACAGCACAAAGAAGTAAAGGAGCAAAGAAATCAAATCTCTAAGAGTAGTCCTAGAAACACCCTAAATACTCTCCTATCAAATCAAAGACAATGAGTAAGGAGAAGAGAGCTGTGGAAGGGAAGATCAGGCTGTCAGTAGATCTCCAAACGTCAAATAAGAGAAGGGGAAAGAGCAAAATCGTGCAACGATTGTGTGCTGGGGCCAAACAATGGAAAAGAAAAAGCAGTTCCTTTTATATAAGAAGTTTAAGAGTTATGAAACATATAATGGGACGGCAGCAAGAGAGAACAGATGGGAAGGGATGAACAGTATAGTTCTAGTATTTAGTAAAATTCAATATATATTTCAGAAATTGATCAAAAGAATTAAAATAAATAAATTTCTATTAACTCAAATTGCATCCTTTGACTTCAAGTTGGACTTGGCCGGACCCAAGCTCAAATACTAATCCTAAGTTGGAAGGCACGAACATGAAGAAAGGGAGGGGTCATGCCCACAAGCTCAATACATCACCTAGAGTCATAAATATGATTATAAGCGGTGACATGAAGATAAGCAAGAAACAAATCCCCCGAGTCATCCCAAAAGTTATAAATCTAGTAGAATACTCAAAAGGCAAGCGAAAAAGAAGTATGAACATATAATTTCTTAGGAGGAAGGGCCAATGTCCAACTAACACACACTATGAGTGTTTTATTAGGAGTCTATTAGAGGAGTATTTATTTTTAGTAGAAGTCTATTATTTCCCTATTATTTCTGCACTAGTTTCCATTATAGTTATGTTAATAAAAACAGCTTAATAGGAGTCTTTCTAAGAGTCCTAAAACAGATTGAATAGAAGTCTTTCTAGGTGTCCTAGTTTAGGTGGAACTTTTATGTTTCTTTGCCTATATAAGGCTATTACGTTATGCAATAAAGTAAGGAGGAAGTTATCATAAAAATTAGCTAATTAGGAGAAGAGTAATTTAGCCCAATCTCGGCAGATCTTGTCTTTGACAAGTGCTGCTACTTTTTTTCATCACCAAAAAATAGGTTTTGCAAGGAAAGGAACCAACGTAAATAAAGGGAAAGAGATTAACTTTCTTAAGAATCGTCCTTAGACTCGATCCCAAGAAAGAGCATATAATAATTTGGTATCAGAGCAGGAGTTCATGGACGAAACAGGCCATTTAGCTGCAGAGTAATCTTCGATAGATTGGCAGATAGATCAAAGGACACGAGCATTAGAGATGGGGCAGCAAGAATTAAAGGTTCAATATGTAGAGATTATCCACATGCTTGCAAGGTTGGAAGGCGCAAAATTGAGCAAGTATCAGGCACCATCACCACGACCACAGGAGGGGAGGACGATGAGAACGGCGGGGCAAGAATGATGCCAAAATATACTAAGATGGAATTTCCAACGTACGATGGCTTGATGGATCCGTTGGTTTGGCTTCATAGGTGTGAGCAGTTTTTCCTAAGCCAACAAACAGCGGAGGAGGAGAAAGTAAGATTATCTGCCTTTCATTTAATGGGGGAGGCCCAACTGTGGTTCTTCCAACTTGAACAAGAAGAACCAGGGATGCATTGGTACTTCAAAAACCATTGCAATATGAGATTCAGCCCTCACCTTGGTACCAACACTATAGGAAAATTGATGATCCTCAAACAGACAGGGAGCGTAGAAGAATATCAGCTCCAATTCCAAACACTACTGGTTCAAACCATAGGGCTTCCACGAGACCTACAAGTAAATCTATTCACGGCTAGGTTGGTAGAAGGCTTGCGAATCGAGGTGGAGATGCAATATCCGGTTAATCTTGAGGCTGCAATGAACTTAGCAAGAGCATGTGAAAGAAAATTACAACCTATGCAGATGCAATACACCCAAGGGGCAACAAGCAGCCGAAACACCACCTTATGGCCATCTTGGCAACTAGACAGTAGTAGTAACAACACTATCGCGAGTGCAACCACCCTTTTAGGAAGTAAGATAAACTCAGGGCCTAAAAAAACAACCTCCAATATAGCAAGTACTCCACCCCCGATGGCAAGACACTTAACCAGAACGGAAATGGCTGAAAGAAGAGAGAAGGGGTTGTGCTACAATTGCGACAAGTCTTTTTGGATTGAGGTGGCAGATTCTAAGGAAGAAGAGGAGGAGATATCTTTGCATACCATCATTGGCATAACTTGATTTCGAGCTTGAGGGCAAGCTCCATGTTGAAGAGGGGAGTGATGATATGGATGAGTGTTTTATTAGTAGTCTATTAGAGGAGTATTTTATTTTCAGTAGAAGTCTATTATTTTTGCACTAGTTTCTGTTATAGTTATGTTAATAAAAACAGCTGAATAGGAGTCTTTATAAGAGTCCGAAAGAGCATGAATAGGAGTCTTTCTAGAAGTCCTAGTTTAGGTGGGACTGTTACGTTTTTTTGCCTATATAAGGATATTACGTTATGCAATAAAGTAAGGAGGAAGTTATCATAAAAATTAGCTAATTAGGAGTTGAGTAATTTAGTTCAATCTCAGCTAATCTTGTCTTTGACAAGTGCTGTCAGTTTTTTTCATCACCAAAAAAATAGGTTCCGCAAGGAAGGGACAAACGTAAATAAAGGGAAAGAGATTAACTTTCTTAAGAATCGTCCTTTTCCTAAAAACTAACACGAGACCTTTCCTACTCATAGCTATTCACGAAATAGATATGCACGATCTTGACAAGTCTCAAAGAGGGCACTCATTGAAAGTTAACATAGGAGGCAAAACGGATCTAATAACATGACTCAGTGTGGGAATGAGTATGACAGTAGAAGACAGGTCGAAATTGGAAGCACTACTGGAAGAATATGTGGATTAATTCACGTGGCAGACATTAGACATGATCGGAATCAACTCGCAAATCATCAGCCACAGGCAACACTGCATTTCTTTCTATGCCTACAGCCTTGAAGCCTATTTGTATATCTTGTACTGTCAGTGAAAGAATGAAGCTCAGCGCCAGTAAGGGAAGAGACTGCACAACAAAAACTGGTACATTACACAAATATGATCCTTTAGGGGCAAAAGAGTGAACCGCCAAGTTGGAAAAAGCAGCTCTAGCAATCATATCATCTATACAAAACCTCATACTATTCATATTGTAATAGGTCTGCCACTACAACAGACTCTTCACAAACCATGTTCTCTTGGAAGGAAGGTTAAATAGTCTAATTTCGTTATGTGTCAAAGGCAACACTAAAGTCTCAAGTCATCGCAGGCTTCCTTGTAGAATGCACAATCAGGCTTAAAGAAGATAAGAGAGGAGATAAATAACCATGCAATATGGATCGATGGCCATCTCGTTAGAAAAGGAGTGGCACTTGCCTCATACTTAAAAGGACTGTACAACATAGGTATTAAATATATACAGTCATGTTTTAAGGATATGAATAACGAATCAAGTGCGAAGAATTGCTATGTGGGATGAAATTGCTAGCCTAACTATAGCTTTAGAGCATTCTTATTCAACCAGACTCATAAATCATAGTTAATTAGATCAAACGGACTTACGAAATCAAAGAAGAGTCAATGCAAAAGTACCACACAAAATAAACACAGATGGCCCAAACTTTAAATATAAACATTTAACTTATATCTAGAGAACAAAATGTAGTAGTAGATCAACTCCCAAAAATTGAAACAAAATATAAGTTTGAAGAATTTTTTTGGGAAAAAAGATGAAACTGTATACCTGGAGCCTGATCAGTACAATTTGGAGGACTTAAAGAGGATGTGTGGATTGGTGCATTGCATGCACACATCAAGAACGGTGAGCTACTAGAAGTTCAAAAGGAGGCAAGTAGGATCGCCCATAAGGCTGTAATATACATGATAGTAGATGACTCGCTTTACCACAAATCTTCCATCCTATCATACCCATGATTCATGCCCTCTTTAGAGGTCAGGCAGATCTGAGGACTGCCACGAAGATTCAGCAGATCAAGGTACTTCTACCTTCACTCATAGAATACTCAAACAGGAATATTACTAATCAACGTTGAAGAAGAACAGGCAGGATGAAAGCCTATAACAATTGTCAATGACAGTCAAATTTTTCCCATAAACCTCTATCTAGTACACCCTAATTTTGAGCCTCATTCCCTTTGAGCAATGAATAACTGATACTTGGGGTTCCTTCCATCCAACAATCGAGCAGATAAAGTTCATCCAGTTAGTTATTATTTCAAGTTAATTGGAGTAGAGTTGTATGCTTCAATCATTGGAAAATATATTGAGCAATTTCTCAATGACAGAAGAGATTGAGAAATTCAATCATTGGAAGATATATTGGACAATTTCTAAATGAAAGAAGAGATTGAGAAAATACTTTCTGCATTCATTGTTTACATGTGTACAAGAGAGTCAATTATATACAAACTATCCTACCAATTAAAAAGGAAGTAAAAATAATCAGATTACATGATTATGGGATATCCTAACTAAATAGGGAAATAATAATAATAATATCTCCCATGATCGTGAGATATCCTAAGTAAATATAAAATCCTAAAATAATCATGTTTTCGCACACTCTCTCTCGTGTTAGTGAATACGTATTCTCTCTTCCCAACTTAGATACAATATCCTCAAAACTTGAACTACTTAATTCCTTAGTAAATATATTGCAAGTTGATTATTTATAGTCACATAAGGGGTGAAATCAAACCACTTTAATTTTTCTTTTATGAAGTGTCTATCAACTTTGATATGCTTCATTCAATCACGTTGTAACAGATTATAAGCTATATTGGTTGCAGATTTATTATCATAATAGTCTTATTGGGCCGTCTCACTTTTAGGATAATTTTCAACTAAAATAGCTCACACACACCTTGAAACATCGTTCAAAATTTTTCCTCTGCATTAGATAGTGCTACCACATTTTTCTTCTTACTTGTCCACGATACAAGATGCAACATCCCAAAGTTGATCTCCTTCCAAAAATTAATCCAACTAATCAACATCCATATATGCCTTAAGTAGTAGACCTCCATTTCTCTTAATCATAATACTTTTCCCTAGTGTCCCATTGAGATATTGTAATACTTGGTAAGTTGCCTGTGAACAAAGGTTTGTAATACTTTTCCTACTGCTTGGACATGGGAAATATATAAGAACAAAGGTTTGTTGAGTAAGTCATATGGTCATTAACTCCTAACGTATAATCCAAGAGTTGACAAAAGTTGTTCCCAAGACATTTAATCAAATAAAGAGTGAATATTCACTTGAATATGCCAAAAAACAAGTGCTTGAAGATTTGCCAAAGTTGTCAATAAGAGATCCCACCCTCTGAACCTCTTCTTAATTGAGACCACCTAACACCTAAGGTGCTCCTTTATTTTGTTGAAATGCAGCAATATGGACCTGAACATCTTTTCTTACTTTATTTCTACTTTGTCCCCACTCTCGGCTTGGAGGTTTACACCAGACCAAATATTTACTTTGTTGTTAGTGTGGTAAGCGAGTTTATGCACACTCCATATGAAGAATACTTGGAAGTAGTGTACAGGATCTTAAGATAAAGGATTCTTCAAGAAAAGTGATCAACAGAGAGTTGAAGCCTACACTGATGCAAACTACGTAAGGTCTCTTATTGACAAAAGATCAACTTCTGGGTATTGCACATATTTGTGGGGAAATCTAGTAACCTAGAAGAGTAAAAAACAAAGTATTGTACCCAGAGGTAGCTGGGAGGTAGAATATAGAGCAATGGCTCAAAAAAATTGTTACTTAATCTGGCTTAAAAGAGTATGAAAGAACTTAAGAAACCAGTAGAGCACCAAATGAAATTGTTTTGTGATAGCAAAACAGCTATCAATATTGCCGACAATCCAGTTCAGCATGATCGGACGAGGCATGTTGAGATTGACAAACATTTTATAGAAGAAAAACTTGAAAGTTGACTCATTTGCATACCGTTTGTACCTACAACACAAGTTGCTGGTGTCTTCACCAAAGGAGGACTAAGACAGAATTTTAAGTTCTTTATAAGCAAATTGGGCATAATCAATATTTATGTACCAACTTAAGGGTGAGTGTTGATATTATAAAAATAATCAGCTAATTATCTTGATTCTCTATAGATAATTGGTTGATATTCTATTAATTAGTAGCTGAATTACTGAGAATTTATTTCTTAGAGATAATTAGTTGATTCTCTATATATAATTAGTTGATATTCTATTAATTAGTAGCTGAATTAATGGGATTTTATTGCTTAGAGAATAAATAGATTCTTCTTGATTTAACGAGATGATTAGGACTATATTGTCCTGTATATTATTCACAAAAATAAAGGAAGAATTACTTTTTCCTCTTTCTTCAATTTTCATAATCTTCTACAAGAAATTAAAATTAAGCAACAATTCACACTTGTGGCACACCCCCAAACCAACAGTCTGACAAAAGTGAAAATAGAACACTCCTATAGAGACCAAAAGTAAGAGTTACGTAGGCCAACGGAATATATGACAACGAATTCATTTAATATTATGGGCCCACCAAACAACTATGAAAACTTCGAAAAAGTGGAGTCCCCATTCACCTTAACCTTTAGCAAAAGCCCTAATTCCTATTAAGCTCAAGATTCAGAGTCTAAGAGTAGCTAAGTTTCAATCAAATACAAAAGACAAGCCTCAAATATGAGTTGATAATGTTAAAGAGTGGAGAGAGGTACCTTAAACAAAAAATGTTGCATAACAGCAAAGAATTAGGCTGTATAATATGAAGAAAATTTGTGGTTAGAGCCTCCTTAGAGGGAAACTAGTAATGCGAAGGACTGGTGTCAGTTTCAAATCTAAGGCTAAAGGAAAATTAGTTCCAAACTAAAGTAGACCATTTCAAATAAACGAGGTCATCATAATTGGTACATACAAACTTGCTTATATCAATAGTCTTAAAGAGCTCTTACTTGATCTTTTTCTAGCCATGTTTTTTGAGTTACTCTACTTTGCTAGTTATTGAAATGAAAGCTCCTTCCTTATGCTATAAAAAACAATTCCACTCCTTTAAGATGCAACAGTCACTCCAACATAAAGATGTAAACTTGCTCTTCAATAGTCACACCAACATAAAGACACAAACCTGCTCTTTACTAGTCACAGTGCAATAAGAAGCAAACTTACTCTTCAATATTCACGCCAACATGACCTACTCTTAACTAGTCAGGCCCTCCTAAAATGCAGACTTACTCTGTAGTAGCTACATGAACATAAAACACATACTTGCTCTTTAGCTATCACGCTAATGTAAGATTCAAACATACCCCTAAACATTAACATTACCTCACGACCTGACTCAGAACAGAAAGTACCACAACTATGAGAATAAAATCAAGTACATGTAACGCTAAAAACCAAAAATCATTACAAAGGCCATTAAATAAAAGAAATTTGACACGATAATGCATTATAAATGAAGACTATTCTTGAAAAGGCTGAAGATCCAAAATGTTCATAGATATCCAAAAAGAGGCAAGGCTACCACAACCCAATTTCATCTCAGAAATTCTTGATTCTTTATAGATATATTCCTATAAACTCCAGGTGGGGAAAAGTCATTGGGCATTTATACTTTATCTGAGGATTCAAGGTCTTGGTGTCATCTAAGTAGATCTGCTTTCAAGGCAAGGAGCATAGCTATGAAATCATTTCTCTTGCTCATCTTGGGGCAAATGATACACCCTGGACATCATTTGGTCTCAAGAAGCCTAAGGAGACTTTGTCTTTTGAGTAGTCCCTTGGGAAGCATCTAGATTGCAATATGTGTGGTGGTGGTGGATAGGTTCTCCAAATATGCCCATTTCCTTCCATTGGCTCATCCGTATACTGCTGCTCGTGTTGCACACGTTTTCTTCGAGCATATTGTTCGGTTGCATGGCATACCCGAGACTATTACTTGCGACCGTAATGTGGTTTTTACCAGCCATTTTTGGAAGGAACTCTTCCATCTTCATGGAGCCAAACTGCAATTTTCTTCGGCTTATCACCCTCAAACGGACGGACAAACGAAGGTGGTCAACCGAACAATCGAAATGTATCTTCGATGTTTTGCGGGTGATTCTCCTCATCGATGGGTTGATTGGATTCCTTGGGCAGAATATTGTTACAATACTTCCTTCCATTCAGCACTACAAACCACACCATTCCAGGTTGTGTATGGTCGCGCCCCACCTCGGCTACTTTCTTATAACCCTGGCTCCACACGAGTTGATGCTATTGACACTGCTCTTCAAGATAGAGACAAGGTGTTGGGTGAAATTCGCAACCGTCTCCTCCAAACTCAACGCCGTATGAAAGAGTATTATGACAAAGGCCATCGTGATGTTGAATTCGCTGCTGGTGACCTTGTCTGGCTTCGCCTACATCCTTATAGGCAGCGCTCTATTCAGCTACAAATCCACAGCAAGCTCTCTCCTCGGTTTTATGGTCCCTTTTCCATTTTAAGGAGGATTGGCCAAGTTGCATATGAGCTAGATTTACCAAAAGACAGTCGCATTCATAATGTCTTCCACGTCTCCCTGTTAAAAGCTTTCCAGGGAACTCAAATTCCACCTACTACCGCTCTTCCTCCACTAGAGGATGGTAAGCTTATTCCTCTGCTAGCTGCCATTCTGCGTGCTCGGCTTAACCGCGGTCAGCAGGAACTTTTGGTCCATTGGGAGGGACTGCCTGAATTTGACGCCACTTGGGAGCCTCTGGACCAATTCCACCAGGCATATCCATCCTTCGAGCTTGAGGACAAGCTCTTTCAGCGAGAGGGGGGTAATGTTGTGGACGCATTTGTGGGCCAAGCGTACGTGAGGAAGAAACGTTAATTTTAGTTTCTTAATTCCATTCTAGTTAGATAAGTTGTTTTTCTGTTTTAGTCAGATTGTTATTCCCATCCTTGCGGTATTT
>JANZLF010000221.1:26402921-26414828 GCA_026546835.1 Erythroxylum foetidum
GAATAAGGGCAAGGAAAAGGGCAGGTTGTTTGAACTTGACTTTTCTGTCAATCGCCCTGTGACGCGATCCAAAACTCAGGAACTTAACAATAACAATTCACAAGCCCTTATTTAGTCTTGAAGGTCATTTTCCATTCATCTCCAAGTCTAATTCTAAGTTGATGATACACACTTTGTACGTCCATCTTGGTAAAGAAAGTAACTCTAGTCAACATGTCTAACATGTCATCAAGGCAAGAGATTAGAAACCTATACCTTTTTGTGATCTTTTTTATCACCCAACAATCAATGTATATTTGCCAACTTCCATGCTTTTTAGAAATCAACAATGCTGGAACTAAATATAGACTAAGAGTTTCCTGAATAAATTCTTTTTTAGCAACTCTTCTACTTATCTCTTCAACTCTTCATTTTCAATAAGATTTAAGCATTACTGAAAGATTTGGTAAACATCTTGCAAAGGAGGTAATTTCGCCTGGTAAATCATCTAATATGAGGTCTAAAAAATCAAAGAATTCACTCACTTCTTTTGGTAATGTAAGGGTGTCTTGGGTGTTGTTACTATTATGTCCTCACTACCATTGCAAATACAATTACCTTCTCCTTGCCAACAGCTTCAAACTCTGTCTCTCTCATAAGCTTGTAATTGAGTGATTTGCCCTTTTGATTTCTTTTATAAACTTTAATCACTTTTGCATCAATTTCATTCGAACCTTAGTATAAAAAGATAACATGATTCAAGAAATAGCTACTCACATCATTGCTATTATTCTCAAGTCCTAAAAACTAACTCAAACATTACAAGTATATGCTAGAAAAGTCTTCGACGCTTTTGTTTTAGTCTAGTCGACTTAGCATTGAAGTTAAGATTAGATCCACAACTTTGCAAGTCAACACCAACATTGACTAGGCCCATATCTATAAGGCGCAAACCTAAACTTACATCATAGGGCAGAGTAGAACATCCACAGTAATCACTCTTTAGTGCTTCAAATTAGAGCAAAAGTAAACATAGAATAAAGCAACTATCAAGAAAGGTCATTTTAAAGAAACAAATGACTTAGAATATATAGAAAATTTTACCATGATATCTTCACGAGGAATTCCCCTATCTGGAGCAATTGGATCATTAGCAGCCTGCAAACAATTGAAAATTACGTTTATTTACAAAGATAATTCAAGTATAATTTCATATTTGAAATTTTGAAGGATAAGAAGCAAGAGAAGAACTGACACCAATATGAAATTCTAACATTAGAGTGATCTTTTCTTGATCTATAGAGAGTCCTAATTATTTGCACAACTACCCTACAATTATGTTCAATGTAGCAAGCGCCATTCCAAAGTTACCATATCAAGAACTTAAATTCACTATCCTCCGTTTAACAAAGAAATGAAAATCTGGTAATTCAAATGATCATTACAAATGATTACTTGGGCGACCAAACATTTGCATGCTAAGAAGCAATTAAGAACTTGTCCTTATCCCAGAACTATGTGTTCAAATTAATCAACAGAAAGGTTAGTTTAAGGTGCTAGATAATTTTCATTATTAAGAAGTTACTCTCATCTTAAACACTCTTCAAGTAACAAGCTTCATTTTTGCGAACACATCATCCAAATGAAATAATGTAGAGTTTCTTAATAGATTTAAGGCTCATCATGCCACGGCCATACCAAACGAAGTAAACTTCCATCCTGGCCCAAACCACCCTCACATCCTCTTACTTCACAATTGTACTACACTCATACTTTGAAACAAAATTAAGTTAACCAATTGGCAAATTATGTCCAAAAAATAAGTTATTTGCCTCATTAAAAGTTATTAGAAAATTGAATAATATGCAATTATAGGTGAAAACCTTATTTTCCAATATTTGACTCATTTCTATAAAACATAGACATAATCAAAACATGATAAAATGACAGTTGCATAAAAGTATGCCGAAAAAGGCAGACAAAACTAAGTTGTAGAGGCACTAAAAGAAAAAGAATTAACAGTAAGAAGTAGAGGAAGATTTGCTAAACACTCCGTATGTATTTAAATTAAGAGTAAAACTAATGTAAGAATTGTCAAAGAAAATAACTTTCAAGTTCTAGAGAAACAAAAACAATAGACAAATTCTACTTGACAATCCACATATATAGAGCATCCTAAATTTGATTACATAGACACTACTATCATTTGCAACATGTGAATGAAGTTTTACATGTAATTATAGTAGGACAAGGAGGAGATAAGGAAAAAGGGTCATAAAAGATCCAAATGCTTCTATCAAAATTTAAATTAAACTTTAACATTTCACCTTGTTCACAGTGTTAGAAAATTAGAACATTTGATCTTCGAGAAGATTTGATATAGTTGTAAATAGCTAATTAATAACTATGATTCTTATTTACTAATTTAGGCTTATTGTAATCTTTCATTATTTAGGCTAATTATAATTTTCTTGGTCAATGACTAATGTGTAGGAATTAGTTTGTTTCCTAAAATAGGACAAATGATTCTGTATATTCCGTTTCTGTTCATGTTATAAGAGCCTCTCTACAACACTTTTAAGTCCAAAAGCCCTTCTTCATTCAATTATAGTTTTGCCAAACTTCTTTTGAAGATAAATTCTTCTTCACTTAATTTTATTTTTGGCTTCTCATAATGAATCACCAACTTGAGATTTCCATACATTCCTCATTATTTTATTCTATAGTCAGCACAGAACTCGTGCTAAAATTCAAGTTGCTCCTAAACCTCTCTTCTTTATTATCATTATCCATCTTTCTACCATTAGTGTTATTATAAGATCCTTGATCTTGTCTGTCAGTTGTTGTTAGTATCAAGAGTAAGGTTGGTAATTTCTAAAGTAGCCATTCTTCTTGATTGCATAAATTGATTGAACATTGCTTTAAAGTTATCTATCTCATATTGATGGCAATTGAATTGTACCTGAATTTTCTACCTCCACTTCTCAATTCGAATCTGAGATCCCTTAATTTTTTTGGCTACTTTCTTCAAGCTTCTCAATCTCTTGATCCCAATCATCTTCTATCATGTTTTTGGAATTTCTTGGCCGAGAATCGTAAAGCTCTAATACCATTTGGTATGAATATTTTTCGTTAAAGAGAAAAATGATAAATAGAGAGAAGAATAGAGAAGAATTCAACAAGGTGAGAGAAGGCAAAGAAATACACGAGGAGAGAGAAAGGTAAATATCTAATTCATTTTTTTCTTCTGCTAGGGAAATAATTATAGGGGTATTTTATATTATCCACAGGCACATTACAGTTGTATAATTGCTGTAACATTTAATATGTAACAAAATCCTCAAGTATTCTTTATGTGGATCAAGGTTATTACTATACATCAAAATATCATCAAAGAAACCAAAATAAATCTTTAAAGATGGGGGTGAAAAAAATGTCGACTGGAATGTAGATGGAATGATGGTCAAACCAAAAGGCATAACTAAAAACTCATAGTGGCCATAGTGAGTTCGTAATGTTGTTTCATTGACATTTTCAGGTTTCATTCAAATATGATGATAGCCTGAGCATAGTCAATTTTAGAGAAAAAAGAGGCTCCATTCAACTCTTCCAACAACTCATCAATATTTGAGATGGGGTACTTATCAGCGACGATGATCTTATTCAAGCTGTTGTAATTAACACAAAATCTCCAACTCCCATCTTTCTTTCTTACTACTAAATCAAGGCTGCAAACAAGTTAGAGCTTGGACGTGTTAATCCTTCGTCAAGTAACTCAGCAACCACACATTCAATCTCATTTTTAGGTAAAAAGGATATCCATAGGGTCATATTGGGTGGTTTGGCATCACGTACGATATTTATGGCCTGAGATTGACTTCAGTTAGGTAGGACTCCGTCAGTTGTTTGGAAGATAGTATGGAAAAATTCAAGTAGGTTTTGAACGTCCAAATCATTGCCTCTTGATTGACTTGAGTTTCGGGTAGTTTGCTAATTTGGCACAACACTTCTTGTTTCTCACTATGGATCAATTTTCGCATGGCTTTGAAGGTTACTGCCTTGGCTTCTAGTTTCACTTTTCCTTGCAATTTGTACTTCTTCCCATTATAATTAAATATCATGAATATCTTACTCCAATTGTCTTGGACAGTATTAAGAGAGGCAAGTCATCTAATCCCCAATACCTCGTCAAAACCAAAAATCGAAAAGGCATAAAAATCTTGGGTGATCGAGAGATCTTGGAGCTGGATCTTAACTCCTTTACATAGTTACAGTTGATGGTATCATCATTGCCTATCTGTATTCCAAAAGAAAGAACTTGAACTAATGGGAGGTGAAGGTTAATGACTACCTTGTCCTATATGATGTCATGGGTTGATCCACTGTTGATCAACATGAGAACATCTCTTCTTTTAATTTTTCCATGATTTTCACAGTGGTGCTTGATGTTTTTCCCAAAATTGCGTGCATTGGAATTTCTTCCACCTTAGCCACTGTTTCTTCTTCATTTGCTTCAAGATTTTCATCAAAGAATCTATCTCTCCTTCTTCAATGTTTATAATCGACATATTCAACCGCTTGCATTGATGTCAGGTCCAAATTTCTCATTACAACGAAATCACAAGCCTTTATCCTTTTTGGTTTGTTGTCCTATTTTAAGTTATCGTGGAACAAAGTTGGCCACTTTTTCACCCACTATTGGGTTCCCACCAGCAAAAGGAAAGGCATTTGTTTAATATGGAGAGTAAGAATTACCTCAGGTTCCTAAAGAAGACCCATCACCACCCGTTTGACTTCTATGAATGCCCTTTGTTGTTGTGAGTTTTGCTTCATATTCAAGGGTCAAGCTCACAACTCTTTATACATTCCTAGGTTTTTGAATGACATATTAATAAAGGATTGAATCCATAAAGATATGTTATGTTGTCATATACACGTTAGGATAAGGATTTGTTATGTTATCCTATATCCATTAGGATTTGTTTCTGTTTCATTTTATTTTAAGTTTCCTAGTTAGGAAGGTTATCTTGTCCAGCAAGAAAAAGAAAATAAGTTGGCTTTAGAAAAGAATTTCAATCAATCCTTTTCATTATTATTCTAATAAAGATTCTGCATTAAATTCTCCTGAGAGAGTGTCTTTCTCTTATTGATTAAATCCTAAGTTTTATGCTTACATTTGGTTCTGAGATTAACCTAAAATCTCAGCCTAATTACTTCTACTGTGTCAGTTGGTATCAGAGCATTAAAATCCAGTTTTTCCTAGATTGCTTTCCTAGTTCCTTTCCTTAGTTTTGTTTCTATTCTATTCCCTCCAACCCATCTTCCAGCCCTACCAACCCAGAAAATTCTTCCAGTTTTGTTTCTGCTCCAGCCCATCTTCCAGCCTACCAACCCAAAAAATTCTTCATGTTTTGCTTCTGCTCCAGCCCATCTTCCAGCCATACCAACCCAAAAAATTCACCCCAAAACCTAGAAAAGTCAAACCAAACGTTTTCAGTCTTGACCAACCAGTGCACATGGCTAATCAAGGAGATAACCAGAGATTTGACGAAGTTTTGGAGGCTATTAATGGATTAGCAACTCGTATGGATCAACTTCTAACCATTATGAGCCTTAATCAAGCCAATAATGGAGGAATACCACTTAAGGGAGCTCAAGGCAGAGGTTTCCTCAACCCCAACCTATTGGCAGACCTGATCTTCCAAGGAATGCAGAAAATAGGAGAGCTCACGATCAGAATCTAATGCCTCTTATGGAAGATAGTTTGGATGAAGACATTCTAGATCAAGACCAACCAAGAAGAGGTCAAAGGGGTAAAGATGATTACAAGATTAAAGTTGAAGTCCCTTACTTTAGTGGAAATCTAAAAACGCTTTCTTGATTAGATTGATGAGGTGGAAAGTTTTCAAGAGATGATGGAAGTCGCAGATGATAAACTAGTGAGAATTGTGGGCTATAAATTAAAAAGTGGTACTAAAGTTTGGTTGAGTAATCTTCAAAAGAATCGAGAGAGGAACGGAAAACTATCAATAAGATCTTGGAGGAAATTGAAACACGCCCTTTTCCTTAGATTTTTACCCCCTAATTATGAAATGCATTTATTTGATCTTTATCAAAGTTGCGTCCAAGGTTCTAGAAGTGTAGAGGAGTATCATTCAGAGTTTTTGAGGCTGGCAGCAGTCAATAATCTTGAAGAATCTGACATGCAGCAAGTTTCAAGGTATCTTAAAGGATTAAGATCATTCATAAGTGAAAGGCTAGGAATACACACTATTTGGAACGTAGAGGAGGCCTACCAATTGGCCTTGAAAGTTGAAAAGATGGAAAAGACACCTAAGAGGTTTGAATACCCCAGGAGATCAACTCAACCAAGTCTAAATGAAATGGTAGGAAAAGGGAAAGCATTAGTTGAAACATTGTAAATCGATAATGCCCCTAAAAATCTAAGAATGGACAAAAGGAAGTCTTTTGAAGGAGGTTGCAGTAGCAGTAGAGGAGTTCCTAAAGGTTCCAACCCATATGCACTACCAAAAATAGACATGTTATAAATGCCAAAAGCGTGGACATATCTCTAGTAATTTTCCTGAGAGAAAGATGATCAACATTGTTGAAAAAGGAGACTACCTTAATGAAAGTGGAGAGGATTTGGAAGAGCTTCGAGAAGAGGGAGAAGAAGAAGAAGAGGAGGAGTTTGCTAAAGAATTTGTTGAGGACAGAGTTAGTCTAGTGGTGTGGAAGATACTTTGTTTATCTAAAACCGATGAGCCACAACAAAAGAGAAGCATTTTTAGATCCTTCTGCACTGTTAATGGTAAGGTGTGCAATTTGATTGTAGATAATTGCAGTGGTGAGAATTTAGTGGTAAGAAAGATGGTGAATCATATGAAGATTTCTATTGAGAAATACCCTCATCTCTACGCCGTCGGTTGGCTCACTGATGGGCCAACATTGAGAATAACTGAAGTATGGCAAGTTCCTATTTTCATAGGAAAATCTTACAAGGCCACTGTTTACTGTGATGTGGTGGACATGAAAGCAAGCCACCTACTCCTAGGAAGGCCATGGCAATTTGACAGGGATAATACTTATAGAGGAAGAGATAATACCGTCCCATTCCAATGGAAAGGCAAGAAAGTGACCATGCTACCCACAAATGCAACCTTTGATAGGCCAAAGACTTTTAGAGATGAGGGAAAGACATTGTTGACCTTTAGTGGGCAAGAATTTGAGAAGGAAGTTAAGGAGACTCGAAAGGTTCATGTCTTGGTCGTAAAGAACCAATTATTGGAGGAGAAAGAGGAGAAGATGGAGCTAATTCAGATCTGGTCCAGCCGATTTTGAAGGAGTTTTCATATCTGGTCCAGTCCAAATTACCTAATGAATTGCCTCCTATGAGAGATATTCAACATCACATTGATCTAGTACCTAGAGCTAAGCTTCCTAATCTTCCCCATTATAGAATGAACCCTAAAGAAGTTGATATTCTAAGAGAACAAGTGGAAGAATTGATGAAAAAGGGCTTGATCCGAGAAAGCATGAATCCTTGTTCTCTATACTTGACTTGAAAAATGGTTATCATGAGTGAAAGACCGCATTTAAAACGAAATAAGGGTTGCATGAGTGGCTAGTCATGCCTTTTGGGTTGTCCAATGCCCCTAGCACTTTCACGAGACTCATGAACCAAATGCTTAAACCTTTTAATGGAAAGTTCATAGTTGTTTATTTTGATGATATCCTTGTTTATAGTAGAACGATTGAAGAGCATCTAGTATATTTGAGGAGAGTCTTGTTTGTTTTACAACATAATAAGCTTTACTTAAACTTGAAAAAATGCAATTTCTTGACTAGCAAGCTACTATTCTTGGGGTATGTGGTAAGTTCTGAAGAAATTCATGTGGATGAAGAAAAAGTGAAGGCAATTCATGAATGGCCTACCCCTAAGAATGTTAGTGAGGTTCGATCTTTCCATGAACTAACTACTTTCTATAGGAGGTTCATTAGAAACTTCAGTTCAATTATGGTCCCTATCACAGAATGCATGAAGAAGGAAAAGTTTGATTGGAATGATGAAGTTGAGAAAAGTTTCGCTTTGATTAAGGAAAAATTCAGCACTACTCCTATCCTAGCCTTACCGACCTTCGACAAGCTTTTTGATGTTGAGTGTGATGAATGTGGAGTAGGTATTAGAGCTATTTTATCTCAAGAAGGCTGACCTGTAGCTTTCTTTAGCGAGAAGTTTAATGATACAAGGAAAAGATGGAGTACTTATAATCAGGAATTTTATGCAGTTGTGAGAACATTGAAACATTGTGAACATTATCTGATTCAAAGAGAGTTCATTCTTTACACTGATCATCAAGCTTTAAAGTTTCTGAACAGTCAAAAGCACTTGAGTAATATGCATGCCAGATGGACTACTTTCTGATAAAAATTTGTTTTTGTTATTAAACATAAATCTGGTGTCACTAACAAGGTGACTGATGCACTTAGTAGGAGGACAATATTGTTTTCTATTGTATCCCAAGAGGTAGTTGGATTTGAAGTTTTAAAGGAGCTTTATGAGGATGATGAAGATTTCATAGACATGTGGATAAAGTGTATTCAGAAGCAACTTGTTGTTGAGCTCCATATTACTGATGGTTTTCTTTTTCACAGTAACCAACTTTGTGCTCCTCATACTTCTCTTAGAGAAAAGTTGATTCGTGATGTGCATAGTGGAGGATTAGCCTATCACATGGGAAGGTACAAGACCATTACTAGTCTTGAAGAAAGGTTCTACTGGCCTCAGTTGAAGAAAGATGTTAGGAACTTTGTAACAAGGTGCTATGTTTGTTAGACTGCTAAAGGAAGATCCCAGAATACGGGGTTGTATATGCCACTCCCTATCCGGGAAGATATTTTGGAGGACTTGTCTATGGACTTTGTCCTTGGACTACCTAGAACACAAAGGAGAGTTGACTCTATTTTTGTAGTAGTCGATAAATTTTCTAAGATGACGCATTTCATTGCATGTAGGAAGACTGCCGATGCATCTAATGTGGCTAGACTATTATTTAAAAAAGTGGTAAAGTTGAATGGAATTCCTAAATCCATTACATCTGACTGAGATTTGAAATTCCTTTGTCACTTTTGGAGAACTTTGTGGAGGATGTTTAATACTTCTTTAAACTTTAGTAGCACTGCTCGTCCACAAACAAATGGTCAGACTGAGTCACTTAATAGGACTCCTGGAAATCTATTAAGGAGTATTTGTGGAGACAAGCCTAAGCAATGGGATTTAGCTCTAGCTCAAGCTGAGTTTGCCTACAATAGAGTTGTCTATAGTGCTATTGGTAGATCACCATTTTCCTTGGTATACTTGAAAGTTCCAGAGAATACTGTTGATCTGATAAAACCTCCGAAGTTACCAAACTTAAGCATAACAGCTGAAAATATGGCTAAACAAGTGAAGAATGTGCAAGAGGAGGTTCGAGAGAGACTTGAAAGGACTAATATCAAATATAAGAACAAGTCGACAAACACAGGAGGTCTAAAACTTTCCAAAAAGGTGACAAAGTGATGATTTTCTTAAGGAAAGAAAGATTCCCTGTTGGAACCTACAACAAATTGAAGTCGAAGAAATATAGTCCTTATGAGATACTACATAAAATCAACGACAATGCTTAAGTTATTAATCTGCCTGAAGAGATGGGAATTTCAAAGATTTTTAATGTTGCTGATATCTATGATTTTCATGGAAAAGAAAAGCTCTATCCTAATAACAACTCGAGGTCGAGTTCCTTTCAAGTGGAAGGTATTAATAAAGGATTGAATCCATAAGGATATGCTATGTTGTCATATACGTATTAGGATAAGGATTTGTTATGTTATCTTATATCCATTAGGATTTGTTTCTGTTTTATTTTATTTTAAGTTTCTTAGTTAGGAAGGTTTTCTTGTCCAGCAAGAAAAGAAATAAGTTATTTTTAGAAAAGGATTTCAATCAATTGTTTTCCTACTAGAATTAAGACTTTTATATACTATACCACGTTAGGGGTATAAAAGGGAGGGTTAACATACCCTTATGTTGTCATATACCCATTAGGATAAGGATTTGTTATGTTATCTTATATCTATTAGGATTTGTTTATGTTTTATTTTATTTTAAGTTTCCTAGTTAGGAAGGTTTTCTTGTCCAGCAGGAAAAGAAATAAGTTATCTTTAGAAACTGATTTCAATCAATTGTTTTCCTATTAGAATTAGGACTTTACTATACCACGTTAGGGATATAAAAGGGAGGGTTAACATACCCTTACCCCCTGGGAACATTATTATTCTAATAAAGATTCTGCAGGAAATTCTCCTAAGAGACTGTCTTCTCTTGTTGCTTAAATCCTAAGTTTTATGCTTAGATTTGGTTCTAAGATCTCTACCTAATTACTTCTGTTGTGTCATAATCAGTCATATTTTTTTAGTTAAAGTTTGTTTATATATATATATACTAGTTATACTAGTATATATATATATATAAACTAGTTATATATATACTAGTTATAACAGAATCGAGTGGAGAATCTATTGAATAATTTTGAACTACTTTGCTAGGTAATATTCAAGATTCATGTCTTATTATGCAACTAGATTTTATGGTACAGTATGCAAAAGCAATTTTAAGAGCGTCTTTGGGCCAACTAAAAGAGTATGACTTAGTAGACGAAGGATATTAAAATTTATCGTCTACTAAGTCATACTCTTTTAGTTGGTCCAAAGACACTCTTAAAATTGCTTTTGCATACTGTAACATAAAATTTAGTTGCATAATAAGACATGAATCTTGAATATTAACTAGCAAAGTACTTCAAAATTATTCAATTCTCCACTCGGTTCTGTTATAACCAGCTTCAAAATTTTAATAATCTGCGATAAAAGTTTGGAAAATCCTTGATAAGTAACGAACCCAGAAAAAGAAATTCCCTTACAAAGATATCACCACTGGATAACCACTCAAAATATAACTCTCTAGAAACATACATAAAACACTATTATTTCTACGTTCAACAAGCTTGGGATCTTCAATAAGTTGTCCACAAACATGAGAAGATTCAAAAATATATTCCTAATTAGTACACAGATTATTTTCTATAGATTCATAACAAAAATAAAATTTTTGTTATGAAACAAAAATAAAATTTTAAAAGGAGTTTGAAGAAAATAATAAATAAATACCTGTACCAAGAAAAAGAAAAAGAAGAACAAAACATACACTAGAGCTACACACCATGTACCCACCCACTTCCTACCGAAGATGGCAATGGACTCGATCAATATTAAATAGTTAATAATTAATCTAAACGAACTCCATTTCTTCTTTCCTTTCCTTTCTTGGATACTAGTACCATATTTTTCCAAACCATATAATGTTGGTATATTAACGACTAAGGAGAAGTATTCAATTTCCATTAATAAGTGTTCTTCAATAGTTTTGGGAGGGCATTTGTTTTCTTGTATGTGTTATACGATATAAAAGAAAACTTTCAAATGTGACAATTCATTGAGCTGGTTTCGACCACATGTAAGATCAATGTCCTAATATACATATATCAGCAGAAAATAAGCATGAACAGACTATAAAAGCAACAACGAATGATATGATTACAAAGCTGCAATATTACCTTCTGCCTCTGTGTATCTAAAGAAATCCTGGACGGAGAACAGCTTTTTCTTGTCCGGATGGTCTTTCGGAGATCGCGCAAGCTGTGGCACGAGAACAATTAACTCTGTTAATGAAACAGTAGATAAAGTGGATTTCAATTGCTCAACATTAGGCAGCGGAATGTTAAGAATACCACGTTGTCACCTTTTGAGGTAAACGACCCCCTGTTTCCTCACTGCTGTCAGTATTTGCGCCATTATCACCCTCTTCATCAGCTGAAGAAGGAGATACTCCAG
>JANZLF010000221.1:26414928-26425919 GCA_026546835.1 Erythroxylum foetidum
CTTAAACTATGCGCGCAACTATATTCCAAAATTAGGAATTTTAGTTGGTCCTTTATACAACAAGACATCTCCCAATGATTTGTAAGAGATACGTACAACCTATTTACACATTCAGATTGACTACAATACGAAGTACAAAAACCTTGTTTGTTTGAGTTTTTTTTTTTAATTTTTTGTTTTGGTTTCTTTCATTTTTCAAAATTTATGAAAACTACAAAAAGTAGTTTTTTGTTTTTTGTTTTGTTTTTTATAATCTAGTTTAGTACCAACAAAATATATACTATTTACTTATTTGATATATTAATTATTAATAATAATTATGAATAATTTAATATTATATATTAAATTAATTTAAATTAATTATTAATAAAATTATGAATGATTTGATTTTATTTAATAATTTGATTTAATTTTTGTAATTAAATAAAATAAATTTATTTAAATAATTATTAGTAAATATAATTAAATTTAAAATATGTTCAAAATATATAAATTTCAAATAAAATTTGGTTAAATAATTAAAATATATTTTAAATAAAATTTAAATTTAAATTATTTATTTAAAATAAAATAAATTTATTGATGATTGATTAATAAGTATTATATAAGATATTAAAATAATTTAATTATTTAAAAATAATTTATCTTTAGCTTTTTATATAATATGTAATTATTATCAATAATAAAAATACAACTAAATATTAATTATCAAATAAATTTTTATTTTTATTTGAAAGAAAAATAAAAACTAAAAATAGAAAACAAAAACAAAAATTACAATAAAAAAATAGAACCAAACGAACATAATTCAATTATCTTTTTCGTAAATTGGCAATGCCTACAATAGTTTATATGTTGCATAAACCTAATTTAGTTCTTTTTTGCGTTTAAGCTAACAATATGGTTAAAGTTTGCAATTAAATCATTTTCAATTTGTTATGATATTTAAAGTAACTTATTTGAATAAAACAAACTAACTCATAATACCATTATATTACTCATAAAATAAGTCATGTACACAAAAGAAAAACAAGTGATTCATCACAACAAATACTAATATAATATAATTTAATATTCTTCCCTGAATGTATCATGAAACAACAATCATGTCGTAAATAATGAAAATAAAGGAACTATTAAAATCTTCATATAAAGTTTAATTATAAAGTAAGTATCACATAAAATCTAATTAATTATACGATACATATTATGATTCTTCACTATTTATATTTACGTCAAAAGATATAAACATCTTCTATATTTAATAAATTTTAGAAAAACCCTTGATCTTTAAATTTAAAAAAACTCCAGTTTTTTTGAAAAATCTCTTCTCTTATATTTCAGTTAAAAAAAACGATAAATTACACGTTGTATAAATGCTAAATATGAACTAATCAAATGTCTATAATATAGTAAACTAACTTAACCCCTAAGTCCGATTCGAACTAATTAAATTCAAACTAAATTCATAATTAAGATAATTATAATAAATTACCAGTATGATCCATATTTAGTTAATTTAGTTCATGTTTAAGAATTGAGTTAAATTATCAAGAAAATAATATTTGATTAGTTCTCATTTGATATTTAAACTACAAATATTATCCGGTTATTTTTTAATCAAAGCTTAAGAGAAGAGAATTTTCTAGAAAACTAAACACTAGAAGAAGTTTTTTTTTTGAGAATTTTAAAGACAAAGGTATAGTTTTGAGGTTTCTTAAACTATAGAAGAAATTTATATCTTTTTCCTTTATATTTAATATACTAAGATGCTTTAAACTCTAAAGGGTTATTTGGTTTCACTTTTGTTTTTATGCTGTAGTTTTTAATCTTTGTTTTTTATTTTCACTTTCAATTTTTAAATAAAAATAAGAACCTGTTTGATTGTTAATGTAAATGTAGTTATATTTTTATTGCTAATAATAATTATATATTAGATAAAAATTAAAAATTTCATAATTATATAAAATTAAATTAAATTATTCATAATTTTTATTAATAATTAATGATAAATAATTAGATAATATATATTTTAGTTGGTATTAAATCAAATTATGAAAAAAACAAAAACGAAAACCAATTTTTCTAGTTTTCATAGATTATGAAAACTAAGAAACTAAAAAAAATGCAAACAAATAAAATTAAAAACTAAACATTTAAACAGAAACAAACAGGTCCTAATTCCTAATCTAGTCTTTGTGTTATTTCTTTAATTTCACCACTAATAACCTCCCTCTCTCTCTCTCTCTCTCATTTTCTTTTTTAAAAAACGTGGAAGAATGAAAACTGAAGGAGATAGTCATTTTAAACATCTCTTGTATGCTCTAGGACATGTCTCTTATTTGTTGATCTTTAACAAAAATGAAATAGTTGTCATTCCTTTACATACTTGATAAACTAAATCGATATAAATTTTTATTTAATTAATGAAATTAACTTTAATCATTCAGATAAGGAAAATCGTCTCTATTACATTAGTTACAAGATTTTAAAAAATTAAATAATATATATATATACACACAAAAATGAAGTTCCCAAAATTAAAAAAAATTAAATATTTAAATTGTTCTATCTAAATTTTTTTAGCTCCGTCACTGTTTACATCAACTAATTCGGTTGATTGAATATCTTATAATCAATTACAGGAGGAAGTGTCAAAAGTAAAAACTCTACCGTACAATTTATCCAATCAATTAAATACAAATTTGTAATATGTAGTGTTTATGTAACGTATAAACGCACCGAAGCAAGTGAAAAAGAAGGCCCAAACATGCAGTTCGAAGGCCCGACAATCCGACTCTCCCTTCTTCTTCCTCCAAAACCCAAGCCCACTGCACTCGTAGAGCGACAGAAGTCTCGCTAGCGCAGTGCCCCGTTTCTTCGAATGCCAAATCCCGGAGACATTTGCCGCGGACTGTTATGTTCTAGGGTTAATTGTGGTCGTTTTTTGTGCGTTCAAAAACCCTAGGAGAGAGAAAGAGCCACAAACTCACCTGAGTAGTCGTTCCTACTTTGTCTCTGCTTCGTGCCATAGCTCCCCAATTTTGTACTTCAGGTGATTATTATTCGAAATTTGGGTTTGATTCGAGTATTTTTGGAACCCTGGCATTTGGGGCCGTTAGGACGTTTGGGGTGCTTTGTTGAATAAATTGAAATTGTGTGGGTTATGAGTGGAGATTAGGTTTTGTTTATTTCGTGCAATGAGTGTGTGTTCGTTGCCTTTTATGGCTTGGTTTCATTTCATGCTTCTTGGTTGAATGCTCATTTTTGTGCGGTTCTCAACTTCTTGCTGAGCATGCAAATTGGACGTACTAATTGGCGTTAATTGTGATTCGTTCTTCTTTATAGAGAAACCTTCTTAGTTTGTAGGTCTTTTATTGAATATTGTACAATCATCGGTTACTATCTGTAGACATTGCTATGGTTGCTGACGTTCGCTATCGATGATGCATTTTCCTAGTTGTAAACTTTAGCTGTTTGAGCTCCACTGTTATTTGGAATGCTAATATGAACTTTTGCAATGCTGCACTGCACTGCTGCTCATTTAATTTTCTTATATCCACAAAAGAATATATACACAGTAGCTGAGCTGCTTAAATCTTCATAAAGTGATTGTGCGTGCATATATTATGGAAAGCTGTAGAGTATGTCGATGCATTAAATTGTTTAGTATTTGCTATGCAGATAATAGGATCTAGAATATGCTTCAATTACTTGGCAGTTTTTATTGAAGTGGGAAACTAGTGGTGAGAAGGTTCTTATAGTTTTATTATGATAATAACGTTGTGACTTTTTAGTTATCTTATTGCGTGACATTTTTTTTTGGCAGTAGAACTTTTTGTTTGGCTTGCTTGGCAATTTGGATCATGTGGGACTTGTTTAGATACTGAGAAATGTACCTATTGGGTTTCAAAATGTGTTCAGGAGATGATGGAGGACAAATAGATGAAATATTAACTAGTACCTAAACTCACAAAATTTGAGAAATGTGGCTGATATTAGACTCCTAGAATATCAAGTTTCAGGTCTGGATTTCAGCTTGGAATGTTGAAATTTCAGATTTGATATAGCTGAGTTCTAATGAATGATTGCTAGAAAGTTAGGTTGGGATTTTAGTTTTGATATGGTTAGAATCAAGGGTTTTGGTTGTTGGAACTTTTAGAATTGTTAGAATTTAGTGAGGAACACAGACAATGGAGAGTTGGAAAATAGGAATCACTCTTAGAAGAAAGCTTCGCACTTTCTAGTTAAAAATTCGAATTTGTAGAAAAATTTATGATTGCTTAATGTTGAAGGGTTGAGTATATGTATATAGTTCTTACAATCCTTATTCTAATAGGAAAAGGTTCTAAAATATCCAAAATTGAGTCCTATTCTAATTAGGAATCTTTATTCTTAAACAAGTTTACGTCCTAAACAAATTAGGACAATATATGCAACCTACTATTATTCCATATCTAATAAGGAAACTTAGCATAAAATAAGATGTCTTTGCTATCATTTCAATTTCCATTTTTCATAGCACCAAATTAGAGTTTGTAGTTGACTAATTTGTTCTCTTTCATTTTGTTTATAAATTCTAAGCTTTTTTGCATCAATTGTCCTCTGCTTGTCTGAAGTTGTCCTTGACATAGAATTTGACTAATATTGCTCATATATGTTTGGATTCAACTTCTAAAATTTAGCATCTAAAATCTAAGTGCTATCAGAAATTTGATCTTTCTTTCCACTTGACAAGAATCCGTCAATACCCACTAGCTCTTGTGGATACAACATCCTTTATCTCCTCTTTAAGGTGAGGAATGGCTGGAATTCCCACAGTGCAATAGCCACAATAAATAGTTAAGTTTGCAACTTTAAACTTTAAAGATAAGATTAATTCCCATGCCACTTGGTACTTCCAAAACATAAAAATTAGCACTTATCTTCTTGAGGATCTTATAAGGTCGACGACGCTGTTAATGAAGTTTGTTATATTTTGCTTTCAAAAAATGTTCTGGACGAATCCTTACCATCACCATATTCTCTTCATTGAATTCTGCCAATTGATAATATTGATTAGCACGTTCTTTATAAGTCAAGTTGCTAATTGTTATCTTTCTTCGTACCTTATTAAAGATATCTATCATATGTTGTGCAAAAGCTTCAAATACATCACTAACTCGTGTTTTTTGTGGTAAATGAACCAAATCAATAGGTGTCATTGGTTGAACTCCCATAACTATCTCAAAAGGACTCTTCTTAGTTGATCTATTTGTAGAAATTGTCGTATGCAAATTCTGCCATAGGAGGAATTAGGTCTTAATTTTTCACATTGTGTTAACCAAACATCTTAACAAATCTCCTAAGCTTCTATTCACTACCTTAGTTTGTCTATTGGTTTGGGGATGGAAAGAACTAGAAAATTGAAGCTTAGTGTTCAATATTTTCTATGGAATTCTCTAAAAAAACTCATAACTTCACATTACGCTTAGAGATGATCATTAAAGTTAATTTATGTAGACATGCAAGGTAATTTATGTAGACGTGCAACCTCTTTGAAGAATAGTTTAGTAGTGTGGATAACATTATAAGTCCCGACCATTATATTTGCAGATGGTTTCATAACAAAACCACATGGCTTGTCTATTGCATAGGCATCAAGAACATACATATTGTTGCTTCTTATAGTGCAATTTGTTAACTTTTTCTCATTACTAAAATTTGACCTTACAAGTGCAGTTATATCTTCTCATTTATTCCTATGTAACTGGTTATTATTTTAGCTTGCTATCATATTCCTTCAGGCTGTTGCCCTGTTGTTTCAATCTGTTGTTCTTGTGTTTTGATTTTTTTTCAAGGCTTTTAGCCTATTTTTCAGGTGTTTTAGCCTCATTTTAAGGCATTCTAGCTTGTAGTTTAAGAGTTTCAACTTGTTGTTCAATTGTTTCAACCTTAGGGGTTTGTGAAAGAATCCATTTGGTTATGTTTTCCTTCATCTTTACCAATTTGATCAACTTCAACTGTCAAACTCTCGATGTATGACAGAGAGGTGTCAACAATCACACCACTTAGAACAAAAATTTTCTTTAAGGTGGTGCATGCTAAATTTGTGTAATCAAAATTAGTACATAATTTTTAAGGAAAGATTTTCCTTTGAGTTGCACGCTATTGATCAATTTTTTTCCGTTCATCTTGCTTATTACAACTTCTCTGTGTTAGCATCAAGTATAGGTTGTTGGTTTGCATAATTTGTAGGGGCTTTGACTTTTAGGGAATGTATGTCAAGGCTATCTAGCGTCTCCACAAATTGTCGAACATGTTTTCATATGGGAATTGAATTGTTAAATGTAAGTTGGTTTTTGGAGCACATTGTGAACGAGATTATTGATGCCCAATTTTTTTGCAGTATTCAGAAGCATTTCATCTTGGTTTAGGTCATTGAATATTCTTATATATGTCTTCCACCATGTGTTACCATTGTGAACCAAAATTGTGATACCAAATTGATGTAGGACAAATAAAAGAAATATTAACCAGTAGCTAAACTTACAAAATGTGACAAATAAGGTTGATATTAAATTGCTGGTATATCAAGTTTCAGGTTTGGATTTTAGCTTGGAATGTTGAAATTCGAGATTTGATATAGTTGGGTTTTTAGGGTGTGATTGCTGAAAATTTAGGCTAGGTTTTTAGTGTTTATAATATGGCTTTGATATGGCTATAATCTAAGGTTTTGGTTAGTGGAACTGTAGGTTGGAATTACTAAAATTTAGTGAGGAACACAAACAGTTGAGGGTAGGAAACTAGGAATCAGTCTAAAAATCACGCTTAGTAAAAGCATTGCACCTTTTAGTTGAAAACTCAAATTTGTAAAAAAAAAAAATTAGGATAGCTTGTTATTAATAAAGGATTGAATCCAAAAGGATATGTTATGTTGTCATATACCCATTAGGATAAGGATTTGTTATGATTCCTATATCCATTAGGATTTGTTTTTGTTTTATTTTATTTTAAGTTTCCTAACTAGGAAGGTTTTCTTGTCCAGCAAGAAAAGAAATAAGTTAGCTTTAGAAAAGGATTTCAATCAGTCCTTTTCACGTTAGAATTAGGACTCTTATATACCATAGTTAGGGATATAAAAGGGAGGGTTAACATATGTTTTAGCCTTTTAGGCAGCCCGAAGCGTTATTATTTCTAATAAAACTTCTACAGAAATTCTTCTGAGAGAGTGTCTTTTTCTTGTTTAGTAAATCCTAAGTTTTATGCTTGGATTTGGTTCTGAGATTAACCTAAAATCTCTACCTAATTACTTCTGTTGTGCCAGTTGGTATCAGAGCTTAAAAATGCAATTTTTCCTGGATTTCTTTCCTGGTGCCTTTGTTGTTTTGTTTACCCTTCAGCCATCTTCCTACCTTGCTTTTCCTTAGTTTTGTTTTTATTCCACACCTTCTAGCCCATCTTCTAGCTCTTCCTACCCAGAAGATTTTCCTAGATTTCTTCCTTGCCTTTCCTTAGTTTTGTGTCTGTTCCACACCCTTCAGCCCATCATCCAGCCCTGCCTTTACTTACTTTTGTTTCTATTCCACACCCTTCAGCCCATCTTCTAGCCCTACCAACCTAGAAAATTCACCCAAAACTCAGAAAATTCATCCAAAACCTAAAAAAGTTGATCCAAACATTTCAGCCTTGACCAACTAGTACACATGGCTGATCAAGGAAATAACCAGAGATTTGACGAAGTTTTGGAGGCTATTAATGGATTAGCGACACGTATGGATCAACTTCTAACCATTATGGGCCTTAATAAAGCCAATAATGGAGGAATACCACTTGCGGGAGCTCAAGGAAGAGGTTTACCGCAACTCCAACCTATTGGCAGACGTGATCTTCCAAGGAATGCAGAAAATAGGAGAGCTCACGGGCAGAATCAGTTGCCTCTTATGGAAGATAGTTCGGATGAAGAAATTCTAAACCAAGACCAACCAAGAAGAGGCCAAAGGGGTAAAGATGATTACAAGATTAAAGTTGAAGTCCCTTACTTTAGTGGAAATCTAAGCATTGAAGGCTTTCTTGATTGGATTGATGAGGTGGAAAGTTTTCAAGAGATGATGGAAGTCACAGATGATAAACTAGTGAGAATTGTGGGCTATGAATTAAAAAGTGGTGCTAAAGTTTGGTGGAGTAATCTTCAAAAGAATCGGGAGAGGAACAGAAAACCACCAATCAGATCTTGTAGGAAATTGAAACAAGCCCTTTTCCTTAGATTTTTACCCCCTGATTATGAGCTGCACTTATTTGATCTTTACCAAAGTTGCGTCCAAGGTTTTAGGAGTATGGAGGAGTATCATTCTGAGTTCTCGAGGCCAGCAGCATGCAATAATCTTGAAGAATCCAACATGCAGTGATGAGAATTTAGTGGCAAGAAAGATGGTGGATCATATGAAGATTCCTACTGAGAAACAACCTCATCCCTACACCATCGGTTGGCTTATTGATGGACCAGCATTGAGAGTAACTGACGTATGTCAAGTTCCTATTTCCATAATAAAATCTTACAAGGCTACGGTTTACTGTGATGTGGTGGACAAGAATGCACGCCACCTACTCCTAGGAAGGCCATGGCAATTTGACATGGATATTACTTATAGGGGAAGAGATAATATCGTCTCATTCTAATGAAAAGGCAAGAAAGTGACCATGCTACCCACAAATGCAGACTTTGATAGGCCAAAGACTTTTAGAGAGGAGGGAAAGACACTGCTGACCCTTAGTGGGCAAGACTTTGAGAAGGAAATTAAGGAGACCCGAGAGGTTCATATCTTGGTGATAAAGAACCAATTATTGGAGGGGAAAGAGGAGAAGCATGGAGCTAAATCAGATCTGGTCCAACCATTTTTGGAGGAGTTTTCATATTTGGTCCAGTCTGAATTACCTAATGAATTGCCTCTTATGAGAGATTCAACATCACATTGATCTAGTACCTGGAGCTAAGCTTCCTAATTTGCCCCATTATAGAATGAACCCTAAAGAAGCTGATATTCTAAGAGAACAAGTGGAAGAATTGATGAAAAAGGGCTTGATCCGAGAAAGCATAAGTCCTTGTGTTGTTCCTGCACTTTTGACACCCAAGAAGGATGGATTATGGAAAATGTGTGTTGACAGTAGAGCCATCAACACAATCACCGTGAGATATCAATTTCCTATTCCCAGATTGAATGACATGTTTGATCAACTCTGCGGTTCATAGGTATTCTCTAAACTTGATTTGAAAAGTGATTATCACCAAATACAGATTAGACTTGGAGATGAGTGGAAGACCGCATTTAAAACGAAAGAGGGGTTGTATGATTGGCTAGTCATGGCCTTTGGGTTGTCCAATGCCCCTAGCACTTTTATAAGACTCATGAACCAAGTGCTTAGACCCTTTAATGGAAAGTTCGTGGTTATATATTTTGATGATATCCTTGTCTATAGTAGAACAATTGAAGAGCATCTAGTACATTTGAGAAGAATCTTGTCTGTTTTACAACATAATAAGCTTTACCTGAACTTGAAGAAATGTAGTTCTTGACTAGCAAGCTACTATTCTTGGGGTATGTGGTTAGTTCTGAAGGAATTCATGTGGATGAAGAAAAGGTGAAGGCAATTCATGAATGGCCTACCCTTAAAAATGTTAGTGAGGTTCAATCTTTCCATGGGCTAGCTACTTTCTATAGGAAGTTCATTAGAAACTTCAGTTCAATTATGGCCCCTATTACAGAATGTATTAAGAAGGGAAAGTTTGATTAGAATGAGGAAGCTGAGAGAAGTTTTGCTTTGATTAAGGGAAAACTCAGCACTACTCTGATCCTAGACTTATCGAACTTTGACAAGCTTTTTGAGGTAGTGTGATGCATGTGGAGTAGGTATTGGAGTTGTTTTATCCCAAGAAGGTCAACCTGTAGTTTTCTTTAGTGAGAAGTTTAACGATATAAGGAAAAGATGGAGTATCTATGATTAGGAATTTTATGCAGTTGTGAGAACATTGAAATATTGGGAACATTATCTAATTCAAAGAGAGTTCATTCTTTACACTTATCATCAAGCTTAAAGTCTCTAAACAGTCAAAAGCATTTTAGTAATATGCATGCCAAATGGACTACTTTCATACAAAAATTTCCTTTTGTTATTAAACATAAATTTGATGTGACTAACAAGGTGGCTGATGCACTTAGTAGGAGGACAGTATTGCTTTCTACTATGTCCCAAGAGGTAGTTGGATTTGAAGTTTTAAAGGAGCCTTATAAGGATGATGAAGAATTCAAGGACATGTGGTTAAAGTGTATTCAGAAGCAGTCTGCTGGTGAGTTCCACATTACTGATGGTTTTCTTTTCCACAGTAACCAACTTTGTGTCCTTCATACTTCTCTTAGAGAAAAGTTGATTTGTGATGTGCATAATGGAGGATTAGCCGATCAGATGAGAAGGGACAAGACCATTACTAGTGTTGAAGAAAGGTTCTACTGGCCTTAGTTGAAGAAAGATGTTAGGAACTTTGTGACAAGGTGCTATGTTTGTCAAACTGCTAAAGGAAGATCCCAGAATACGGGGTTGTATATGCCACTCCCTATCCCGGAAGATATTTGGGAGGACTTGTGTATGGATTTTGTCCTTGGACTACCTAGAACACAAAGGGGGAGTTGATTCTATTTTTGTAGTAGTTGATAGATTTTTCAAGATAGCGCATTTCATTGCATATAGGAAGAATGTCGATGCATCTAATGTGGCTAAATTATTCTTTAAAGAAGTGGTGAGGTTGCATGGAATTCCTAAATCCATTACATCTGACCGAGATTCGAAGTATCTTAGTACCTATTTGGATGAGCTTATATCAGTAAAGCTTTTGTCAATAGAGCTTTTTTTGAAAGAGCTTCATACAATAAACTGTTTGGCAACATAAAAATAAAAAACACTTTTAATTTTAACTATATTTTATTTTGTAATAAAAATTATTTATGCATATAAATATT
>JANZLF010000221.1:26479646-26495247 GCA_026546835.1 Erythroxylum foetidum
TCAGGTATGTATGGTCCATTCTCGATGATGTCCCAAAGGTCAATGTGAGTATATTCGATAAACAATCTCATCACTGTAATATCTAGCTATATTAGGAATATTTCCTAGCAAGGAGTCTTCCTAAATTGGAAGACTACCAAAACTATGTACGCTAGCTCTATATAAGGACCTACAGGTCTATAGCATAATACGATAACAATCTTCTTCATACATCTAAATTATTACATGGTATTAGAGCCTCACGCTCTTCCATGAATTACGAAGTTGCAATGGTAGGGGCTCGATCTTCATCCTTCGAGACCACCAGCAGCGCAACCCCTTCCTCTGGATCAGGAAATCAACTTGATTCAGTCAACATACACCCAAAAAATTCCTGCAAATTTCAATCTAGAAGCTAAATGGAAGAAACTACATAGAATGGTCCCAATCAGCCCGTCTTGTGTTTACTGGAAAAGGGAAATTAGGGTACATAACAGGAACAATCCAAACTCTAAGATCAAAAGACCATATTTTTTTGACCAGTGGTGCTTGGAAAATGCCATGGTTACATCCTGGCAATTCCATGGAATCAGGGGTTAGAAGACCCTTTATTTTTCTCCCAACAGCCAAAGATGTGTGGGAAGCCGTCAAAGAAACATACTCAGACCTGGAAAACTATGCGTAGCTGTTTGAACTCAATTCAAAAATGGGGAAGATGCAACAAGGTGAGCAAAATGTGACTGCATATTATAATGAAATGACTATAATATGGCAAGAGTTGGATCTATTTGAGGAAACAAAGTGGAAAGATCTAAAAGATGCAGCCTAATATAGAGAGGAAGTTGACAGGGGACGAATGTTTGTATTTCTTGCTGGCTTGAAGGCAAAATTGGATGGAGTCGAGAGACGTATTTTGGGCATAGGCCACTACCCTCAATACAAGAAGTCTTTTTTGAAGTTAGAAGAGAGGAAGTTCAAAAGAGTGTCATGATGGAAAAAAATAGCACCATAGACTTCCAAAATGAAGGATCAGCATTTGTCTCAAAGAATAGTGAAAGTGAGGGTGAGAAAGGAAGAAACAAGTAGAAACCTTGGTGTGATTTCGGAAAAACCATGGCATACAAAAGATACCTGCTGGAAGATACGTGGCAAACCAACAAACTGGAAGAAAAAGGGGCTAGTGGAGTAAGAGACGGGAAAGTTTTGTAAGCTGGGAACTAGTCCAGCCATGACCAGGATACCTCCAACTCATCCAGGACATTTCCTTTCACAAGGGAACAACTTGATCATCTGTACACTTTCCTTCCAGATAAGAATACCAAAAAAAACTTCTTTAGTACAATCAGGTATAATCCTTCCAAAGGCCTTTGTTTGTTCTATACCCTCCTACTCTTGGATAATTAACTCTGGAGCCACAAATCACATGACCGGTAGCTCCAATTTTTTTCCCTCTTTACTCACCTTGTACAAGGAACCAAAAAATTAGAATTGCAGATGGTTCCCTAGCTTCAGTTGCAGGAAAAGGGACAATCCCTATTTCAGATACCTTAACACTAAAAAATGTTCTTCACATTCCCAATCTTTTCTATAACCTGGTTTTTGTTAGCAAACTAACCAAAGATATGAATTGCAAAGCTAATTTTTTGGTCAACTCATTGTATGTTTTAGGATTCGAAATCGGGGAGGATGATTGGGGTTGCTAAGGTTACTGGAGACTTATATATCTAGCAAGAAGAAGGCAAGAAACATGAAGAAGGGAGTTGTCACGTTACTGTCAGCAAGAATGAGGAAGAAATAATGATGTGGCATTATAGGTTAGGCCATCCTAGTTTACAATACCTGAAGTCCACGTTACCTCATTTATCTATCAATAAAAGTGCTAGGTTTCAATGTGAATGTTGTGAATTAGCTAAACTTCATAGAAGTCATTAACCCATTCAAAGCAACCAATGTCCGAAGCCATTTATGTTAATTCATAGTGATTTATGGGGTCCCTCTAGAACTTAAACACCTAATGTAAAATGGTGGTTTCTCACTTTCATTGATGATTGTTCTAGGGTCACATGGGTATTTCTTTTGGGAGATAAGTCTGATGTTTGTGCCACATTTATGTCCTTCTATAACATGGTTAAAACTCAATTTCAAAAGGAGATTAAAATGTTAAGAAGTGACAACTGAAAGGAGTATGTAAACTTGGCCTTAAAAAACTTCCTAGATAGCAAAGGACTTGTCCACCAAACCTCCTGCAGTTACACCCCACAGCAAAATGGGATTTTTGAACGCAAAAACATACATCTTTTAAAGGTGGCTAGAGCAATTAGCTTTCAAACATGTCCCAAAATACCTATGGGGAGAAGCAGTTCGCACTGTCAATTTTTTGATAAATAGACTTCCCTCCAAAACCTTAAAATTCCAAACCCCATTACAAACCTTAACTTCCTTCTTTCCTAATACAAGACCAAACCCGCTTGTCCCTCTGAAAATAATTGGAAGCATCGTGTTTGTCTATAACCATGATCCCAAGAATTCCAAACTAGATCCTAAAGCTATCAAATGCATCTTTGTTGGATACTCTGGAACCCAACAGGGATATAAGTGCTTTGATCCAACATCCCGGAAATTTTTGACCTCTATGGATGTTACATTTTTTAAAGGTAAACCTTATGATAGCCACACTAATCTTCAGGGGAAGTATTTCAGTGAGGAAGATGAGAGGTCTAGTGGGAAAAAAAAACTGAGATGTTGAATCTAAAAGGACTAGCAGCAGAAAAGTTTACTGGTCAGGGGAAGGAAAAAGAAAATAAGGAAGAAGACAATGTTGAGAAGGAAGCAGGAAGTGAAGAGCAGAAAAAATTTCACGGTGTAGTATATAGTAGGGGAGCAAGGGAAGTAATATTCGATACAACCCAATTATCATCTCCGAATCTGAGTCCTGACATCTCACAATCTGAGACTACCCAACTAGGTAACTCGAATGATCTCACTGGTGATATTTTTCTTCCTACTGCAATGAGAAAAGGGAAAAGATCATGCACACAATACCCTACATCTAACTATCTCTAATGCAAACTTGTTTGCAACTTTTTCTGCCTTTATTTCCACACTAACCAGTGTAGAAATTCCAAACAACGTACATGATGCTTTGGTTATTCCTAAATGGAGGGAGATTGTTTTGGAAGAATTAAATGCCCTGGAAAAGAATGGCACGTGGGAGAGAATTAGAAGCCTTTGCCTAATTCGTTTTTGATCTCGATAAATAATAATGAAAAAGATATGTGCATATATACACAAATCGAATGGCAGGTGGGAGAGAACCGACCTGCCAAGCAGAAAAAAGTTGGTTGGATGTCGATGGATATTTACCATTAAATACAATGCAGATGGTTCAACAAAAAGATTTACATCTCGGTTAGTGGCAAAGGGTTACGCAAACAATTGGGGTGGACGATACTGAGACATTCTCTCCTGTGGAAAAATTGAACAGGGTTCTATTATCAGTGGTTGCGTGCTTAGACTGGCCTTTAATCCAACTAGATGTAAAAAATGCTTTCTTGAATGGTGATTTGGAAGAGGAAGTGTACATGGAGCCACCTCCTGGGTTCAAGAAAAGCTTTGGGAGCAAGGTGTGCAAACTTAGAAGGTCTTTGTATGGACTAAAACAATCCCCAAGAGCTTGGTTTGATAGATTCACCAAGTTTGTAACAAGTCAGGGGTATTCCCAAGGCCAATCAGACCATACTTTGTTTACTAAAAGGATTGGGGAAGGTAAAATTGCTGTCCTAATAGTGTATGGGGATGATATCATAATTGTTGGGAGTGGTCTTGTGGAGATAGAAAAGTTACATGCATAGCTCAGGAAGAACTTTGAAGTAAAAAACTTGGGGCAGCTCAAATATATTCTTGGCATGGAAGTAGCTCAATCCAAGAAGGGAATTATGGTTACTCAAAGAAAATGCACGTTGGATTTATTAAAAGAGATAGGTTTAAGCGGTTGTAAGCCTTGTGATACACCAGTAGAACCAAGAAAGAAACTTGGACAACCCGAAAAGGATGTTCCAGTAGACAAGGAGAGGTACCAGAGGCTAGTTGGGAAGCTAATTCACTTATCTCACACCAGGCCAGATATAGCATTTGCAATGAGCTTGGTATGCCAATTTAGGCACTCACCATATGAAGAACACTTAGAAGCTGTTTTCAGAATTTTGAAATATCTGAAGGGATGTCCCGACAAGGGATTGTTTTTTAGGAAGGAAGAAAGAAGCATAGAAGTTTATACGGATGTAGACTATGCTAGCTCCATCACTAACAGAAGATCAACATCAGGCTACTGCACCTATCTATGGGGGAATATGGTGACATGGAGAAGTAAAAAGCAAAAGTCTTGTGGCTCAGAAGAGTTATGTCTGAGTTAAACTTGGAGGTTAGGCCTCCTATGAAGTTGTATTGTGACAATAAAGCAACCATTAATATTGCACACAATCCAATACTTCACAAAAGGACAAAGCACATAGAGGTTGATAAGCACTTTATCAAGGAATAAATGGAAGATGGAAGCATATGTATTCCGTTTGTTCCCACTAAAGAATAGAGAGCAGATGTCTTCATAAAGGGGCTGTTAAGACAACCATTTAAAGAGAAAATTGGCAAGTTAGGCATGATAGACATCTTTGCACCAACTTGAGGGAGTGTAGACAATCCCGTAATTGTAGATAATCCCATAATTAAGGGATTATTCTTAGAGATTATTCTTAACTATAATATCTAGTTATATTAGGCATATTTCCTAATAAGGAGTCTTCCTAAATTGGAAGACTACCAAAACTATGTACCCTAGCTCTATATAAGGACCTACGGGTCTATAGCATAATAAGATAACAATCTTCTTCATGCATCTGAATTATTATAGTAGTTTTGCTAGCAATGTGTAGTAGCACTAAAATTTACAACATGTACTCTTATCCATCATTTTTAATTTAAAGTAAAGAATGCAAGCATAGAGGGAGGCTTAGAAGCTTACTGGTTTGAAACTGAGCTGGCACAGAATGGAATATTCGCCCAATTACAACAGACAAGATTGTCATCAATGATAAAGCACCCATTGATCCTAGAAGAACCTATTCAGGTATCACAATAGATCAACTACAACATTAGCTTTACAATCATCATGCTATAATTGTCCAAAAAATTATCCTCATCAAACTATAAAAAAACGTAGGGTCTTGAAATGAAAGAAATACTACAAATATCATCCAAGAAATACAAACACTAACCAAGTATTAAATAAGAAAATATGATATATGATAAGGCTAAAAATACAAGAAGATTATGATAAACTAAAAATTTTATATCGTACAAGCTTACAAAATTTTTTTGGAAACAATGATTAGTACATAGTTACAGTTTTTCTTTGCATATAGTAGCATAATTAATTACAATTTAGGGTGTTGCTTAACATAAACCATAATGTGAAGGAGCTTTCTCAATTTAAGATGATTAGACCAGGATGTAATAAATGTTATCATTAGTCATCCCCTTTAAATTAGAAGGGAAGTAGCACTTACAAAATTAATGAAAAACTAAAAACGTAGTGACAATATTCACGCAAAATGGAAGGAAAAATGAACTGTCTTCTTACAATAGATTTAGAATTACATGATTATATACATCTTAATGTAGGAGGGAAAATATTAATCAATCTCCCAAGATTCCATACTCTTATAGGAAATGAAAGTAGTCTCCTAGGATTCCACACTTTCCTAGGAAAGGATAAACAATCTCTTAGGATCCCACAATCTTTAGAATGTCAAAAGATTTGACTTTCCTAAAGACTCCCTCTCAAGCTAAGGAATAGATGTCTTCTATTCCCATCTTAAAAGTAATATCATGAAAACTTGAATTGATCAACCCCTTTATTAGAACATTAGCTAGTTGGCTTCCTAATGGAACATATGACGTATATACAAGCCCTTCCTCCAATTTCTTTTTGACGAAATGTCTATCAATCTCAATGTGCTTTGTTTTATCATATTGACTAGAGTTATGAGCAATATTGATGGCTATTTGCTGTCACAATAGAGCTTCATATGACCTTCCCACTTAATTTTCAAGTAATCTATAACAATCTTCAACCATAATAACTTGCATAAGCCTTAAGCAATTACTCTTTTTGTTGATGATTTAGCCACAAAATTTTGTTTCTTGCTCCTCCAATTCACCAAATTGCATCCAAGAAAAGTACAATAAATTACAATTAATCTTTGGTCTACTATAGATACTGCAAAGTCCATAGCAGTGTAGGCTTTTAGGCTGAGATGATTATTCCTCTTAAATAGAATTCTTTTGCTTGGATTTCCTGTTAAGTAATGCAATATCCTATACACAACTTGTACATGTGAATCTCTTGAATCATGCATAAACTAACTAACTATGCCTATTGAGTATGCTATGTTGGGTGGAGCATGAGCAAAACATACGAACCTACCTACAAACCTTTGGTACATCTTTCTATCAATTTCGCTTCTTAATAAGTTATGGTTTGGGCCCATTGGAGTAGATACCTGTTTGCACACAATCTTTTCCATCTTTTAAGAGATCAACCATATATTTCTATTGAGATATGAAAGTTCTTGGTGGCATATACCACATCAATACCAAGGAAATATTTCAATTTCCCAAGCTCCTTGGTCTTGAATTCTTTGTTCGGTCATTTCTTCAAATCTCCTTTTTCTTTTTCATCGTTTTCATTTACAATAATTCATCAACATACACTAAAGTGTGGTCACTCCCCCGACAACTGTGGGTTTGATGAAGATGGTGTGATCACCTTGACTTTATTTATATCCCAACCCTTTCATATGTTTAACAAATCTACCAAACCATGCTCTAAGAGATTGTTTCAACCTATATAGGGCCTTTTTTAGCTTACACACTTTATTACATAAGTTTTCTTTAAAGCCTAGTGGAATGTTCATGTCGATTTCTTTACCCAGATCTCTATGAAGGCATTCCTCAGATCATACTGGAGAGGTTGCCAATCAATGTGAATTGCCATAGATAACAAATCCTCACACAATATTTACTAATTACCAATCCTGTAAGTTTGAATGTACACTTTAGCAAACAATTCTGCTTTATACCTCTCTAACGATCCATTAGCTTTATATTTCAACATGAAGATCCATTTAGCTATCAACTATGTTCTTCCCTTTGGTTTATCAACAGTCTCTCCTGTCCTGCTCTTCTCTAACACATCCATTTCCTCTCTCATAGCATTCTTCCATTCCTTTTTTGAGAATGCCTCAAAATGAGTATTAGAAATGAAAATAGAAATTAGCTTCGTAATGAATTTTGTGTAGGTTGGTAACAAGTGTTTAAGTGATCTATAGTGAGGCAATGGGTATACTGGTCTCTTTGTGCACTTTCTAGTACCTTTCCTAATAGCAATAGAAAGGTGGGAGCCATTTGTGGGTTTTTCAACTAATTTTGTATGTCCAGGAGGATCAGATCATTTCCAGAGTTTGATTGGATTCTTAGACTTGTTTCAGGTCTGAAGCAATTGCTCTTTGAGAATGCCCTTACGAATATATTGGAAAATCTTGGGAATCACGAATGGACACGAGAGATTTCTATATTTTTTGGGACATACGCAAGACTAGATGACATGAAAGATTTCAACATTTTTTGGTCAGGTGTAGGACTAAAGATTGAAGATGGGTTTGGAATAGACACAAGAAGGTCAAGTGGCATAAAACACTCAAAAATATTATCTTCCATCATTGATGTCTCTTGATGAAGATAGGACTTGGCAAAACATGGTTTGTTTTCAATGAAAGTGATGTCAGCCGAGGTATAAAACTTTCATGATGAAGGGTTCTAAGACTTGTACACCTTTTGTCTAAGTGCATATCTTAAAAAGATGCATCTAATGGGCAAAAGGATCTAACTTTCATCTGTATTAACCATGGATATGTAGAAAGATGATGCAACCAAATACTCGAAAAGTAAGCCCACTTGAGGTTCTGAGGTTTGGGTAATAATAGTAAAGGTTTCCATGGGACTTTTATTGTCTAACACAAGTGAGGGAATTTTATTTATGACGTGTGAGGGCAGTTCCATTGGAATTAGGAACATCCCCTTGAAAGTTTATAGCCCAAGTTATACTAAATAAATGCCCTTTTTTCTGCTTTGCCATCCCATTTTGTCAACGCATGATGAGTCATTAACAATTCCCTCTTTTTGAAAGTAGACGAAAAAATCTGATTAAAATAATCTTTACCATTATCAAACCTAAAGTTTTTAATCTTAAAATCAAATTAGTTTAGGATTATGGAAAGAAAATTAAGAATAACTGTGCTAACATCAAATTTTTGTTTGAGTAAGAAAAACCACATAATCCAAGTACAATCATCAATCAAGGAGGCCAACAAGCCCTCGAAATACTAGGAATAGGGACCCCATATATCACCATGAATCAAATGAAAAGGATGAGGACTTCTTTTCAAACTAATAGGAAAGGATATACAAGTATGTTTTGTCAATTTACAAATTTCACAATGAAAAATTAAAATATCTAATCCTTCAAAAAAAATGTGAAAACATGAGTTTTAAAACTCTAAAATATGGAAGGTATAAATGGTAAAGTCAAATGAAATCTTTATCTAAAGTATCAAGAAATGACATTTACAAATTATTCAAGATTTTTTTAGAAGATTCAAGATGATAGAGAACATAAGTCTAATCCTCTTCCCTGAGCCCAACTCCTAAAGAACACAATAAGAAGAAGAAAAAATTGCATAAATATTTAAGGTCATAAGTAAGTTTTTGAATAGACAAAAGGCTATTTTTTAATTAATACAAGGTTGGTAGATAGTTTTGGCAAATGAAGAACACCCTTTTTTTTAATATATAGAGAGGAGGTGTAATATATACATCTCCTACTCTTGCAACAATAACCAATGAACCATTGGCCACTACATGTTCTACTCCTGCAACAATAGTCAACAAACCATTGGCCACTACAATCTTCCTATTATTAAGGCATGGAGTATACGTATGAAGTAAATGTGAGGAGTGAGTTAGATGGTCTATGGCATCAGAGACAATTATCCAAGTAGAGGTATAATACTTGTTTGAGGCATTCATGCAAAATGAAGATAAGGGTTTACCCGAGAGACTTAAATAACTAGCCCCAGAGTGCTTCTCAGGAGATCCCGATAAATTCCTCAATTTCTCAATATCCTAACTATTAAAACCTCCTTAAAACAAACCTTAGGCAATCTTAGATATAGATATTTGGCACAAGAAAAAAACAAAAGAATGATGTCCTAAGAAACTGGAGCAATGAAAGTTGCTCGACGAAGTAGTCCCAATAAAAAAACCCTTACCATGATGTGAAATAGAAGGAAGAATTAGTTGTTTGATTACAAAATTTAGGATTACATCCTTGAATACATCTTAGTATAGGAGGAAAAATATGAATCAATCTCCTAGGATTCTACACTCTCTTAGGAAAAGAAAATAGTCTCCTAGGATTCTGTACTTTTCTAGGAAAGGAAAAGCACCCTCTTAGGATCCCACACTCTTTACAATGCAAAAAATTGACTTCCCTAAAAGGATAGTATACAACTTGACAAATAGCTTCTTTTTTTTTAATGAAATCCAATGCCAAAAACTCCCATAGGATTTATCCATGTTTCATTAGTTTCAGTTAGATTGCTTATCACTCATTTATGGAAACCAATCTCATACAAAATGGTCAGCTATATGCTTACCCAATAGCATATCTGACGAATCAACAACAGAAATAGGCAAACAGAAAAAGAAAAAAGTTGCAAAAGAGACCATACCAGCCCTTTCTCATATTGCATAGCCAACAGCGCAGCGATAAAAAAGGTCTGGTCAATACATGAAGAAGTCATCTCCAAGCTCGAGAAGAATGGGTAGACATAAGGATAAATAACTTAGAAAGCAAACCTACTAGCATCATTCAAGTTTTCAGTATTCATATTACAGGTATTAAGTCATCGAGCCATTGAACCAATGCCAACAGTATTAGAACATAAAGACAATATCAATCCCAATGAAGAGCGCATTGTCCATACTACTTGATACTAGAACTTCACATTACTCCTATTTAACAAACTAATGGATTAGTTGATATGATTACATTCAGTAGAAGATATCAGAAAGATGCTGCTCAAATGCTAGATCTTTCAAGCAGTTATTATATGAAATAAGCCAATCAAAAAGTTTTGTTTCTATACAAAATTTGTTGCTTCCTTTTCTTTTTTGTCGATTCAAGGGCTGTGTAGCTATTCAGATGAATGGTTGATTACTGTTATTTAGACAGGTTCATAGAAGTTCAACTATGAAAATGAGTAAGATAAGATTACAATGATTACCTCTAAGATCCCTATTAAATCCTCCCTCCTTATAAATAGGACATTAATTCAACACTGTTAAATTACTGAACCACCAAATTTTTATCATTGTACATGTAATTGCAATAGAAAAGTACAGTTTGCAGGTAATCACAATGATAAACCTCCTATTTTCTTAAAAAAATCATTCAATCTTTTCCTTTTTGCATTTTGGAAATTTTTGGGTAGCAAAACCAAAATGAGAATGTAGATATTCTTTAGCTATATGATATGCCATAAAACCGTAGACACAATTTATATTAAAAAGTAGAGACACCAAAAAATGACCATGAGATTGGAATAAAGTTGGTGTTTATTAAGTTTGGAGCTTATTTGGCAAGATACAATGGAAACAAAGTCCATATACTGAAGTAAAGAATGTAGAGAAAAATATGTAGACAAATGTTGTCTTTAAGTAGAATGGAAAAGGTTGTACCAAACGAAAATTCTTAATTTATTGGAAAGGTTTTCTTTTTTCACATTGTTATTGAATTACTTAGCATTATTTCTATAAACTTTTCACCATGTGGCACCAATAAAAATCCTACATCATTCAGAATCTTTTTTTAATTGTATTAAGTTCTCATGATTCTCCTTACCTTTTGTCCTACGTATTTCTTAAAATTTTCATTCGGAAGAATCACAAGGACATAATCAATTTGATAGGCATACAATTTTATTGTAAGTCTAAATAAGTAAGTTGCATTCAACTTGGAAAACAAAATTCATAAATCAAAGATGTTAAATAGTTACCTTGTCCCCAATTTCTGAAACAAATATCAATGTAAATGCAGCAGTTAACCCTGACTTTGCAATTGCTGCTAGGATTGATGAAGGTCCACCTTTCACAAATGCAATCAACGAAAATACAAGGGCACATCCAACTAGCACAATGGCTATAGATAGGGGATAAGGAATTTTGTTGGGATCTTTAACACTGCAATCATTCATAACTGTAGTCAATGAGTCAGAATCAAGGTGATCCAACCTCAATGACTGATAAGCTAAAACTCAAGACAAGTCCAAGTTTATAGGCTATTTACAACAAAGAATTATATAATAAAAATATAAGGATTTCAAAATAAAAGAGAAAGTAGTTTAAATGAACAAAATAAACCAGGCCACACTTGTCTACAGCATCCTATTTTTCAAAAGGTAAAAATCAAGAAATTTGTGGAAGGGCAAGTCTCGTACTATTGTAAAATCAACATATCAAATTCACTGAAATTCTTGTTTTGAAGAGTGCCACCATTATACAAAGAACAAAATATAAATTTATGGGCCTTAAAAAGCACGAGGGTCATTCAACTTAAAAGTCTTTGAGTACAATGGACAAGAAATTATTCCATAAAAATGGAGTAATTATCATCTCCGGTTTCTTGAAATAAAGACATGCAGTGATCAAATAATATTTTTCATTTAATTGTGTGAACATTATTAACTTAATGAAAACTATAAAACTAGTGAGGAAGTAAAACTTCTATAAAATTAAGAAGAAAAACTAATTGTGGATCACTCACATTTCAGAAGAATTGTCACATGGTGAACCACTAACAAAACTTCTCTGGGTATCTTGTTCTTGGTCACCTTCATAGCTCCCAGATCCAATACTAACATTAGATGCTTGAGTTCTATTTCTGCCAAAGGCAGAATTCAATCTTAAGATCTCCCTGCATCTTACTACAAGCACAATAAGTCAAAAAAAAGAACACAAATAGGACATTCGTCACATACTCAACAAAACCTAACAACCATGATCAACCACAAGATGTCATGGGATATTGCAAAAACAAAGCTACACTATAAAAGAGAAAAAAAAACAACGCAAAAATACCCTAGAACAATGAGAACACAATTAAACTTGTTCAAAATTTATTTCATAAATAAATCAGACTGAAAAAAAATGCAGCAAAATAATACCTAGACAGAAATCTGTTGTTCCATAAAAAAAAAACATCAAGTACAAACCTACTTTTGTAGCTTTCTTTTAACTTTCTAAAGAGTGGTTTTCTAGCTATTATGTACTTACGTCATTTAAATTTTGCTAAAAGGAAAATGAGAAAGAAAGTAACACCTGCCCCTTGAGATTGAATACTCAGCATATTTTATTTAGGATTTGAAAATTTGGAATCAGGGTATTGATGAATGTTTGAATACATTTCTCAAGTAATATATCTACCATAAACAATATCATAATGACTATATTTCCATCACCCAATAATGAAAAACATTAAAATTTAAGAAATATGTTCTTCACAAATAAGCTTCACCCGAGAACAATCAATGACTTAAGGGTAATAGGATTCAAAATGATTTCTAGCCAAGTAGATAGCAGACTTGATTAATTGATGTCTCAAGCAGTAAAATGCATCCCATAATGTGTAGAGAACCTCTGATATTTTATCGTACCTTTAGTATCTAAGCAAAAGACAAAACGTTTAGATTAATTCTCTGTTCAACTTAGTAGTTCTAAATCCTTACAAATTGCCAATAGTTATCAACTCTGTCTGCTTTAGAAGTTTATATACCATTAGTAAATGCACCTTCATATGCTCTCCAGGCATACATGTCATAGTAACCAAGATTTTCAGCATCCAAAATAACCTCAGGACAACCCAAGCGTTTAAGGTTAATGTTGAATGATTGCACCATCAAATCGAAATACAGGCCGGGAATCCAAGGACTATAGTTTACAAACAATGATTACAGTAGTTATCTCACTTCTGCTGCACACCCAATTACCATGAATTACATGAAGTATTTAACATTTGGATTCCTCACACCAATCCTATCAATAAAGTAAATTAACATCATACATATGGGTTACCAGTCATGACATATAGTTATCACTCTTTTATCTATTTAGCTTCCAGCTGCGATGGCACACCTTTGATTTCTACCATAAAGGAGATGACAAATAATACTTCAAACTCAAAATAGTTCTAAAAGAACCCACCACCGCAAGAAAAATAGTTTCCCTCCACTGAAATGAACTCCCAACAATAAGAAAGGAGTTTTGACCCTGATGGCTCAAACCCATATATAAGCGTACATGAATCAAACTAAACACTCAATTCCAGGTCATCTACTATGTCCAGTTCTAACAATAGACACGTTACTGAAACTTTCCTTGACTATTCTTCAGATAAGTCAAATCTACAGCTGAAATGAACAGCTTCTTGATTCCCTTGACACAACCACCATTCATTAAAAGGAAACATTAAGATGGAAAAGACCAAGAGAAATAAGGGGGAGTAACTTACATGAAGATGAAATAGGTTTTCTAGATATGGTGGCAAAACAAGGCAATGACTCAACCAAAGCCAATACCGGAGGAGGTTTCGCTCTTGAAATGAATGGTAGGCTTTGAAAGCTCAACCCCTTCATCATTCCTTTTTCTTCTCTCTCGTCAACTTTCTTATCTGGGATTACTCAAAAACTAAGTTCGGACATTCAGAGCAGGATGAGATTAAATTCCTGGACTGGATTTGCAGCAACACTGAAATGACCGTTTCCTGCTCTTCAGTTCTAACCTCGTGAAGTTGAAGTTTGAAGAGATGGGGGTGGTAAGTTTTGGTTCTGAATCATGTCAAGCGGTTGGGTGGTTGCCACGTGTTAATTGCAGATAATAGGTCATTTCCGATGCTTCTCGCATAGTTTGTCATTGATTTGAATATAAAAGTTACAATGAAATATCAAGTACCAATGAAGTATCAGGATCAAATTATAGTTTTACCATTTTTTCCAATAGACCCTTTGAAAAGCATCTAGCAAATGAAGCTAACAAGCTTTCGATATGCAGTTTATCTGAACCAATCATTGTCATTTTATCTTAAATTTTGTCAAATTAACTTTTAAATTTACATGATTTCAGCCAACTCTGGAGTATGGAGGACGCTTGTTTGGTCAAACTTTGGTTACTGAAGTTTTCTAAAATATATGCTTTATTGATGTAAACCTAGAATATAATAAATTAATAAATTGAGAATTGAAATTTGAGGTTTTTATGAGGAGATTATGAAGGCCAACAAAAATAGCACATATAAAACAATTAAAATAAATAGCATAATTAATAATTAATGTGATAAATTAAGAAGAAGATTAGTGACATTTTTTTGGTCTCATATGGCACATAAAGAGGGAGCAAATTATGTGTGTATATCCTTTTTTTTTGGGTAATTCAGTATAAATTTTTATACAAATAAGAAAATGTTTTATACACAACTAGTGATTTTCGAAAAAATCTCTAGCATACCAAAAGGGCTCACGTAATATAGATATATAAGAACCGTGATCAAGGCGTGGAAGGAAAACTGCCAGCACCACTCCTTCACAAACTACCTATCGAGAAGCCTAAAAAAACTAACTCTACTATCCATTTACTTCACCAGCAAGCATGACAACAATATAAAATGTCCAGTAATTAGATTCCAACCCCAAAAACTAAAACCACAATCAGCATAACTCTTTTCTCCCCTATCTTTGTCACTTCTTCTTCTTTTTCTCCTTTCCCCCCCAATTTGTTATTGATCAAAAAGATCATGGGCGCAGATGCTTCATAACTTCAAAAAATATTTCTCTCATCTCAATGCGAAGTGACTTGATATCTTGTCGACTATCCTCTACTTCTTTATGCATGTCAGCCACAGAAGCACACAGATAATCAACTTTCTCTTCAATATCTTCATCAAGCTTTTGTTGTACGACATCAAAACCAACAATCGTAGTATATGCATCTGAAGATATGACATCTTGTTCAATTATTGTAAGGGTAGGAGGTTGAACAGATAGGTTAGGTTCTGGAAGATCAAGATCATCAGGACCAGTTAGTCGTGGAACTTGTCTTCCGAATAGTTGTAGAACATCACCAAATGAAGACACAATTGATAAGGGTCTAATGTGCATAATGAGATGCACAAGGAACTCTACTGAGTAGCTTCAGTCTCCAACCTTAATGAATCTGTACTGCCCTTCTAAAAGTCTTCCACCTACCTGAAAAGAATCTTCAGTGGTTCGCTGACTACAATTGCTTCCTGATGCTGTTGAAATGAAATGGGAAACATAAGTTCCAATCTGCTGGACTGCATAGCATGCTTCATTAATGTTTCCTACTTCAGCTTCGATTTGTTCTTCTGTCAGATCATTTATCCTTTCAGGATACAGTTTCTTCTTCCCTTTTTCCTCATTGCGAACAATGAAAGGTC
>JANZLF010000221.1:26570753-26581648 GCA_026546835.1 Erythroxylum foetidum
TTGATAGATGGGAACAAGGTGAAATGTTGGTGAGGTTGGAAGAGAATGAAGAAAAATGAAAATGGATGAGAAGGAGGGAGCAAGTCACGAAGAAGGAGAGGCAAACATGACAAAAATACTCACTTGGCCTTCAAATTTTAAAAGCATCGTGGAAGACTACTAAAAGGGTTGGGTTTTATTAATAAAAGAATGGTTTAAGACATGGTTAGGCAAGTGACACTTGTCACTTGCCACATGTCTCATTTTTAAGGCACTCACTTGGTTTCTTTTCAACTAAATGTCAATTTCTACTCAAATTTTTCCCCAAAATTCCAATGGCTCAAATTAATAAATCCTACAATCATTTATCTAAATTTTTCAGTGTCATTGGACAGTAATTTCTCCTATTGATAAACTATTATTCTGCCATTTGACATTTTTTTTAGTCCAAAAATTACATTGAAATTTTAGAAAAACAATTTCTAAAATTCTACAAAAATTCAAAAATCACAATGACCCTCTCCAACTCAATTTTTCATACACACAAATCACATTAATTTACAATCACATTTCTTCACACTTATACCGGAAAATGTTATGAATGCATGTACAGTCATTTTTTATATGCAAAATTCATTATTCATAAGTATACGGATGCTAGATTATGCATGAGCATGTAAAGGCAATTTCTAACTCTTATTAGCCCCTCAAAATTACTATTCTACCCTCTCCATTAGTGATGAGATGTTACAAATTCTATCTTCTGACTTCTGTATCATCTCACTTTTGCATTGTCTCACTTTCCTTTCGTCTTAGTTCTATCGTCTCATTTCCATAGTTCTAGCATCTCATTTCCATCGTCTCATCTCTATCGTCTCATTTTCTTCCTTCTTATTTTCTTCTGTCTCATTTATTTCGTCTCATTTCTATCGTCTTATTTTCTTCCGTCTTATTTCTATCATCTCATTTTCTTCCGTCTCATTTTCTTCCGTTTTATTTCTATCGTCTCATTTTCTTCCGTCTCATTTTCTTCTATAGAACGTCTCCACTTACAAAGATCATAACTTTTAATTCCGATGTCCAAAATTTTCATATCATATACCGTTGCAAGATAAAAGAAAGATCTACAACTTTCCAGAGGCATCTTGGCTAAAATCTCTTTATATCAATCCCAAATTTGTCCCCAAAGTCTAAAGATGAATTTTTCCTACACAAACCAACGTACTGGACCAATTTCATAATTTCATGAAATTTTGAGACTTTTAGGGACAGAACTGAAATTCGATGTCTTTATAAAAAATATAGTCATATGTCTCTAGTTTAATTCAAATCAAGAATCATCCTATTTAGACAACTAGAGAAAACGTTATGGTCAAAACACTGAATTTTATTCAGTGAACATTTTCTGGATTTTCAAACTTTCAATATTTTACATCACTAAAACACCAAAAAAAATTTAGAACTAATTTAACACTATAACTGAATTCATTTCTTCCCAATCACCCAGTATTTATGAAAAAACACATAAATGCCATTTTCCATGCAGATAACAGTAATTTATCAACTTTATTTCACAAATCCCCAACTCTAAAGGATTTCTTCACCATTTACCAGCTGAAAACTCCAAAATCTTCAAGCCCTAAACTCCACATGTTTTAAATACAATGACCAGCTTCTGGTTTTCTTTTCTTTTTTTTTTAGGAAAGAGGGCACAAATGACAGAGTGGGTTTGGTGAAGGAAAGGAAAAGCATAGAAGTCTCTTAGAAGGTATTTGATAGAAAACTCTGTGTATGGGAAGAAAAATTTGAAGAAGATCATAATGAAGGAAGAACTTAGACAAGACTTAACCTGACACCTCTCCAAGAATAGTAACCTATTTCTAGCAAGAGTACAAAAGCCTAAGTGACACTTGTCACTTTCCCACCATCTAAACTCTAACTTAGTTTCTTTTGAAACTAACTCCCTTAACTTTCATCTTTACAATCCAACTATCTCGAAAGCTTCTTTCAATTTCCTTTTCCTATTTTCTACAATTCCCAAAATTTAGTCCTAATTTCCCCTAAATTCACAAATACAATACTCCCACTAATCACTAATATTTTCCATGTCAAACATTCATAATTCTAAAAAATTCACAAATCAATCCAATTATACCCGGAATTATTCATGAATGCATGTATGATTATTTTCATTTGCGGATTCATTTACTATTTATGTATAAGTGTATGGCATATTATGCATGAGCATAAAGAAGCATTTATAAGCCTCTTATTAGTCACTCACATTACTATTCTAATCCTCCCATAAGTAATGGGATGTTACAATAATAGAAACAGGGGGCTGAAAGATTAATCAATAACTACTTAGGGTTTTGAAATTGATAATTCAAAACTTGAAAATGTCCTTGGTGTTATTGATGAAGATTATATTGTAGTGGATGATGAAGGAGAAGTAGGTTTGAATGAAGATACAAAATTGACAAAATATAGGAATAAAGGGGAAGCTATAAGTGCACTTACAAAGTCAGAATTCAACAATGACAAAAAATTAAAGGAATTTGACTAGAAAAAATAGCAATAGGAATGTTGTAGATGTCAATGTCATAGAGAAGTCATGTATTTTATTTATGAAATCATCTGCAAATATATTGGTCAAGAATTATGATTTTGTCCATATTGCCAAAATTTTCTTCAAAGAGGTTGTACGTCTCCATGGATTACTTTTAACCATCATCTCTGATCGTGACGTAAAGTCTATAAGTTATTTTTAGAGAAATCTATGGAAAACATTAAGCTTCAATTTTCAAGTTCTTTCCATTCTCAAATCAATGGACAAATAGAAGTGGTGAATAGAAGCTTGGGAGATTTGTTAAGCTCTTAGTTGTAGACAATGTGAAAAATTGGGACCTAATTCTACCTTTGGTAGAATTTGTATACAATAGTTCTATAAATAGGTCTACTGGTAAGAGAAGTTTTGAAATAGTTTCAGGAGTTTAAACAAGGAAGCTTATTGATTTAGTTGCTTTACCATAAACAACATGAGATAGTGTTGAAGCTAAAGGTTTTGCACAACACATAAGAGACATCTTTGATGAGTGCGACAAAAGATAACAACATGTAACTTGTCTTATAGAGAACATGTTGATCAACATCATCCATTGGTGGAATTCAATAAATGGATATGATGATGGTTAGGATTCATCTAGGGCATTTTAAGAAAGGAAAATATAAGAAACTTCATTTACATAATGTTGGACCTTATAATATCATCAAGAAGATAACATTTATCTGCCATAATTAACATCAAGGAATCATTTTGATTGTGAGTTGTTTTATTTCTGAATTCACTCAAATTACCCCCAACTGAAAGCATATATACTTACTAATAACATTCCTATTACTAAAGGTTGGGAGAGATGCAAAAATTTGGCAGGGAACAAGTGCACTTGAAGAACATTAATTCACTTAGTTGAAGTTAGATTATGTTTGCTAACTGATGCTTGAATACTGCTGGGAGTATAGTAAAATTGTGCTTCTGTTTAGATTAGTTAGATTACAAAAAGTGCTTGGCACGAAATTTGTAAAGATAATGCTAAATGTGTTTGAGCCCAAGATTTAGATTATAAAGAATACTGTAGGTTCTATTGGTTCTCCATGATTTGTCAAGAGATTCATTTGTAGGAATCTCTAGATCTGGATATAACTAAAGCATTTTTGATGGGGAGCGGGCTTAGTGGAGATGAACCAAACCCCAAATCGAAACTTTCAGTCTTAAGCTGTGACCAAGTATTACATATGCTAGAAAGATAATTGGTAAGATTCTCTTTTTGAGTTGATTTTGGATCCCACCGGAAAAAGAGAACCTTTCAAGACTAGCATTATTAGTTCTCAGAACACACCAATCACCACAATCAACCACCGCGACGTAAGTATTACCATCACGCATCTTTTCTTTTGTGGGTCCATGTTCTTGAGATTGTAGCCCCCACGACCTTTCCACTATCATGTTCATGCCATCCGCTTGCTTAACAACGGTATTCCACAAACAAATGCAATCCAGTTTTTGATTAATTTATGTTTTTAGTTTTAAAAAGTTAGTGCAGAAGAAAATTTAAGAATACCAAAAATCTAAAATCAATTCCTAATTGAGATTCTGATGACTCGTTTGTTATATGAAAAGGAATAAAACTTGCCGATCATCTTCTACTTTATTCTGGAAAAATCACAAAGGTAAGTAATTGTAGTTTCAGTAGAGAATCTCTCAATTATGGGCAGCAGTGAATGGGAGGTAGATTTTGATTTAAAGCGCATGAAGAATTGTAGTTAAAAGGTAACAACAGATAATAAAAATCAAAAACTTCCAAAACCAAAGACGTCGCAATCAAAAAAGTCCAAAACTTTGTATACAGACAAAAGAGATTCAACTTTTATGCCTTATAAAAAGTTGAGGAACAGTCACCTGCATATTCAACCACCAACCTTTTTGCAAGCACTAACAAAGAGAAAGAAACTCAAGCCAGCCAAAGCCCACTCCTAGTGAGAGATCTCTGCACTGGTTGAAAGATAAGATATATACATGACATGTAGAGAGAAGGTTGAAATGAGTGCATGCCTTGTCGGCCATCGGAGCTTCAGCGAAGAGCTTAGGCCTTTTCTTCTTGCCTTTTCGACTCGTTCTTAAAGTTTAATATTTTCACTGGCTTTGTATCAATATCTCAATAGAAAACAGAAAAAGGTTCTCCCTTTTTGTTGTTTCATTGCACGTTTGGTGCTTTATTGTTGTATACAAGCAAAGGGATATCTTTTTGTATACAAAATCCTTCGTTCTTTTAGATCCATAGATCCCCACCATTTTCCTTTTTTTTGGCTAAAAATTGAACTGGGTTTTCTTTGTTTTTGTCTCTTGAGTCATGAATTCAGTGGTCTCTTTGGATTTCTGTCCTCAAGGCGTTATTGGCAAGTGGTGCAGTCACTTCTTTGTATAGTGATCTATTACGAGTCTTAGAACAGGTATTTTTCTGTTTCTGAGTTTTTATGCTATTCGTGTACTAATGTGAAGTAGCATCCTCTGATGGTTTCCTACAGTTCCATTTGTAAGAACATTGACTTTTATTGGTCGAGTTTGCATTCTTGGACTTGCTGGACTGTTTTATGTTTTACAGAAAAACGTTCTCAATATTTTGTTGCATTCAACAAAATATTGAATGTTCTCGAAATATTTTGTTGATTGGATTCTCGGTTATTGTCAGACATGTTATAGTATGCTGAGAATTGGAAATTCTGCATTTTGGTTTGATAAGCTGTTACTTGGTCACTATCTAATTGAAGATTGATTTATGTCCATCTTAATGGTAAGTTAATCACTTCATGTATTTCGTTCTTGCACTGCTTTGGCGGTAAGTTAGGTTTGTTAAACAGTTCTTTATCAAAGACTAAATTCAGAATTCTTTAAGAACTGTTTCATTATACCCCCCTTAATCTACTGTTATTTTAGTTAATTATTTCTTTGTTTCAGTAATTCTAGTAATGCAATTTGAAACGCCTATGATGCAGGTCGTAAGGTAGTTTCAATCAAGCTTTTGGGGTCACTAAGATGCCTTCACACGTCTCGAGAGGAAGAGCTTTTGAACTGGGATTCAAAGTAATTGTTTTTGTTATTGCCTCGTTAATTTACTGTCCAGAAGGTCTGAATTTGGAGGGGCAGTATCTTCTTGAACTGAAGAATGATCTTCACGATGAATTAAATTATCTGGGGAACTGGATGGCTACTGATCAGTCACCATGTGGGTGGATTGGTGTAAATTGCACTTCAGATTATGATCCTGTGGTCTTCTCTCTTGATTTGAAGTCAATGAGTCTTTCTGGTACCCTTAGCCCCATTATTGGTGGTCTGGTCAACCTAACTTATCTCGATCTTTCTTACAATATGATGACTGGAGATATAACAAAGGCGATTGGAAATTGCTCTATGCTGCAGTACTTATATTTGAACAATAATCAATTCAGTGGGCAAATACCCCCTGAATTGGGTAATTTGTCTTTACTTAAACACTTTGATATTTGCAATAACCAAATTTCTGGTTCTATTCCAGAGGAGCTTGGTAACTTGTCTTCTATGGTTGAGTTTGTTGCATATACCAACAATATTACTGGTCCATTGCCAAAGTCTATGGGGACTCTCAGGAATTTGAAAACTTTCCGTGCAGGCCAAAATGGGATTTCTGGTAGTATTCCGGCAGAAATAAGTGGATGTCAAAGCTTGGAATTGCTTGGTCTTGCACAAAATGACATAGGTGGAAACTTGCCGAAGGAACTTGGCGTGCTCGAGAACTTATCTGGTTTGATTTTATGGGACAACCAACTTTCAGGGTTTATCCCGAAGGAGCTTGGGAACTGTACAAACCTTGAGACGCTTGCTTTATATGCAAACAATCTTGCAGGACTGGTACCAGCTGAAATCGGGAATCTTAAGCATTTGAAGAAGTTATATCTATACAGAAATGAATTAAATGGGACAATTCCGAGAGAAATTGGTAACTTGTCTATGGCAACCGAAATTGATTTTTCGGAGAACTATTTAACTGGTGAAATTCCGTTGGAGTTCAGCATGATAAAGGGACTGCAGCTATTATACCTTTTCCAGAACCAGCTCACTGGTGTTATACCGGGTGAGCTGAGTAGCTTGAGGAATTTGTCAAAACTTGACCTCTCAATTAACTTTCTCACAGGTCCTATTCCTTATGGATTCCAGTATTTAACAGAAATGCTCCAGTTACAGCTCTTTGACAACTCTCTGACAGGTGTCATACCTCAGGGGCTGGGTCACTACAGCCGACTTTGGGTAGTTGACTTTTCAGCAAATGATCTGACTGGAAGAATACCTCCTCATCTTTGTCAAAATTCTAATCTCATTTTACTTAACCTGGAGTCTAATCGATTTCATGGGGGTATTCCAATGGGTGTATTGAATTGCAAAACATTGGTACAGCTTCGTCTGGTTGGAAACGGTCTTACAGGAAGTTTTCCTTCAGAGTTGTGCAAATTAGTGAATCTTTCTGCTATTGAATTGGACCAAAACATGTTTACTGGTCCGATTCCTCCAATGATTGGACATTGCAAAAACTTACAGAGGCTTCACATCGCTAACAATTATTTCATTTCTGAATTGCCAAAGGAAATTGTTAATCTGTCGAAACTTGTTACTTTTAATGTCTCATCCAATTTGCTAAGCGGAAGCATTCCTCCAGAAATTGTCAACTGCAAGATGCTTCAGCGACTTGATCTGAGCCATAACCAGTTTGTAGGTGCTTTACCTGTTGACATTGGAACCCTTCTCCAGTTGGAGCTTCTCAAGTTGTCAGAAAATATGTTCTCTGGACCTATACCTTCCTCATTAGGGAGTCTCTCCCATTTGACTGAACTGCAGATGGGTGGCAACTCTTTTTCTGGTGAAATTCCTATACAGTTGGGCTCTCTTTCAAGCTTGCAGATTGCAATGAATCTCAGCTACAATAATCTAACTGGGAACATACCCCCTGAGCTCGGTAATCTTAATTTACTGGAATTTCTTCTGCTCAATAACAATCATTTGACTGGTGGGATTCCGAGAGAATTTGAAAATCTGTCAAGTTTACTGGGATGCAACTTTTCATATAATAACCTCACTGGACCTTTGCCTTCTGTATCACTATTTCAGAACATGGCTGTCAGCAGCTTTATTGGGAACAACGGGCTTTGTGGTGGACTTCTTGGATATTGCAATGGAGATTCATTTTCTAGTTCTGTTCCTTCAAGAAGATTGATTGCTCCTAGGGGCAGAATTATCATAATTGTTGCAGCTGTTGTTGGGGGGGTTTCCCTCACTCTGATTGTTGTAATACTATATTTCATGCGACATCCAGTTGAGACAGTTCCTTCCTTTGATGAAAAGGAGATCCAGTCTACAGAGCCAGATATCTACTTTACCCCAAAGGAGGGACTACACTTGCAGGAGCTAATTAAGGCCACTAACAATTTTCATGACAGCTATGTCGTTGGAAGGGGAGCTTGTGGCACAGTCTACAAAGCTGTTATGCATTCTGGACAAATGATTGCAGTAAAAAAGCTTGCATCTAACAGTGAGGGCAGCAATGTAGAAAGCAGTTTTCGTGCTGAGATTCAGACTCTAGGAAAGATTAGGCACCGAAATATTGTGAAGCTTTATGGTTTTTGCTATTATCAAGGTTCCAATCTACTTCTTTACGAGTACGTGTCTAGGGGTAGCCTTGGTGAACTGCTTCATGGGTCTTCTTATAGCTTGGATTGGCATATTCGATTCATGATAGCTCTCGGAGCTGCTGAAGGTCTTGCTTATTTGCATCATGATTGCAAACCAAGAATTGTTCACCGTGATATAAAGTCTAATAATATTCTACTTGATGATAACTTTGAGGCCCATGTGGGTGATTTTGGTTTGGCAAAAGTAATTGACATGCCTCAATCAAAGTCAATGTCAGCAGTTGCAGGATCATATGGCTATATTGCCCCTGGTATGTAGGGCCTTACTCCTTTCAGATTAAATAATTTTTACAGTAAGCAATAGGAGACTTACTGTTGGAAAAATAATTGAAAAAAGGTCTCCATGCCTAAGGTTTTTTCTTTAAATTTAGTTTGAATGTGAACAAGAGATGAACAAACAGTTTTGGAGTGGGCTATATTGGCTTGGATAAATTATCAGTGTGGAGAAGGCAAAAAGACATGATAGTCTGTAGTTATGTTTGGCTGTGTACCTAGTATAGTCTGTAGTTATGTTTGGCTGTGCCCTTAGTTCACGACAGTTCAGATGAAGTTTTGTTCATCCTTTATATTTACTTGCTCTATGATGTTTGCCTGTAGTTTTGCTATAACATCTAAGGTTTAGATTAGAGATAATATTTACCAAGTCTCTGATTCTTGTCACTTAACATTTAGATCTAATTCTTTACGTATAACCGACAGTATGTTGTTTTCCCCGCAGAATATGCGTATACGATGAAGGTTACAGAAAAATGTGACATCTATAGCTATGGAGTTGTTCTGTTGGAGTTGTTAACTGGAAAAACTCCCGTACAGCCACTAGAGGAAGGGGGCGACCTTGTTACATGGGTGAGGCATTATGTCCGGAACCATTCATTGACAGCAGGAATTCTTGATAGTAGATTAAACCTTGAAGATGAAGCCATTGTTTCACACATGATTGCAGTCTTGAAAATTGCGTTAATGTGCACAAGTATGTCACCTTCAGAGCGTCCGTCAATGCGGGAGGTGATTTCTATGCTTTATGAGTCGAATTTAGAAGAAGGGGACTTGATTTTTTCTTCAGATTATGATTTTAAAGTGAAAGACGATGCTTCAACAAAGTGATAGTGATTTTCCTTGTATTGTTTTCAACAGCAAAGAGCAGTTCATACAATCATTGTACATCTTCCCTTTCCAATAGTTATTTCTCATGGGGCCTTAGTACTCTGTTCTCCCCTTTGCATTTGTTACAGCCCATAGACAATTTCCTGTACAGAAAGAGTTGCAGTTGTACATGCATCTTAAGAGAGTCCGGTATGGTTACTTCACATTTACGATTTGCTGATGAGCCCCAAACTTATACCTTTTTCACTCTAAAATGATAGCAGTTGCTTTCTCGTCCATGTTTGGCAGCAATCGTTGCCTCCTCTTGACCTAATATATTTCTCTTTATCGAGCAGATTTCCAGACTTCTAATGTTTCTGACATTATGCGTCAATGGTAAAAAGTATATGAAGAAAACTCGTACAGAAAATACCCCCTTCAAATTCAACAACTTTCAAGTTGATTGTGCTAGGTTTAAGATGCAGTCCATAAGGGTTGGTCGACTCAAGCAAACGTCTACCACTCTGTAGATGTGTGCAAAAGTTAGGAGCAATCAAGAAAGAGTCAAAGGTCCTCCATTCCAATGTCATTGTGAACAACTTTGAAAATTCTTACTGAAACTGGATCTGAATTGGAAAACAGTTTAAAACTTCTATACCTTTACCAACAATATGGGTAGCCTTAGGTTTCAGTTGATCACTAATAACGAAAGAATTGAAATTAAAAAATAGGAATGAGAATGAAAAGTGGGAATTGGAATAAGAATGAAATTACTAATTATACTTGTTTGGTATGGTATTAAACAAAGTTAATAGTTATCTCAATATTTGCTATTAAATATTAAAAATGATAGTGAAATTTTTTAACTCATATGTAGTTATTATATAATTTATTTTGTATATAATTAATTAAAATATTTATTTTATAAACAATTAATCAAAAATTTCAATAATTTATAGAATTATTAATTTTTAACTAATTATAAATGATTTTTATGATAAGAATAAAAGTATCAATGAAACAAAGTAAAACAGTTATTAAAAATTAACATAAAAGATCATTTTGATAATAATATTCCGATAAGAATCAATATTTTGATAATGCCTTGATTAAATTGATAATATTATAATAATATCTTTTATCTCTTATTTCCGACTTTTAGTTCCAATTTATACCCACACCGTCCTTAGGATTTAGGATTGTTTAAGATTTGATCTAGTTAATTCATTTCTTATTTTATCTATTACTATTAACCAAACAACTAAAAATTAGGGAACAAAGGTTGCATATCTATTCCCACCTTTTTGTTATTGGTTACCAAACATGATCTTATAGCCTTAGAGAAGCATAATTTGTTCAACGACCTAGAAGCATTAAAGAGGCGTCACACTCTCCTTAAATGGAAAATAAGCAATGTTTTAAAAATCGGACCGGACATTAAACCGGTTGAAGGAAATGTTTAAGATTTAAAGGTTCAACCGGTAATAAACCGCTATAAAACCGGTATATAATAAATAAGAAGTAAAACTTATAAGAATAAGTAAAAATAAAATATA
>JANZLF010000221.1:26594506-26606497 GCA_026546835.1 Erythroxylum foetidum
AGCATACTTTGTGACATATTTATGAATTGAATTAATTAATTATATTGAATGCGTGAATTGTTTGATTAGCATGTGAGATATAATATATATACATTCATATGCTGGGATTTGTGCTAGTTGCCAATGGCTATAATTATATTAGTCACTGAGCTGTGTAGCTCAACCCATTATTTTCCCTCCTCAGGTGCAGAACAGGCCGACTGTTGATCTTGCAAGGCATCGGAAACTTTGAGCTAATTAGAAGCCTTGTATAAGTTAGTATTTTGGTTAGCCCACCAGCACATCATCATGGAGCATAATGATGTATTTTGGATTGAGATTAGTTTTGTATTATGTTACATTTTGAGAATACTTGTTGAATTTCTTTGAATGATAATAACAGATGGTTTATGCTTTTGGAATGATTAATGTATGTCTAGAATGAATGTGGTATGTATGAGTATATGTATGTGTAAATCATCGAATTATCGATTATCTAGGGATGTTGGGATCGGGTCCGAAGGTATTTGGGCGCCCGTCGTCGGCGCGACCCGAGGGGCTGCCTCAGGAATCGGGATCCGAGACTCGGGCCTAACACAAGGGGTCTTTGATGGGGCTATAACATGGGGGCTAAAGTATTTTTCTAGGAAAGACCCATGAAGGATTAGGCATCCTAACATCAATTCAGAAGCGACATCGACGCCGAAGACCCAGGTTAATTATTTTTATTATTTTTTTGTTTCTTTCTCTCATTAGAAATTGATTGTGTTATCCTATGTTAATTGATATAGGTGTTGTGTATGGATAATCAGATTTTTATTATTGTTCAGTTATTTGTGTATAAACACATTAGGTATTGTGAGATGATGATTTTAATACGTTCATTGAATCGTTAATTGCTATGTTGAAATTCATGTGTAGCGACTGATGAATCGTAATCATTAAGGATAACATGACCTAGGTTAAATAACACATCGTATGTAGTTGTTGCCTTGATTAATCGATTTTCCTAATTTGTAATACTACTTCCTAATTAAATCTAGAGATCGTATCCTATGTAATTCGATAGTTATGTTTAATTAATGATCGTATCTTGATTAAACAAAACCTAAGGAAAAAATCAAGTTAATTGTTAACCCATGATTAATAGTTGCTAGGAGAGGTTAAAGAACAACAAATTAATGAAATATGCTTAATTAGGGTGTAGGCTGAGATTGAACCAAAGAGACGGGTCCCTACTGAATTCCCCACTTTTATCATTTTTTTATATGCTTCCTTTAATTTGTTTTTATTAGTTAATTTCATTTTATTTTCTTCTTTCAAAAATCCAAACCCCCCGTTAAATCTAAATACCAGTTAATTTCATTTCATAAAGTTTACACACATTCTCTATAGGATCGACCTAGACTCATCAATACTAAAGTAGTAGGCCTAGTTATTTTATTTTGACTAGTGTAATGACGCGTGGTCAAAATTTAGCATCATTGCTGGGGAGTGTGATGTTTTAGTTTTTGTTTACAATTTAATTGGTGTTTTGAATATATTTGTTCGTAATTAATTTATTTTATGTTATTTTGTGATCTTCTCATTTTTTGTTTTGCGTTTGAAATTTTTTTTATATGGATGGAAGTTATTTCTTTTATAACTCATATTCTCAATTCTATAACAATGTTTGGACTGATCAACCTAACTTTTGTTATGGATGGGATAATCATCAAAATTACTTCCATGATCGTTTGCAGGACACATAACAATTCTTATACAAACCAGAAGCTTCCTGTCATGACTCTGGTCCATCTCTGGAAGAGTTGAATAATATTTTGAAAGCTAATACTTTGCAAATGTATCAGAATGCTCTACAATTCCAGAAGGATGGAGGACAATTTTCAAGAAATACACGGTCTAGCACCCAAGATTCAAAGAGCCAACAAGATTCAGGTGCATCTTTAGAAGAACTTGTTAAGAATATTGCTGCTAACAATTTACAATTTCAACAGGATATGTAGCAATTACAATAAAAGACCAAAACAAACCAACAGAGAATGGAACATCAAATAGGTCAAATGGCAATAAGTCTCAATTGACTAGAATCGCAAAGTGAAGAGGAGCAACCATATCAATCCCAGGTGTACCCAATATACATTTGTGCAGAAACATTGCAAACTGACGAGGAGCTTAAGAATTTTGAGGACAACGCTCAGCGAATTGCTTGTGTCAAAGAAGAGGAAAAGGAGCTTGAAGTAAAAAGGACACATTTTTAGCTGATAGGTAAGTACTGAGTCCATGATTATTTTTGAAACTAACTCTTTACCTTTACATAACAGATTGGAGGAGTTAAATGATGAGGAAAAAGGTGAAGAGATATTCAAAATATTTTCAAAGTGTATACACTCAATCAAGATTAAGAATTTGAGGATAGGGAAGACGTTGAATGAGGATGATGATCAATTAAGGCCCTATCCGGAACTACCTCACGTGGAGGAGTCACATTTGACACTTGAAGATCATAATTTTGTCATGTAAGAAGGAAGAAGGAGTCGAGCCAATGACCCTAAACAAAGGCACTTCTTGGGAGGCAACTCAAGGGAAGTAAATTTCTTTTCCTTTATATTTTTGCATTATTTTTTATATGCATGTGTGTTTTTTAATTTAATTGTTTTATTTTTTAAAATTTTTCAATCAAAATGAGAGAAAGAACAAAACAAATGAATTAAACATTTTCTCGTTTTCTATTGCTTCTGGGATTATATAATCATGATTAGAATGTAGATTGACTATATAATTTCATAGCAATTCTAGCATGTATTTTTACTCTTATGATTGGTCGATAGGCATTATCTTTAAAAGAGTAGTGATTAATGGTAGACAAAGCCGGTGAGATTTTCACAAAGCTGGTGAGATTTTGAGCCTTATTTGACTGACACATCCATATCAGTCTCATTACCTTTTGATAATGTGTGACCTTTATAACATGTACATCCTAATTTTTCATTGAATTTCTATTTGAGACCGTATTTTTATCACATGCATTAACATGGATATGATTAGGCATTCTTTATTTTTCATAAACTACATTAGCCAAATAACCTATCCTATTAACATGATTTTTTTCTTGATAAATATCTTTGACCTTTGGCCTTTCTTTTTGTATCAACCATAATACATGCTTTATACTTAACCAAATGTCCTACTCAAGCCATAAAGCTAGTGGAACATTTATAATTAGTGACTATGTGGATATACAAAAGTCTAAGTGTGGGGGTGTACGTATGTGAGGGTTGGTTATAATGTGGGATGTTATTTTATGTCTTATCATTGAAATTCCCATGTTGATGTAGTTTATTTTATTTTTTATAAGGAAAAGAAAAAAATAAAAAAAATAAAAAAGGGAAAAGAAAAGAAAATTAAAAAAAGAAAGAAAAAAATTAAAAAATTAAAAAATTTTCAATAAATGTATAAAGGAGGAATTCCATATGTGTTGAAAAGTTGTTTATGGTTTATGCATCTTCCTTGAGTTGTAATGAATATGTTATTTAGGTATATTAAATATGAGGTAGATATTAGCTATGAAGGTTCACTCTTGTGATTTCAATATATTGTTGGCATAAATTGTATGAGCGATTTCTTCAAATTGATATATGTTTCATGTGATTTGTGTATGAGAGCTTAATAAGGTTATGAAATATAAAATTTGCATTTGTCATAGTTGACGGTACCCAGATTTTTAGGAGTGTTACTTTGTTTCACTAGCTTTGATGACCTTCATTCTACTTGACCTAAATATATCTCACTTTACCTTTACCCACATTACAACCCTAAAAAGTCCTTTGATTTGTGATTTTGCATGTGAACATTAGTGGTGGAGAAATGAAATGATATACAAAGTTATGGATTGTTATGATCATGAATGGTGTTGAGTGTACCCATGAAAATATTTTAGTTAAACACATTTTCCGAGTCTACCATTAGATTGCTCAATTTTTAAAGATGATAAATGTTGATTGATCACAAGTAAAAGCTTGGAATGTTGACATCTTTCTATGATTTTTGAAATTCACTCATCTTCACTTTTGATTATATATTCTTGGAATATATGGAAAATGAGTAAATGCTTTAGGTCGATGAGCTTAAATTTGATGTTTTGCCCGAGGACGATCAAAAGCTAAGTGTGGGAGAAATTGATAGGTGCTTAGTTGATTATGAAATTATCCTATAATATTTAGCAAATATTGATATGAAATTGCTTAAGATATTCATTTTAACTCATATGTGATTTTAGGCACAATTTGGAAGCAAAGGAATTAAAGTGAGTCAAAAGCACGATATATGGGCCATTTTCCAAAGATCAATAGTTACTTGTCTTCATGGGGTGAGACAAAGAGAATTAAAAGAAAAGAAAAATGAAGACATGAAGAAAAGAACCAGATGTTGGGAGCACAATGGTGAAGCAAGGAGCAAAAATGACAGCTCAGCAAGGAGTAGAAAATGCAAAACGGCACAAACATAAGCAAAATCACCCAGCAATTGAAGGAAGAAAATGACAACGTCCAAGAAACAACGTGTGGAAGCAAAACGGCAATAGCTGGAGAAAGTTGTATGTTAAACACACAATGTTTTAGGTAAAATGCAGACAACGTAGACGTTGTCTTAATGCAGATGTTTTACTCAAAACACATAAAGAGCAGAAGAGGGATTTAAGAGGGGCGATGTTTATTTGTCCGATTAGATGCTATAGTGGGGCACAAGAGGCATGGGCGTGAAATAGATAAGGGTTTGTGGCTAGAGCTTCTGAGAAGCTGGAGAGCTGGGGTAGGCATGGAGAAGGGAAAGCATAGTGAAGAGTAAAATGTAGTGAACAGTGTCGTGACCCAAACACTACTTTGGGTGTCTAAACTTATGTGCCTTGCCAAATTTGCCCTTACACACTCTTACTACTTTAATACTTTAGTTCCCTTAACCTATGTCATATTATCTTACTAACATAATTAAAAAATATATTAATCTAGTGAGACCCCAAAATTAATTTAAGCATGCTTATTTATAAAAAAAATCAGGGGCCAACAATTACCTTCAGTTAAGAGGACTTCCTATAATCCTCTATTGCTCTAGATTTTCTTAGCCAAACTAGATATGATAGAAAAGGAAGGTTGAAAAAGCCAACCATTGAGGATTCCTAAGTATATGCTCATGCCTTAAGCATCTGAAGTTCTATATTAATAATGAATTGACCATCTTCGTCATTACAGGTAGGGGGTCACAAAAATGATGTCAAGGATTAGCTTGATCCTATAGAACCTAATTCTAGCTTCTACGAGATCCTAATGAAGATGGGAGATCCAAAGTTGGGCTACTATTTAAGGGCTACACCATGGATAGGAATACTGAGGGCAAGGAAGGAAACTCACTAGTAGGCGGAGATGGGGAGAGGGCTTCTAATCTCCAAAAAGAAGCCTACTTATAATGATTTCCTTCTAGTGTTTAAAAGGACTCAAAAGAGGATATTAGCTTAATACAAAAAAAACATCTTTTTAGCAAGTAGAATTTAACACATCAATTCAGTGTTGAGCAACTTCCCTAGATATTAGTCTTCCCATCATATGTTGCATTAAGTTATATCAAAATAATTAAGAAGTTTTTGAGAGACTTTCTTTGATTTTTGTTTAAGGATTACAATAAACATACCATGAAAAAGGTTAAATAGAGTGAATTAAGCATTTCAAAGAAGGAGGGAAGCCTAAGAATCATTCCCATTTAAACATATGAAACCAAGGCACAGAGTTAGGTAAGAAGTGTTGTATAAGGTTAGAGACAATAGAGAGCTTAATGCTCTATCTTCTTCCATTCCTTTAAAATCCTTAGTCTAAAAAGTCCTTAACAATAAGCCTTATGGCTTTAAATTCCCACATTGTTTATAATTTATAAGGTTTCTTGTAAAATTTGTTTTAACTCCAAATAGAAGGGACGATATTACATAGAGGAGAACCCCTTTTGGACATTTCTCCTACTTCTTTTGCAGATATCTTCTTAATTCTTAGTCTTTCATAATTTAAAGGAATATTTTTTATTGTTTTAAACAATTTAATCTAAGAGGGTGAATTATCTTATGGTTTAAAATCAAAAGGAAGTTACTCACTATTATTAGAATCAAGAGATTTTTTACGATCGTTAACATATGCTCACTTTAAAGATAAGAGGAGTCTATAAATCATCTCTTTTTTAAATAGGATATCTCTAATTTTGTTTTAAAAAGAAAGTTGCAGAGAGGACATTTCTCAACTTTACCATCAAGCTAGAATGAGATACTGCAATTGTCTTAAAGATCATTCAATTCATATAAAGGTGAAATATATTTTATAAAATAAGTTTGTGGAACACAATATATTCTTTATAGGGGGAATGATACATGATTTTTTTCAATAAGTTAAGAGAACTGTGGACATATTTATAGATTTATTTATACATATAGGAAAGTAGCTCATCACATAGAAAATTCACAAAATTTACAATTTAGGTATTGTCTTGCTTTGGGATTTGCTCTGAGGAAATCATTGTCTCGGCTTTCCATCTTATATCCCACAAAATCCTTTTTAAACTACACTTCTTTATATCTTTGCAATTAAAATCTTGCAGCAGTTTTATCCTTAAGGTGTATTAGCTAAAAGCTCTATTTGTAGGTGTTCTGTTGGTTGTTTCAGATTACTCAACTGCTTCGTTTCTTCTATAAACCCATTTGATTAATTACAATTTTGTTTTGTTTAAGAAAACACTAGGTTATTCTTGAAGTTACTAACGTTTGACCTGTGATAATGAATTCTTCAATTACACTTTTTGATTTGAACAAATAGAAAGGAAAACGTTCACCTAAATTATCTTTTGATGCTTAAATGTTCCATCTAAGCCATAAATGTTACAAATGTACACTCTTGGACTGGGTTTTAAGGAAACTATTTTGGTCCTCAAATATATATCTATGTAGTGCCCTTTCTTTGTAGTAATATCTCTAAAAATCTGCTTGGACTGTAAACAACTTAAAGTGGCCATCTAGTAATTTACAAAAGAAGTTTGATCCTTTTTTGAAAAATTAAAGGAATGATAGTAATGAAAAACAATAAGGGTTACAAAGAGTCCAATGGAAAGATCTCAAACATTAATAAGAAGATTGGAGAAACTTCCTACTAAAATAACACCAGTAGAAGTAACAAGGGATTAGTAACTAAAATTTCTCAAAATTAACTGACTTAAATCTCAAATAAAGTGTCTCCTTAATACTTTGAAGGATTACAATTGTTGTCTCCTTCTTAGTAACGAACTTATATTTGAATCTCTTATTATTCCTTTCAATTCATATCCCTTATGTTGGTGCATATTGAATGCACCGCAGAATAAATGTAACTCTGAGCAAAATGAAATGAAATGAAACTAAACTAAAAAAATAAATTAAAGAAAATGGTTAACAATGATGAAAGTGATGAATGCGTTTAGGATCTGGTTCTCATTTCAATCTCAGCCTGCATAAAAATAAACAGACATCAATGTCATGTTTTTTCACACCTCTATTAGATCTTTTTTTCGATAAATTAGTTATATAATTAATTAAGAATGAAGGGTATATGTACATATGTAGAGGTTATCTAAAAGATCTCATACCTAACTAGAACAAAATCAACCCACCCTAAAATCCTAGCTGAAAGTTGCAATCTAAAATAAATACATGCTCCACAATGCATTACATATGAAACGAAACTATACAAGACCATATACAAAACATGCCAGTATTAACAAGTTTCATACGCAGGATTGAGTATATTTCCTTTTCCGAACTTATCATTTGTTTAAAGCACTCTTGTAACATCTCCTTTCTATGATTTATGATATTACTTATTTGCACCCAACCTTCATTGAGGTCAGCTTCTACCTGAAAGGAAACATCCTTTGCAAAATACAGAAGTACAATCTATCCTTCTGGTTCATGCCACCAATGTATCCATACCCCATTCTTCTTATGAGGCATCTGAAAACACTACCAGGAGTATCAACTTACTCATACAAAAACTCAAAAAAATAAACTCGACAATTATGTACATTTTCCTGATGACTACGACCAGCAGAGAGTGTTGAAGCCTCTTTACTTTAGCTCTTTTACCTTGAAACCAACTTGCAATTTTCGTTAGACAAAAGAAAACAAAAACCACAATTTACCTTCTCTAAATGTTTACATAGAGTTGTTCCATAACTTGGAACATCACTCTTATGATAATGCTCCACACTTCCATAACTGTGTCTTGAAAGGTTTTGTGGTTCCTTTTTGTCCATAAGTTGCACACCACAATAGAAAGTAGGATGATAAAGATATTGGGATCAAAATTTCTGAAGCTTTGAATCTGATTGAACCAGTTTAGAATGTATTAGAGGCTTAACAGGTAAGGAATATTTATCTAGAAGTGGTTTAGCCAATGTAACCAAATTGATTTAGAGATTGGATTCAAAGAAGAGATGGTTGATAGACTCATTATCCAGGTAACATAAAGAGCAATGATTGCGAACAAAAGTATAAAGGAGCTTATCCCTTATTAGTAGTTTATCACGAAAAGTTAACCACAGGATGAAAGAGTGACTAGGGTTTGAACCTTTATGTCACACTACTTTATGCCAAGACACACTCTGAATAGAAGGTTTGATAACATTGTAAGCTAAAACATTATGTATGTTTTTTTGAATGATTAGCAATCCATTCCAATTGATCAAGTAGGGAGCAATCTGGAAGATACATTAGCGGCTCTAGCATACGGATGGTCTCGATTATGGCCTCTTGCTAGCTCCATCCATTGTCTCTGATAACATCAGTTACTTTTGCATTCATCGGGAGTTCTGAAGCATTGATCTCTCTAGGAGTTGATAGATCCTAGAGATGCCAAGGGTCCTACCATAAGAGAGTAGAATTCCCTTTTCCTATTCTAAATCTGAAATGATTCCCAATGAGATATCTAACATGAAGAAGCTTTCTCCAACTCTAAAAACTATTACCATTCGGTAAGACACTCTAGAAATTTTTCCTTATAAGAATAATGGAATGTGCCCATTTAATCCATATGGCTTCTCTATCATTAAAAAGAACCCAGATTCTTTTCCCTAACAAAACATTGTTCTAGGTTAACAAATGTTTAATCCCTAAACCACCCTCTTTTTTAGATCTATAAAGATCATTCCATTTAACTTTTACATGAGGTTTATACTCCAGATTCGCTGACCATAAAAAAATCCTTAGTTTAGACTCTATTTCTTTAATGATGGAGGTGGGAAGAATGAATCGACTAGACCAAAAGACCTGAAATGAAGAGAGAACTGAGATAACTAACTATAGTCTACCCACATAGGACAGAGTTTCATGGGTCCATTTGTTAAACCTTGAATCAATTATATCCAACAATGGCAAACAATCTCTCCTAGACAACCTACCTCTTAATAAAGGAACTCCTAATACTTCATAGGGAGATAACCTCTTTTGAGACCTGAAATTGTTTCCAACTGATGGACCAAATGATCCGTACCATGAGACAAAAAGAACTTACTCTTATTGAAGTTCATGTTGACATCAAAAAATTTGAGAAAGTGCACAAGTAATTAAGCAATGTATTCACCGAAGTTGGATTAGCATGACAAAATAATAAAAGATTAACAACAATCTCTATTAACCCTGATTTTTCCCTTAGATTCGGTTTAACTAAAACAAGCTTTTTATCTAAACCTAACAGTCGAACAACCTAGAACAAGCTCTCTAGATTTAATCGAATAGTTGTGTTAAGAATAAGAAAAATAGATCAATCTAGGCAATAACCATACAAGCTCAAGTCATTTAACCTATATTATGTTATCCCTAACGATTTAACACCATTAGTTTCCACAAATGAATCTATAACACAACAATTACGTATTGTATTTAAGATTCTACCAATGGGTTCATACACAAACAATTAAACGATAACAAGAATACTAATTATCAATACATGAATACCAAATCAATAGAAATAGAATAATGTAAACAACCCCTAAAAAGAGATGAAACAATGATACATAATGACAATATGTTTAAATGTGATCCTTAGCGTCAATTTCACCTCAAAACCATAATAGGAAATTAAGCTTAGCCCTCCATGGGTCACTCTTTCAAAGAGTGAGTGCTCTACCCCCTCCACGAAGTTCCAAAATCATTCATCCCTCTTTTATTGTAAAAAATTTCAATTTACAGCAAAAACTAGGTTTATGGCATATGCACGGTTGTGTGCACAATCGTACATCCCAAAATATTTGAAAATCTTGAAGATACATAGTTGGATACATAGATGTGTCTTCTAATTGCATACACAGTCGTATAAATATATACATGGCCGTTTATCTTCCAAGTTTTGCTGAATTGTTATTCTTCTTATGATTTCTTGTCCAATCCTCACCCTAATCTATCTCTTTCTTATTCCATAAGGTTAGTTGAGTTTGAACATCAAAATGTTGACTCAATGAATGTGCTCTTTAATTCATTTTAACTTTTATGCTTCTAAATTGTACCTAAAATCAAATATGAACTAAAATGGGTATCTTAATCATTTCACAACAATAATAACTAAATGTTGAGAAATGAATGTATAAACAATTAAGCATATAAAGGACCCCAAAGCAAAGAAGAAAATCTCCAAGTTTTTATAATGGTTCTTCAGATGATCCACTAACCATTGAATGGTATTTGAGAGTGAACTACATGTGAGGTCCCATTGCAACATCTTTTGATCTCTTTCCAAACTGAAGAAGCATAGTAACACTCACAAAAAACAAGTGATCGCTAGTTTGATCACAATCCTTCACAATCAGGAAATGCAACCAATCCATTTTACTTAGTCTATTTTTTTTATTATAATCCACAATAGAAAGGAGTTTAAATTCCTAATCTGCTTGTTGGAGATATTGGAAAATTGTTTCCCTTTCCAAATTAAAGAGACAGTTAGAATTATAAATATCTGGTAGATAGGTAGGTTTATACCTCAACAAGTCCCAAGGAAGAGGCTAATTATTATTTTGTATCACTTTGAAGACTTTGTTATACAAATAACCAAGAGATATGGCTAATGAGGGTGCAATTTTGTGGTTCAACTGATCGACCATAGCTTGTCCAATTATTGTTACAAATCGAAGTTTTCTCACCATCGCCCAGTTTCCTTGTTTACTACACACCTTTTTCGTAAATGGATTCTGACGTGTGTTTTCGTGATAGTAAAGCAGACGTATTTACGTTTAATGGACATTCTTTCAAGAATAAGTGCATTATGTGTTATAATCCTCGCTGCGTCTGTTGCATGCTTTGTGGGATATGGATTGGAACCGTTACGTTGCAGGAGAGTCGTCCTTTGCACAAAAGAACATCTAAATGGTGGTGACTTTAGTGTTTCATATCTTCCCCAACTAAACAGACAATATCTGTAAGAATCCGGAGTTCAACAAATTATGTTCCCTTTAACCGGAAAACAGGGTATGCACATGTTAAAGTTATCTGATTTATTATTACGATTACATCATGCATTCCATAAAATTAGGCAACAATAAATTATTATCAGCAATGTTTTAAAAACCTCTTCGGACCTTCCAGTCCGACCGAAAAACCTCTGAACCGATCATTGGTCTGGTTCGGTTTTACCTACTAACCTCTCTGTATAAAAGCCGGCCGGTTTAACCTTTTTCGGTCAGATCGGACAGTCCGGTCCGGTCTGGTTTTTATTTATATCTCTGTCGAACGACGACTGAAGCTCGGGAGTTGAGGTGAGCGTGTCCGTCGACTCGATGATGGAGTTGGATTGGCCGGGAGAGGAGAAGAAGAAGCGTTGGGAGGCAAAGACGGTGGCGAGATCAGGAGGAGAGTTGATGTCAAAGTCGGAGTCGGTGTCGGTGTCGGTGTCGGAGGAGAAGGAGGAGTTGGTTGAGTGAGTGCTGAGGGACTTGGAGGTGGAGGTAGAGGAGAGGTCATAGACA
>JANZLF010000221.1:26639172-26650428 GCA_026546835.1 Erythroxylum foetidum
TTTTGGATGTAAGGATTGTAAGATATAAATTTGTAAAGTTTTGTTATGGTTTAGGTTAAATGCTGATTTCATAAACCTTAACTGGACAGCCACATTAATGGGAGGATTTGACCTAGTTAAAGATGGAATTTGGTCCTAATTCCTTCTTGAGAATTGTAGTATATTGTATGAGCTTTTTATTGCTATATGGTATGGAATTTTTTGCCATGGGGATTTGGAGTTATGAATTTTGAAAGATTGTGTTATTGTTGAGAATAATTTTGGTAGGCACAAGCTTTTCTTGAGAATTTGATTTGGTTAGAGCTGGAATTGGCTTCCAAGTTGTTAATGAAATATGTAGAATTTTTTTTGTCCTTTTGATTGATATAAAATTTGGAATTTTTGGCAAATGGGAAGAAAAGTTATGATTTTTGCAAAAATACTGCATTGTTGTAGTAAATGTGTGACTAGGCAGTATCTTTGAGTGCTTTTTTGACCCCTTTAGAGGTCGATTTGATCTTTGAATCCTTCGTGAAAATGGTAGAGCTGTCTTTTATCTTTCCAACGGTACCAAGTTTGCAAAATTTGGAGTTTGGAGTCAAAGGTTAGAAGTTAGGAAGTCAGGATCACGTGACCGATCGCTCGCCCGCTCGTCTGCTTGGGCGAGCGCACGAGCGATCTCCCGCGCGGGCCCGCTCGGGCGATCGCTTGTCGATCGGCCGCGGGGTCGATTTTTGGCCGACCGACCTCTCTTCTTTCTTTTGGCCATAACGTTTTCATCCGACCTCCGATCGACCTGATTTTCGAAGCGTTAGATTCCTAAGACATTTCTCTATCTTTCCATACCAAATTTATGATTTTTGAGATCAAACTGAGAAAGGTCGATCGGATCTAAGTGAGCAGAACAGTTAGAAAAGTCTGAACATGCTTCAGTAATTTGGAGATATTTTGAGCTATAGAGCTCCAATCGATTTGATTCTTATTTCTAATTAAACTAGAGACATAGATCTACAAATGTTAAGAAGAGGTAAGACTTCAATTTAGCACCTAATATGTTCAATTTCTAGAGTGAAGTTACATGTAGTGTGTTGGTCTGAACGTGTTTTGGGAATATCTTTTCCGTCTGACATCCGATTGACCTGATTCTCGAGGCATCAGATTCGTGAAATATTTAATTTCATTTATTTGTGAAATTGAGAATTTTTAGAGTAGAAATTGACGGGAATTGGTTAGGTCGAAGTGAGGGGACCGAGTAACGATTTTTTCAATCCATGTTTTATTAATAATTGGACCTATAGAGGTCCAAATTAAACGATTTTGATGTCTATGAGTTTCTAATGTTTAGAGGAAATTTTTGTGATGAGAATTTGTGCAATAGTGCCGGGAATGCCACGAACATGCATTGTACACATCTAAATTGCTACATGTGCATTATTTAATATTTCCGATTGTGCATTTGGTAATATGTGATTATTGTGTTTGTTATAGAGACACAGTTGGAACGTCATCCCACGGACGTTGCCGAGACTTCCCGACATTAGCTCGGAAGTTATTTGGTGAGTAACCTGGATGGTTTCTTGATTATTAATTGTTTATATTTTACACTTATAACACTGTGGAGAATAATGGTGGGATTTGCTTTGTTTATGCCTTATTCTGAACCGAAGGTATCTGATGTATTAGGAGATTTTGACATAGAAGTGATATATGTGATTGGGATGTGATTAATTGTGAACTACTTGTGTGAATGTGGTAATTTGGGACCGAATATGATGTGGGCTTTGTTTTATATTGCCATGTGCATTCCATGCATATTGCATGATCAGTAATTGACAGTTGTGACTGGAGCATCCACCGAGAGCTTAAAGCTCAACGTAATTGGGTCTCGAGCCCACAGTGATTCAGAGCCTCAGGCTCACCGATTAATGCTCCCTTTTTGGGACAGTTTAGGTGTTTGGTCACAACAACGTAATAAATTGAAAAAAGGGTCACATACGCATTACATATGCATTTGACTGAATATCTGTGATTTGAGTGAAAAGCCAAAGGCTTTGTGTTCATGTAAATAATCATGTGGTACATATGAATGAGTTATTATGCTATACTGTGATTTGTTTGACTATGCATGAATTGGGTGAACCATCGATGATGGTTCCTCACTGAGTTTGCAAACTCACCCAAAATTGCAAATTATTTTTCAGGACCGAGAGAGTAGACTCCTAGCTCCAGAGAGACTTTTCCTGCCGTGTAGATCGTGTTGGTAAGAGAAGTCATGACTTACAGGTCGGTCAGCTGGCAATTTTTAGGGATGACCTAGTTAGGCTTTTTGTAGTAGATTTCTTTTGGACTACTGTACAGACAGTAAAAAAAACTGACAGTTATGTAAATTACTACCGTTGATGATATGAAATGAGAAAAGATTATGGTTTCAAAAATTAGTGATTTTTAGTATTGATGCTTTATGATTTGATGCCATGTGAGGTACAGTAATGATTGTTCGTAGTTCACCCTTATTGTAGGATATGTATCGGAATGACCTACGGGCGTCCCGGTGTATACCCTATAGTAAGGGGATGCTACAAAGTATATATCACTAACAAAACTTGATCATAAACAACCATAAGGACTGTCCCTTGATGACTAAATCTCCCTCATTCACATCATAATCAAATAACCCTTTCCATCCAATTTTAGAAGGAAAGACTAATTATGATTAACTATACAAACCAAGTGCATTTCCTCTTTAATAATTTTATTTAAACATATCTTTTTCTTTCTTTTTTTATTTTTTATTTTCTTTTTTCAACAAAAATTGAAATAAGCTACATTAATATTGGAATTTATTAATAAGACATAAAATGATATCCCAAAAATTATAACCAACCCACACATATGCATACCCTACATTTATACTTTTATGTATCCACAATCATCAATCATCAATAATCAATAACTACTCCACTAGCTTTAAGGCTTAGGTAAGTCATTTAGTAAGTTAAAAGTATGTAACATGGTTAACATAAAAGGAAAGGTTAATAAAGCTCAAGAGGGCTTAACAACAGAAAAAATCATATCAATAGGTAGGCTATTTGGATAATGTAGCTCATAAAAGAAAGAATATCTATATCATTGTCATGTTAATGCAAGTGATAAAGATGCGGTCTTGAATAGAAGTTCAAAGCAAATCCAGGCGTACACGTCATGAAGGTCACACATAAATAAAAGACAATGAGATTGATATGAATTTTTCAGTCCATACAGGCTTAAAATCTCATTAACTTGTGTCTATCCACTAGTCACTACTCTTCTAAAGATAATGATATTAACTAATCACAAGAGTAAAAGTACATGACTACACAGTCCTAGAAGCAAAGATAATGATATTCACTCTCTAATTATTACTACATAGTCTCAAAAGCAATAAAGAAAGAGAAAATGTTTGTTTGTTTGTTTGTTTGATTCTCTCTTTTTTTGTTTGAAAACTTACAAAAAATGTAAGAAACAAACAAACTTAAAAATACACATGCATATCCTAACAAATGTGAACATGTAAAGGAAAAGAAATAAACTAACCTTGGGTTGCCTCCCAAGTAGTACATTTGTTTATTGCTGCTGGCTCGACTCCTTGTTTTTCTCATCACATGACAAAATTATGATCTTTAGGTATCACAACCTTTTGGAAGTCATTTCTCTTTGCTTATTACCAGTCAATAATCATTCCCTTCAAAAACTGAGCAATCTAGGGATAGAATTTGACAAAATGTGTTTAAATATGATAAATTCATGGGTACACTTAAATACCATTCCTGATCATGACATTTCACAACTTGGCATATTATTTCATTTCTCCACTACTAAGATTCACATGTATAATTGTTTTAGGTTGTAATATGAGCAAAGGTTAAGGTGAGGTGTATTTGGGTAATGTAGCATAAAATCTAGTAAAGCTAGTGAAGTAAGAAAAACACTCAATATAACATAAAGCACAAAAACCAACATTCACTTAAAACTGTGTATATAAACTATGATGAATGCAAAAATTATGTTTCACATTCAAGCCTTCACACCATAAACCACATGAAGTATATATCACTAAGAAAACTTGACCATAAACAACCATAAGGAGTGTCCCTTGATGACTAAATCTCCCTTATTCACATTGTAATCAAATAATCCTTTCCATCCAACTTTAAAAGGAAAGACTAATTATGATTAACTTTACAAAACAAATGCATTTCCTCTTTGATAATTTTATTTAAACATTTTTTTTCTTTTTTTTTCTTTTTTCTCTTTTCTTTTCCTTTTTTCAACAAAAATTGAAAGAAGCTACATTAATATTGGAATTTATTAATAAGAAATAAAATGACATCCCAAAAATTATAACCAACCCACACATATGCACACCCCCACACTTATACTTTTGTGTATCCACAATCATCAATCATCAATAATCAATAACTGCTCCACTAGCTTTAAGGCTTAGGTAGGTCATTTAGTAAGTTAAAAGTATGTAACATGGTTAACATAAAAAGAAAGGTTAATAAAGCTCAAGAGGGCTTAACAATAGAAAAAAATCATATCAATAGGTAGGCTATTTGGATAATGTAGCTCATAAAAGAAAGAATATCTATATCATTGTCATGTTAATGCAAGTGATAAAGATGCGGTCTCGAATAGAAATTCAAAGCAAAGCTAGAATGTACATGTCATGAAGGTCACACATAAATAAAAGACAATGAGACTGATATAAATTTTTCAGTCCATACAGGCTCAAAATCTCATTAACTTGTGTCTATCTACTAGTCATTACTCTTCTAAAGATAACGATATTAACTAATCACAAGAGTAAAAGTACATGACTACACAATCCTAGAAGCAAAGATAATGATATTTACTCTCTAATTATGACTACAAAGTCCCAGAAGCAATAAAGAAAGAGAAAATATTTGTTTGTTTGATTGATTCTCTCTTTTTTTGTTTGAAAACTTAAAAACATGTAAGAAATAAACAAACTTAAAAACACACATGCATATCCTAACAAATGTGAACATGTAAAGGAAAAGAAATAAACCCCAAGTAGTGCATTTGTTTATTGCCGCTGGCTCGACTCCTTGTTTTCCTCATCACCTGAAAAAATTATGATCTTTAGGTATCACAGCTTCCACTTTCTCAACTTGAGGTTCTTCCCTATCTTCATAATCTTAATCTCTACTAAGTCACTGCACTCTTGGAATATCTCAAATATCGCTTCACCCTTTTCATCCTCGTTTAATTTCTTTAACCTACTAAGTAAAGGTGAAGGGTTACTCTTAATAATAATTAGGAATTCAGTACTAACCAACTTCCAAATTTCCACTTTACTCCAACTTCCACCTATTTGCAATCTAGTATGTTGCGTATCAAGTAGTCAGCAAAGCGCAACCAATCATTGGGACGAAATCAAGTCTCAAGCAGAAGGTGAAGGAACAGAAAGGCAAATTTCAGAGCACTCTTCCCAATATACACAGAAGAGGAAGGTATTCGTTTCCAATCCCTTAATGTTAAAAAAATAATAGTCCCGAAATATTTTGATTTTAATAGCTTGATAGGCTAGAATTGCAAGATAGGGTAGAGAATCTAACAAAAAGAATTCAGTAGGCCAAGTTTATTCACTTCCAATATACTATCTACCAGGAGCTCACTTTCGAATTCTTCACTTCCCTTTAATTCAAACCTAGTAACCCTAAGGAAATGTGGTTTAGGTTGCGGGGACAAACTTATGAAGTAAACATTGAAATCATGTGTGATATTTGTTGGTTCCCTGAATCTTCCATTATTAATCAGCACGATGATTTTTGTGCTTCTCGGTATTGTAATAAGCTCAATAGGTTAGAGCGATTCGACACTAAGAATGCCCACAACAACATTATACGAAACTATGAGCACTTGTTATTGCCTATTCATGTGTCAAACGGTTTTTGACAAATCAAAAACCAATAAGTGTTCATCAAAGGAACTTTTTCTGTTATGGTGCATGGATGAGAACATCCTAGTATGCACCTTCACACATATGTTGAATGCTATTGTTGCGACTCTACATAAGAGGAGCAACAATTTGGATATGGGGTACTTGGTTTTGGTTTCTGCCATTATTGAGTACTATGGTAGTAGCCTAACTATCTACCTCCTTGATTTTCTAAATCACCATCATTTATGGCATTCTAAAATCCTAAATTTCCATAACATGGAACTCTGGGACATTAACCAAAAGAATCATGTGAAGATTAGAGCTAGTCAGGTGAGTTCTGGCACAGTGCTGCCTTAGCAGGTAGAGGAGGACTCAACTAGCGAGGAGTTCAAAAAGGAAGAAGACACAAAAGAACTTGGTTGGAAGAAAGTGCTCGATATAATCTCTACCATCACCAAGGTAATTACAATTACACTTGCAGAGGCTCTAGAAGGATGAAGGAGATGGCTCGCACACAACGACATCAAAGCCGAGATATACGTCATATTCATCAATACTTAAAAGGTCAAGGCATCCATCTACCACCTCCGACACCATCCCTGCTTTCGGTTGGATCAAAAAAGAAAGCATGCAAGATTTGGTTAAATGGTAGATTTCAAAACTTTTTTAGAAATCATAGCACAACGGAAGCAAGATAGCCAAACCAAGATGCATAGCCACACATGATATGATATAAGGAAAAAACATTTGCATACTAACAAGATAAAAAATTTTATTGACTCCTTCGCTACAACTTTAACTCCTTACTATGCTATCTTATCCTCGGCAATGTATCCTCTCCTTGCTATAGCCTTGCTTGTGAATCCTTTCCTTTGTCAATCTATCATCTCCTTGTTGTTGTATCCTCAACCAATTTGATCTACCACTTGTTCTTCTTAGACAACTCGGTTAACAATATCCTTTGGTGGGAAAGGAGAAGAAAACTTTGGAGGAGATTTTTCTTAGAAGAAAGAAGCCAAAGATGAGACACCTCTTATGCAATTTTCGACTATAGCAAGCAAGATAGGTTAGAGAGAGACCAAAATGCAAGAACATCTCTCTTACAACTTGTCAATTTCGTTTATGCATGAAAAGAAGGAAAAGAAAAGCATCAAATGAATCACTTCTTTCATTAATTAAACATAAAGAAGCCATTAAATGAAACTCTTCTCATTTGTCTTTAAGATGGCTATATGAAAGACTCTTAACCTAAAATGACATGTCAAATTTGGTTTTAGTAGTGATGAAAGATGGAAGATGATCCATCCACATCTTTCATCTTCAATCAAATGAATGCTAAAAGATTACATTACATGCCATCATTAAAAAATAACCATTAAATCATTTAATAGTAAGATCATAACTCCATTTAATGATGATAAAGCATGATAAATACCATCTTTATTTAGCTATTTAATGTAAAATGTGCAGCTGCACATTCAGCCCTAATAAAACCCAAAATACACCTTCCATTTCTTTAATAATTTTTTAATTTAATTAATCAAATTAAACCAAAGTCTAGCCCATTTTTAAATGTTCATTTAGGCTTCTATTTAACCATTAATTAGTGTAAGCCCAACAATTAATTATGGGCTTTAAAATCTCCATTTATATATCTTACTTTGCTTGATAACCTTCCTTGAAGCCAAGTGAAAATTCTTATTGGACTTAGATAATTCAAGTTCCAATAAGCCCTGAATTATTTTAATCTCATTAGAATTAATTTTAGCTTATGAACTAAATGTCATTTCACTAAAGACAATTAGTTGAGCTCTTAAATTACTAAATATTATGAGAAAACATATTTCAAATAAGATGTCCAATTGCAAACCCTATTATAAACCTTATTATAGCTATCCACACAACAAAGGGTAAAATTACTGTTTTACCCTTATGTTGGTTTTTCCTTCCAGATCTCTCATTTTACTCTATATGCTGATTAACACACAAGATCTCATCTTGACGTTAAGACTTGATGGGTAGCTAGTCCATCAAACTACTGGTGCCAGTTTAATCACTAATCTCTATAAAACATCTAGAAATGATAATATCACTATAAACCCTTTATTTGAGTGAATGTTCCCTGATACATGTTTCAATTAATAATTCCAACATGTAGACATTGGATTGATGCTTTGTAAAAATCCATTTTGATCATATCAAGAATTATAATGAAACACATATGAGTTCACCACTCATTAAGATTATGGTCCATAATAAGCAAATGCTAAAAATGTATGTTTTATGATTAAACTAATGACCTACTTTATTCTTTAAAACATACATGATTTCAGATTCATTTAATAGTGCCATTATTGATAGTCGACTACTATCATGATATGAAACTCATCATTTCCTTGAAGCAAACTCTTTTACTTGCACGGAGATAAATTGCAACACTACAATCTAAACCATAATCAAACGACCAACTTGATTATTCAATTGTGAATCAATAAATTTATATTTTAATAATATATATGTTTCCCATACATCTTCATGTATATGTATATTATTAACAAAAGATTCTTGGTTCCTTATAACTAGTTATATTATGCTAACACAAGTAAAACCAAACTGTTTTGTTTTATTAATAATAAATATTTTCATTACAAAATTGTAATTGAAGAAGTTTAAGTTACGTGTAAATACACTTGCCTTCTAGGGCAAGTTCGAAGGATTATCTCAGTTTAAAAACTAACCCTAAGATTTATGAAAAATGAGAAAAATCAAAGAGTTAAATAAAATAAATAGAATAGAATAGAAACAAAAAGGAAAAAATTAGAAAATTAATAATGACTAGATTAATAAAATCTAGGTTTTCCTAATATTATAATTCCCAATAACAAAGCCAAAAATGTGATTATGTATGATATTACATGTTTTAACTAAAAGTGCATGGTGTAGCTATAGATAGCACTAGTAAGTATAGTTTGATCCAAAACGATTGTACCTACTAGTATTAACATTTTTCTATTATCTAACCACTGAATAAAGTTGTGGATTTAATTTCAACTAAACTAAACTAAACTAACAAACTAAGGTTTAATATAATAATGAACTAGGATAAAGAAAGCACTATGATTAAACAATATCAAACAAGTAGTACCTAGATGGTGAATCCCCCTACGATTCCTTAAAAATTATCCCTTTATCTGCATTTAGATTATTGATTATGGACCATGGAAAGATAATGTATAAATTTTTATTTCGTCTTTATGGCCTATACATTTGTTAATCGAAATGCTTATAATGTTTACTTTGCTTTTGCACCTTAAAATTAGCCCATGATAAGAATCAAAGTTCACTTTATTTAACAATAAGTACAAAATTAATAATAATAAGAATAATAAATTTAAAATTAAGAAGTAGATAATTAATAATAAGTGTAATTTAAGTCTACCATATCCACATATACAAATCTCATAGTTGCACTATTCACGAAGCTTGTGGAGATCCCGGAGGTAATGGGGTTGGAGATGGCACGTCAAGTCCTTGTATCTCCCAAAACTTATACATTTTGTCACTCACGTATCGCAGATCCTGGGATATCTAGTCCATTCGCTAATTCGTTCAATTCAACTGCTGATTCATTTCATTTAACTGCTGCTGTGTATTTCTGTTGTTTTGAACCATGAGTGTGTAAACCATAGCCTAACTAGGTTGCTGTTGTTGTTGTGGTTGTTGTTGTTCCTCCTCATTTGATGACAAATCGTCTATAGGTTGAAATGTAGAACTTGAAGCTGCACTTGAAAACCTGTGCTTCACTGTTGTATGTGTCCGAGGATCTCAGAGTTGCATGCTGTTATGTTCTATGATCTTCGAACGTTTAAAGTACGGTAAATCAAAATACTGATAATCCACAAAAGTTAGTTCACTAACATCAATCTCAAAATGTTGAGCCAAAGCAGTGGACAAATAACCCATTCCTAAATTGTTTCCCTTTCTTCCCATTAATTGGATCAAAGTTTGAGAAACATAAGCAAACATGGTTGGCTTATGCCTTTCATCGATGCACCATAATAAAAACAGCTCCTTCGTCGAGCATTTAGTACTTTGCCTTTTCCCAAACACAGCAGAACACATGAATTTATGCACAAGCAACCGTTCCGAACTAAGAATGTTTGCATTTGATGCAATATGAGGATTATACTCTTCCAAATCAGTTAAATATTTCCAATAAGCACTACATGATGAGAATAACTGATGGCCATCTTCTACCTGTTTTTGTGCAAAACCAAATAGTTGTCCTAACAAATTCTCATCCAAACAATAAGCCTGGCCTCGTAATCTAAACCATAGTTTCTTAGGTTTGCTTGACTCAAACCTCAAAGAAGTGAAAAACTCTAGTGTCAGTTCACGATAAATAGGGTAACTAATGTGCGTAAATTCTTCCCATTTACCTCTATCACATAATCTCAAGAATTTATCTTTCAGCACTATTTGTTCTAGCACATCAAAATTAAAATATTTAGGTACTTCAATGGTTTTAATCCTCAGAAAACTGTACCTCACATCTTCTTTGTTTGAGAAAATGGAAAAAGGGGCATCATAAACAACTACAATGTCTGCAGCATTATGCCCTCTGATCTCAGCTATGATGGTTTCCTCAAATTTTCTAGATCTTCGAGGAGACATAATGACATTAAATGCTACAAATTTCAGAAAACAACCCATTTCCAATTGACAACAACCTAACTTCAGTGGTGTAACCCTCAACTTTAGATATCAAGAAATCAAAAATTCATGCACAAATACACGTTCATCGCAGAACAAATCTCAGTCCCAGGAGAAGATCAGAGAACGCCGGTAAAAAAGGAAGAAACGAAGAAGATAACCTAATTTCTATTTGATTTTAAACAATGAAACTGACGACTGATACTTGCCTTTTTGTTTTCTTTTAATTTATTAAAATATTTACAAATTTTTAATTTAAAATATTCATTTCTAATATTTTAACTAACATAATTGTTATTATTCTATCATAATAAGAAGAATAATAAAATTAATAAATTCAATAATAAAAACAATAAAATTAATAATAATGAGGAATTTAATAATAATAATAATAATAATAATAATAATAATAAATAAATAAAATACATCAGAATAATTTTATTTAATAATAATAAGTATATATACTCAAGTATAAAATTAATAATACTAATAATAAGTCATAATAAAAATAATTAAATTAATAATAATAATAAATTAAATAATAATAAGAAGAAAATTAATAATAATAAGCAATTTTATGATAATAGAAATAAAGATATATGCATTTAATCATAATA
>JANZLF010000221.1:26685563-26701747 GCA_026546835.1 Erythroxylum foetidum
AATGTCTTAAGTTTATTATAATCTTTTTTATTATTTCTTACTAACTAAGATCCTGATTTAGTTAAAATCTATCCACATTACTTTAGACCATTATTAATTATTGAATTAAATTAGTATGTAAAATAAAGAAAGTTAGAATAGACTTGTTTTCATAAGTCATATTTTTAGTAATAATTAAGATAATTAATTTGAATGAAAATTTCTTATTATTTATACAAAAGACATTTTTGTGAGTTTTTGCGCCTAAAGAGCAAATACATAGTTAGTTAAGGATATTTTATTCTTTCATGTGTGTTATCATGCAAAGTTGGATAATTGTAAACTTATTTTATTATTCATATAAAGCATTGAAATGATAAAGGCATTGAGACTAAACCCTTCTCTAGTATATTATCTTGATTATTATCCTACTATCATATTTTATTGTTTAAGAGTAACCACTTTTGAGACTTAATCTTTTCATTGAATATAATCCAATTATTAGCTTTTACCTTAATTTTATTGAAAGCCTTTTTATTATTGAATCTTGAAGGATTTACATTTAATTGCTTGTTTGAACATGGACTATATTGAAGAATTTTAGAAAAAGGTCTAACATTACTTTATTGTTGGTACATGGTGAATGCTCAATAAAATAAAATATATAAATAATATAGTGCAAGCATAATAAAAAATAATTTTAGTTATTGTATCGATGGAATTATGGTATGAAGGACCTATATTGTGAAAAACTAATTTACATGTAATTTTGTTTTTATAAATTTCTTTCAATGTTATCACCCTTTTAGTATCGTTATCATACCTTTACCTAAGCCTCACTAAAACCATATAACAAACCTTTTGATTTTTGTTTCTACACTTTCCTCCTTAAAACCTTATAGCAAGCTTATGGTTAAGAAATCTTCTTTATATTAATTTAAGACTCCTTACACTTTCCCCCTTAAACACTTTGAGAGCATTGAGTGAATTCTTGTTGACGGTACAAAATTTTGTACTTTTGATTTCAAAAAGATTGTTTATGTGATTGTTATTAATATTGACTTATAAAGGTTGATTTTAGGATATCTTGAATCTAATTATATGTTAATTTGATTGATATGATATGACGGTCTAGGTTAAGGTCAATAAGGGATGAATGTTCATACATTTGATGATTTAGATTATGACTTGCTTGATGATAAGCAAAGATTTAAGTGTGGGAATGTTTGATTAATGATTAATTGATGACATTTATATACTTATATTTTAGTGTTTCTTTGCTTGTTATTTAAGATTTTATAGTATTTTTGGTAATTATTTTGCTTCACTTATGTTTTAGGTGACAATTACCTTCATAGACAAAGAGGAGAAGTATTCGGGTGAAAATGTAGCACAAAATGGAAGAATTGAAGTAATATTAGAGATATATAGTCATATATAGTGACCATGTGAGTCACCTTGAACGTGTGGAGCTTCAAAGACTCAATTCCTACCTATGTTAAGTTTCACGCCCATGCAAGTTAACATACACAACTGTGTATATTGTCCATGTAAACTTTTGGTGTGAATTAAGCTATTTTTAATTAAAGATATACAATCATCTATATAACTATGTAAGTGCTCGTATATATCCTAGAAGTTGTAATTTATTGCTATATAAGGATATTATTAAAGGTTCGAAAATCGAAAGGTAATTGAATTTAAAAGGAAGTAATTAAGACCCATCATAGACACCTAAAAAGGAAGAAGAATCACAAAAAGGGGCAATAAATTTTCTAGCACAAGGAAAAGAAAAGAAGATTCCATATTTTGTTCTAAACTCTTTTGTTATATCCTTATTATTGTTAAATATTTATGATGATTAGATTTGGATATTTAGTTACATCTATGGATTGCTAAATTCCTTCTTTTAGGAATTACTCTTGAATTATTTGTTAAACTTTATATTCTTGATATAATGAATATGCTTGTGATGCTATCATTTTATAATCAATTTAGATTAAGAGATTGAATTGATTGCTTCAAATCCAATTAAGTAGTTTGGAGTAGTTTTGAGAGATTGAGAGATTGCAACTCAACTTTTATATATTTCAATTGAGATTACTTGACTAGATCTCGAGAAAGAATAATCATAACTATAAGATATCTAGGACCAAGTGTTATTAAATCAAGAAGGTAAAGGGAAAATAAATAAGGATGGAACTAATTCCTAGCTTTCATTATTAATCAATCAACCAATTTTACTACTACCTAATAAATAGTTATATATAGTTTATTCATTAATTCTTTATTTTTAGTTTAATTTTTTTATTAATCATCTTATTGTTTACCTTAGAACAAACTTTACAAGAATTTTTGAGTGACTCTATAGTCCTCATGAAAACGATATCTTTTATGCTATAAGATATAATCTGTACACGTGCAGTATTGAAAGTTTTCAATATAAAATTGTCAATAACTTTCTATTTAAGTTAAGAGTAACGAAATTAATTTGCTTGAGGATAGAAAAATCTTAAGAGAAGAGCAACCTTGGCGAAGAAATAAGAAAAACATCAAGAATCATCAAGAACTTCAAAGACTAAAAAATTGTGAATATGTTTCCTTTAGTTTTTAGGTTTTTTTTGGTAAGATAGTTTTTAGTTTTTTTTATTGCTTATTATAGATTTTCTTTACTTTATCATGAACTGATTGTGATATTTATCTATGTGGAATGGACCCTATAACTTTATATCTTGAATTGATTTCTTCATTTAATAAAAGATTCTAGCTTTTTAAAAATTGTTCATATTTTTATATTATGTTGAATTGAAAGAACGAGAGTTGAAGATTCAATATTTGGATTCATATATTAAGATTATGAGATGATGTGTATGAATAAATCATAACATATATATTAAGGGTTAAACAGGTTACTAAAAATCAAATCTTTTTAGGTTAGGTTGAAACTTATCATGAATATTTACAAAGTGATTTAATGTGTTCTTAGGATGTTTTCATTAGAAAGTGGTTTTGGTCAAATCAATTTAAAGATATGTACTGTATTTAAGAAAGAATGTAGATGTAAATCAGGAATTTCCATTGGTCCAAAGAACTAGGATTAATGATTAAAGTTAGAGATCCATATTGCTCCAATGCTACATAATCAAACCCTAAATTAAAATACATAATTAGAACTAAAAGTTGTGACTATACAAGGAAAATTTGTTGATTGTAATATTGCATTATAGAAGGAAAAGTTTTGAGGAAAGAAAAATTTCATTTGTTCCTTTACACATTTGTCGGTTCCTAATTACTTAAATATCCAGTACATACAATTGACTATATTTAGTGGGGCCCTTAACGTTGTATATAGATGTGGTGCATATCCACAGAGACAGCCATGTCTTCCAGTCAGAGATTACCATGGTGATAACTTCTGCAATCTGCAACCTTTCACTGCCCATAGTTTCCTGCTCCTCCTCGTCTTCTTCTTCTTCCTCCGAAGGTACCCACTAGTCCAATCTCTCTCCATAAAACTCTTGCGTTAGCTTTAACTACTTGTATGTCAGACAGATTCCAAGTCTATGAAGCTAAGGCAGGACTGGAGGCAACGTTCCAAGCCCATTCCACCTGGTGGCACTTATCCAGCCAAAGACCATTGCAGGTTTCCGATTAAAACTTCCCCATTCCTTTTGTCTTTTCTATTATCATTTTTTGCCATCTTATCTCTTCTTCTCCTAAATACTTGCCGTTTTGCTTTGTCTTCCTCTTGGGGTTTCGTGTCATTGTTAGTCGATGTGGGCTGTGCGACACATATTACATTGCACATGTGAAGAATGCTTGTGCTTTTCTTGGAGATGGAATGTCTAGAATTGAAGTAAGTACTTTATTTATAATGACTCTTTTGTTTGTCTTCCCATGTCTTCATGTATTTTGATGCAATTATTATTGAACTTGTAATTCGTTGTGAATTTGCGTATGTGCAGCTAGAAAGTCAAATGCTGCTCTATCAAACTCCTTTGTTTCAGCAATCTTTATAGGCTATTATGCTCTAAGTTGGCATGCAGATAAGACTATCAATGCAAAAACCTTATTAGTTATCTTTCCTCCATGAGTTAAAATGATGCACCATGCATGGAGTTCAAATCTTTCCAAGCAAGCATTCAGTTTATGAGTGGCATTTTAAAATTTGAACTTTTATCAAACAATGTGGAGAGAGACTCGTAAAAGTACGATTATTATGATATGGTACAGACATTGGATAAGTTGCTCCAGTAAATGGCAATTGCTTAAAAGTTTTAGAATGTATGTGACTATGTTTTATGCTAGCAATAATATGCTTAGTGGACTTAATTAACATACTTATCGCTAAGAACACTAGGTTACCTGATTTTCCTCTTGACTTTGGTAATAACTTTCCATGAAGGGCAATGCTGAAAAGTTTCTTCATTAAACTAATTTAATAAATGCTATGCCTTCGGCTTCATATTCTAGATATATATGCCTAGCTATAATTTCATCTTGTGAAGGTGTTCCTCATATGTTTTTAAAGTTGCCTATTTTACTCTTCTCATACAGAGTTTTGAACCTTTAGTCCACGGTAGAGGGAGGAAGACTAATTCTTTAGATGAGACATACATGGGGGTTCATGAGGAACTCATGTATGCTCGTAAAATTGAGCCAGTAGAAGGTATGTTTTTAATTAGAAGGTGTACATTATTTGGCCTTTTTGTACACTTATTATGTTTACTGTAATCAATTTGATTTGCTATGATTTATGACATTACTCTACCCTTTGTTATAATAGATCTTTAGAAAAAAAAATCTCAATTTCTAACAATTCTAACACTTCACTATTTTTTCTCAATTTTATAGCTATCAATAAAACCTCATTAACTCTTTTGATAATTGAACTAGAAAAGAGCCCTTTGCTCATACATTCATGTGAATGTCCTTGAAAGGAGAGAACTCGTTGTAACAAGCGATGGTTAATTGCTTTGATTTTAGCTTTTAGCTAGAAATTTGATTAACCCTGGACTTAGTATGTCGAATTTAACTACCTGTAGGCTATTTGCTTCAAATAGAAAACTAGTTTCATCTAGCTAATTACAACATTAATATCAAATGCACATCTTATTTTCAGTGGCAACTATGGTTTCACTTGTCCACCACATCTCTAGTCATAGGTATCTAAAGTATTCATACTTAATGATTTTCCACAAAGTGGTGATGAAAGGTATAAACTTGTACAAATCTCTCCATTTTCCAACTCCATCTTATCTATTTGTTTGTAGAGCTATTTATTCATTTACGGAGCACCTCCAATAGAGGTACAAATAGTGAATTATGAAAGAACTTATTGTCAACCTCTTTTGGATATGAATATCTCATTAGAAGAAATGTAACAGAAATTCCACTTCTTTAATGTCATTTTTTCTTACATATTCTCCTTCATTTTATGGAAACAAATTGCATAATTTAATACTTCAGGTTTTGTCCCTGCATTTAAATTCTCATTTTCCATGAGAATTCCTGCTGGCAGCTCTTGTAATCATAATCCATGTTTTCAGAAGCCCTTAATGTTCAATACATTTAAGTTGCTTCACTTTAAGGCTTTAATTTGTGTCAAACATATATGCTCTAATTGCAGGGGCTCAGTGGACTGGAATAGTGACTACTATTGCTATTGAGATGCTAAAATCTGGCATGGTTGAGGCTGTTATATGTGTACAAAGGTGCTGCTACAAGTTCATAATAAAGAAAGTCATGGTTGATAAAATTTACAGCAGATTCTTCTAAAATTTAATGTTTTTATTGTTTTTATTTACCTGATAATGCAGTGATCCCAAAGATAGACTCTCACCGATGCCTATCTTAGCCAGGTTATGATTAATTATTTCTTTTTTTCCCTTTATGACAGTGTGTATGGTTGCAGTATACAATACAATTTCAATCGAGACATTTCTTCAGTAGTTAAATATTTTTCCTTCCTGATTTTTTTGTTCATACTGCCTTCTTTTTAATAGAACACCAGAAGAAGTTCTTGCTGCTAAAGGTGTCAAGCCAACTTTATCTCCTAATCTCAATACCCTTGCGCTGGTCGAGGTATTCACTTAACATCCTTAGACTTTCTATACCACTTGTCTGCATAATCCTAAACATAACTCTCATGAATAGATTCAAGCATCACGTGCTTGAGTGAAAGATGAGATGTAGATAACAAAATGGACTCTGTGGAAAGTTTAAAGATCATCTTGAGACAATTGGTCTAGTTACTGATTGGGATTTAGAAATGCAGTTGGACCAAATTCCTTACTCTCCTAGAAGGCATATAATGTTTTTTTTTTCCTCTATTGATGTTCATGTAGTGGCCAATTACTAATATATTACTTACTGCGGATAAACCTGTGTCTTTGATATACAACCAATCTGGTGATTCTTATTATGAATTTGGGCTACCAATTTTCTGAAGGTGATGAAGTTGCTATTAATAGTTGAACATCTTTGAAAGAAAAATAAAAAGGATTCTCATCCATTTTAAAATGTGAAAGAAGCATTTTAGATTCCCCATCCTCATAATTTCATGTGGGGAACTTTTTTGTCATCCTATGAATTTGATTTTCTCATTATGTTAAAACTCTATCATGGTCCATTCATTAGATCAAGGCTTTCAACGCCCAACATCCCACATTTTTAGTGGGAAATGCGTTTAGCAAAGAAGAGGATCCAGATATATGAATTGAATAAATGGAGGTGTTTAGTGGACTAAAAGAACACGCTGTTCACAGATTTGTTGTATTATGTGTCTTTCCATCTTACAGAAGATGCCTTTGACCCTCATTTAGGGTCTCCTTAATTCTCATCCTTTTTAACTTTTTTTTTATCATCTATTTAGTATATCTTAAACACTGTCAATGGATGCTTGTGTTTCTGTTGAGCTATTACTGTCGAAATGTGATTTTAGTATCATAAAAATCAGAAATGAACAAAATCATCTGGCAAACTCAACCTTTTACAAGTTTTTTGAAGAGCTTATGACCTGATAACTAGCAAAGGTTACCATGGGAAATCAGAGATATGATGATAGTTTAGCTACCCACACTTGTTGCTCTTTTTTATTTTAATATGTATGTGCTTGGAAGATCCAAGTCATTTTCTTGGTGATTTACTTAAACAGTTAAGGTAACAAGATGCTGCAGCATATGTGAGCTGTGTGGTTCATGTAGCATGCACAGATATTAGTGGTGCTTAGTTTTGGTCCTTGGGTAAAAAATTTGGATTGAGACAGTGACAAGTTACTTCATACAATAGGCAGCAGGTGTGAAACGTCTTCTTTTTTGTGGTGTGGGCTGCCAAGTGCAGGGTACAGTCAATTTTTTCCCCATGGAATTATTACTTTCAGTTGTCTTCTTTATTTGTGACATACTATTGTAATGCAGCTTGATTCTTATGCTGCAGCATTAAGATCTGTGGAGCGATATTTGAACTTGGACAAACTCTACGTATTGGGCACCAATTGTGGTAATTAAGAAGTTTCTATCAACTTAGATCTTGTCATCAGTTGCATTATCATGTTAATATATGATTTAAATTTCTTATATGTCTCTAGCAGTTCATACAATAAATGGCCATTATCTTGTTTTTTCTTTAAGAACACAATTCAACCTTTTCTTCTTTTCAACAGTTGATAATGGAACTCGAGAAGGGCTTGATAAATTTTTGAAGGCTTCAAGTAATGCACCAGAGACGGTTCTCCATTATGAGTTTATGCAAGACTACAAGGTTTGCCGTTCAATTTTCATTCTCAAGACTTCTGTTCTTCCTACGATATGGACACTAGCTCCTCTCCTCTTTGCCCTTCAAATAAAAAGTAGGCATTCTTTTTGATTTTGCAAGAAAAATAAACACCTATTTCCTTGTCTAGAAATGTATCAGTATGCCTGCTCTGTGACCAGTTATCCTGCTTTTACTTCATATAATTCCCACCTCCACGAAGGTCTGGAGCATGATGGAAATGGAGGATCCATCAAACCATTTTGGTGAAAATTAACATTAAAAGTAGATTATTCTTCACAAATAACATTCATTCATTTCTTGTCTTTCATAGGTTCATTTTAAGCACTTGGATGGTCACATTGAAGAGGTATTATTACACCCCATAACCCTTCAACTTTATATAGTTCTCTTTTTCTTGCTTTTTCATCTTCTTTCAAATCTTTACTAAAACAGGTTCCCTATTTCTGTCTACCAGCAAAAGAGTTAGTTGATGTTATAGCTCCATCATGTTATAGGTAATTCCCTGTTAATTTTTGTTTCAAATATATGGTAAAATATTAATCAAATTCATAAAATATTAATCACATTCCAAAGTCTGAATCTTCATATCAACTATGATATATTTGAATGGCTAATGCAGAAGAAATAGGATTATTGGAAAATAAGGTTAGTTATACCAAGATTTCTGTGGAATATCCAATGCAGCTTGAATTTAGTCTAAGAGATCCCTGCAATTTAACAATTAGGTCCATTTTGGTAATAGTCCATCACTAATTAAGTTATAGTTTTTATTACTTTTGTTTAAACAATATTGTCTGGTAGTTAGAATTTAAATCAATAATAAAGTTTTAGGAAGAAGGCCTATTTTATTTGTTATCACAGAGACCTCTTCTATTAAGGTCAAACTCTTTATATGTAAACAATAATAGCTTTATTGTTTTTCATTTAAAGTTATTATTAATAACACATAGTGCTCTAGTGATTTTAACATGGATATACATTTATGATCCAAATCCTTGGCCCATGGAACAACTTAAGTTTTTGGATTTAATGGTTGATTAACATTGTATTCTCTTTTGTTGTGAGATTTCAAGGACAAAGTAATAGGATGGGAGACTGTAATATAGTACAACACCTATTGTCAGTCTGTTTTGGTAAAATCGTGTACTTTTAGGTTGAATGATTTGTTGTTATGGTTGCAATAAATTTGTTCCTTTCCCAAGTCTTATGATGAATGATTCTTGGTTCCAATTATGTTTGAGAGTTGAGGCATTCGTTATGATATATATCATCTAGATCACCTATCAACTACTGTTGGAAATCTGAAGTTGTGTTTAGTTTGGAATGTTGAGAAGTAGTGCAAAACAGTAGAAGAGTAGATTTCTGTGTATTGAAATCTGATCACTTTGGTTGTGTAATAACATTTGCCATAGAATGGATGGCCTTTTATACCGTAGGAAGGTCATAAACGGAATGAAACTCCTTAAAAGACATTTAAACTCGAAATTAAAACTGAAACCTATAACTTTTAGTATTCTTAGGTTACGAAATTTATTTCTAGAGTTACTTTGACTAGACTTTATGTTATAGGTCTTAAGGGAGAGCCCAACCCCAAAAGCTAGCTTAAAGGGTAGGAGAGCCCATAAGCCTATAAACCCCACGTCAAGACCCTCTTATTATCAATGTGGGACAATTAGACCGTAAAATTCCACCAAGCTCCGCAGCCTAAGCACTCGCGGGCTAGCTGTGCGCTAGACCTTTTCTAGCCTGGCCAACACTACAATGCCAACGTCACCATCCGTGGCCCTAAGACTTGGAAGAGTGGTGTTGGCTCTAATACTAATTGTTATAGGTCTTATGAGAGAGCCTAACCCCAAAAGTTAGCTTAAAGGGAGGAGAGTTCATAAGCCTATAAACCCCACATCAGCCCCTCTTACTATCAATGTGGGACAATTAGATTGTAACACTTTAATACAGCAAAATATCTCATTTCTTAACAACTACTAACTTTGATTGTTAGTACAGAATTATTTATGTTCTGGTTACTCCTCTTTTGTTTTTTCAGCTGCTTTGACTACACTAATGGATTAGCGGTGAGTCTCTAGGAACGCTTGATCTTTGTACTTTTAGTTTATTCTTACTTTGTTATCTACCAGTTTATGCGCTTACTATTCCGTCATGTTTCAATTAAACCTCTTCAAGTCATTGTATAACCAATACAAAAGTTGAATTATAGTGAAGCTGCTTGCATATATCATAGCTAGTCTTTGGTATTACTTGAGAATTAATGTAACAAAACATGAGCTGTACCGAAATTGCTATTATGTTTCAACTTTCTGTAGTTCTTTCTCACTACTATGGTCAATCATTTTGAGTCCAGGATCTGGTTGTTGGATACATGGGTGTGCCTAAATATCCTGGAGTAAGCATGACTGACCATCCACAATATATTACAGTCAGGTGATATAGATAATGTTATGCTGGCAATTTGAGATTTGCATTTCAATTTGAGATTTGCATTTCTATGTGAAGTTCTCTTTCTTATCATCCCAATTCTCAACAGACTTCTCAATATTCTCCTTCGAGCTTTAAATATTTTCAATTGCAGAAATGAAAGAGGCAGGGAAATGCTTGATTTAGTAAAAAGCCTGATGGAGATTACTCCAACATCCAGTAGTGTAAAACACCATGGCCTGTCCTTTAGGTTTCGTAATTAATTTTGAAATTGAAACTTTGAATGTGATGTAATCGTATATTTCAGGGAAATCGGCGACCTTTTGTCATGGAGACTGTTAAGGCAGATGATGATGCAAAGTTTGGTATGTATAATGCTTATTGTTGATCAACTTATGATCTCTTGGGTGTTAAGCCTTTCGGTTGGACTCAATAGGATGTGATGCTTGCAATATTAGGATATTGCAACTCAATTCCTAATGAAGTGATGTTGGACCAGTGATCTCAAATGACACTTTAATTTCTCCTGAAATTCTCTTACATCTAATATGACTGCTTAATTAATCTTGAGTATCATGTCCAAGATTTTCCTTTTAAGTTACTACGAGGGGCAACACTTGTAGTAATATATAATATTGGCAATGAGTCAGAATCCTAATACTTTTCCTCAGGGAGGGGTCCATCTCAACCTGCACCGAAGTTTGTGGGAAATGTCATAGCTGGTTTGTTGGGCTTGGTAACCACTACTATATATGGTGATTTTTGAGTTAACGTATTTTCATTGTCATTCTAACATAGATCTTTGGAATTAGGTTGGCCCCAAGGGTCTGGAATTTGCTCGTTATTCACTAGATTACCATACAATAAGGAACTACTTGTACACAGTCCGAGCTTGGGGAAAAGAAAGGTACTTCAAAATGCAAAATGAATTTAATTTTCTTGCATTTGATTCCTGTAATAACTATAATTTATAATGCACGCAGAGCTGAGAAGCATACACCTTGTTATGCTAAAAAGATTGTCGCACTCTATAACCAGAATGGTCAAATTGATCAGATGCTACAAAACAATTGATTTTAACGACCACGTCTCAAAACGTTCAAGAGCAGAAGCTATGTGTCCTGCGAGCTTAAGCTGGCTGAATATGTACAGACCCCAGTCGACAGTGGTGAATTAGAAGAGTGTAACAACTATCATAACTAAAATTTAGAACCAGGAATGGGGGCTTTGAGAGAAACTCTGAAAGGTGGCCACCCCCGTGTGTTCCTCATCTCTTGGTAACTGTGATGTCGAATTCAGAGGTTACAGGACTGTGAGAGCATTAGAAACTCTAGGAATTGGATAGAAAAACAGGTGTAGAGTTTAATGTTGTACCCAGCAAAGTTGTACAATATTCCAAACTGTCAAATCTTTACTTCTTGGCTCAAATTTGCCAGTTGGTCGACGAAGGTGAGCAGTAGATAGCATATTTTTGTTAAACGTTGAAAATTACTTCACGCATTTACTAATTCTTACAGAAAACCTAATTTTCCCAGAAAACCAAAATGTAGAGTTAGCTTGTGGTGGTGAAGAAATTTTAGATGGGGGTCATCGGTTGGTTTGTGCATGTGAATCTACAGCTCAGATGGGTTGTCTTCACTTTCGTATTAGATTTGGTTTTTGTTCGGTAAACTAACCTGTTCTTCTTTGTTGGTCCATGGTGGGAATGGGATTGACCTATATAAAAATGGATGATATTAGCTAGAGAGCAAAATAGCATATCTGTGCCCACGTCTGTGCGTGCGAGAGTATTATTTTGCAAAAAATCAGAAGGTAAGTGTGTGATGATGTGGACGAGATTAGTTTGGGAGTAGATGACTTAAAGGCGTCTTCCTATGAATTGAAACCCTCCTAAAATATCTCGTAGATTAAAAAAAAAGTGTGATGACGCTGGTGGTGCAAAATCATGGGAATTTCATATTTGTATTGTGACATCAGTCTTCATTGCAATATTCGTATAATTGGTACTAACTATGATCTGACGTCGCCACTTAACAGTTATATTACAAGATCAGATCTTTTATTTCTGAGCATGGATTCTCGTGTATGTTACATCTCAACATTTTAATGTTAGGATATTAATCACGATCGAATCTTGTACACTACAGAGTTGGAAACATAGTTTTTCCACCTTTTCTATTAATCTTTTTAATTGAATAACATTAAAAAAAACATGGATTATAAATAAGAGACCATGTTATGCCTGATTTAAATTCTTATAAAAATCTTCTCAAGCTATATCAATCACAAGTTGTCCATATATTCAACCTCTTAATAGTAGAATTTCTCATTAAAATTAAACTTCTCAATTATAATTATAGTCTAATTCTAATTCTAATTTTAATGAAATAAAATATCTCATCTTTCATTCTTAAAGTTTTAAAGTTAATTTAAATTGATTTTTCTCTTTTTAACTATTCTTTATGTATGATTCATTAGATTCTTAAAAAATAGATAATTATTATAAATTATAATTTTAATTTATAATTAGAATTAGATAACTTATTTTTTTAAATTTATCTTTAATTCTTCAATTATAATCACAAATCAAGATTGATGCCTAGCAATACGTTAGGATTACCCAAATATTAGAAATATTAAGATAGTTTGACTTAACCTATCCGTACATAATTGTAATGTATAATTTAATCATTTCATTATCTAATGTTCGAATTAAACATAGACTATAAAATTATCGTCTACTCCTTTAGATCTAATCAGATTCGTACTTACTAATTAGTAATTGATTTATAATTGATATTTGAAAATATCTTTTCAAATCACAATTCACTTTGATTAGAGAATTGCTTAAATTACTAGTAATCAACAACAATGAAACAATTTCTTTAATTACTTTAGAATAATGAATCCTTAATTGAATTATTTAACTATATTTATATGGTTTATGTTATATCCATGTACTACTAGCTGGGCTACTCTAAATAGAATAGAGTAACGAATTATTCCTTGATTTATTTAACTATCTTTATATGGTTCATATTATATCCAAGTACTATTGATTGAACTACCCTATATATAATAAGTTATAACTAGCACCAAAATATAATAATTCTCACACGAGATACTTTGATGATCTCAAATATAAGAATCAATTAAACAATCATCATAATGAGGAAACTCATATATACATAAATAATATTCCATTTAGGATCTCATAATTAGGCTAAGTCAATGAACTTATTTTCTAATAAGTGCTTCTACATTTATTCAATTATCTCTATACTTTGATTTATAAGATGAATTAATTTCTTTATAAGAAAGAAAAATAACGCACGCTAATTTTACCACTCTATCAATATTTGATATTAATGAAACTACAATTAGAAATAAATTAGGAGAAATATATAAATGCAAATTGAATCTTATAATTATGATATCATTTTGATTTTAATTGTATAATATTTATTATAAGGACTTTATCTTCAATATTAAAATTTCAAATATAATTCACAAAAAAACATAAAGACAAAGAATGTCTCTATTAATTAAAATAATAGATATACATAAATTTGAATCAACCAATTAGATGTAAGGACATAAACTAATAATCTTATACTTACACTAAAGCCAATTGCATATTTATCTAATATCATAACCATCCATATACTGATTACGTCTCTTTTAAGACAGTGAGTTAGTGAGAGGATTTACAAGATTCTCTTTAGTAGGAACTTGCACCAATGCTATTTCTTTTCACTCCACTATCTCCTTAATCAAGTGAAATGTTTTAGGAAAAGTTGCAAATACCTTACCAGATTTGATACCGGATTGAGTTCTGGTACGATACTGTACCAGTACTGATCAATATCGGGTATTATTTCGGGTAATTTTTTAAATTTATAAAATAGTCCCTAAATTTTTTAAAATTTGTAAAATTGTCTATTGGTATATTATACAATTGTATTGTATACTTTATTAGTTTATTGTTTACATCAACCCTATTTTTAAAAATCATAATAATAAATAATAATCACAATTAATATGAAATAACAGTAATTTTTAAATATTTCTCATATAAATAATAACTACAATTAATATAAAAAAGACAATCATCATCATACAAATATAAAAATAAGAATAATACAAGGTTTTTATAATATTACAATAATACAATTTCATCATTTTTAATAAATAATAATTGTATCAAAACATCCAATAAAAAGAATAATAGATATCCTTAAACAATTTACAAAAACAGTTCATGACAAAGAAACAATGAAATAGAAGTTAAACCTAAAACAAGAACATTTACAGTTACATTATATATATAGAATTTAACATAAATATCAAATATAAGTAAAATTAAAAGAAGAGGAAAAACAAAAACCTGGAACGAAAGTCAATCATCAACGGGAGGATACCCGCTATAATTGCACTGACCCTAGTGATCATTTGGTTCAAAATCTTCATCATTGAGAGGAGCTTCATCATCATTATCATACAAATTTAATGCACCAAATGATATGTCAATGCTTTCCCATCCAAGATTATCTTTCAAATCATTCACATCTACCAAATTCGGCTCTTTAGAAATCCAATCTGTCAAAAAATCAATATTATTAATGAAAATTGGATCAGTTGAACTACTTATACTATTAAGACTCCTAGTAAACAATTAAATTTAATTATTAGAAAATTATAAGAAATTATATCAAAATTAATAATGATAATAATGAAAATAATATATCATTCCCGAAGCTTTAAATTATAACAAACAAAAACCAAGTCATTCAACCTCTTATGATCCAATCTATTCCTTTTCCTTCAGTAGATAAATTCAAATGTACTCCAATTTCTTTAACGGCTTGTTACACTCATACATTGATTTCAAATTCGAATTGCAAATCTTTTCAATTATGGAACATCATTTTCAAATTGATCCTACGTTGAAATTGTAAGTCATAAGATAACAAAAGTAGTGTTATAAGCAAAATAAAGTGATAATTAATTTTCAACAAATAAGAAAAAGGAAATAACTAACACGTGGAGAAAGTTTTTCTCTTTGTCGAATAGCAATCGGCATTCCAAAATTTTCATAAGACAACTTGTAAAGCTCTATTTGTAAGCTTAAAAGATCTTACATCGTGTCAATGCTAACAATTGTCGTAATAGTTAAAAGCATTCCTCTATTAACTTTTGCTTGCTTAGTAAGATCTAGTCTAAAATAGACACTAGGATAAAAAATGCCCCAGTTGCAAACAATGGAGAAGAAAGTTATCTTTCCCTTCTCTCATTAATGATTGAAAGAAATGGTGCATATAAAGAAGGTCTATGTTTCAGATTAGCCCTGATTGCTTCCGTCACTTTCTCCATGGCATAAAAAATATAACTCATTGTTGGCTTTTCTTCACTATCAGCCAAGCAAAGCACCCTCACCAAAGGCTCACAAACTCAGATAACAAATTAACATTGAGAACAAAATTCTCTATCTTCTAGTATAATATTATAAACCTCCACTCCAGCATTAGACCTAGCATGCTGAGATATAATCCACTTGTCACTTTTAAACATTTGTCTTAACTGTTTCCTCATTAAAACAAAAGATTGAAGTGATAAGAAATTTATGGCAAATCTTGTCCCAGCAGGATGGCAAAAATTTCTACCATTGGTAAATTCCTTTCTCATCAAATTCAATACCCATGTACGATTATAAATGAAATTTATCACCTTTTTAGCTTTATGTATATTCTCATCAATAATAGGAAAATACATAGGATCCCCTATAGTCTTCAGCATTAGGTCAATGCAATGTGCAATACAAGGAGTCCAAAATAATGAATTATACATATTCTGTAACCTTTTTTGTTAGACCCCAAACTTTTCTTAGAAGCTAGAACTGTTAAATGAGGAATTGTTGGAGATTATTCATGCAAAGAAAAGGAGAATTCTTGAATTTGAAATGAATCAAGAAAGATGGTTTAGATACAAGATGAGTT
>JANZLF010000221.1:26728180-26753618 GCA_026546835.1 Erythroxylum foetidum
TCAAAACAGCCATAACTCAAACACAACCACCCCAATCTTTCCCATTAAACATCATGAATGCATTTCAACAAATAATAAACAACATAAACCAATTTACTTACCAAATCAAGCTTCCACTCTTAATCTTCCGAACATCTTCTCCAACTCTTTACCCCTCTCTAAAATCCACGATAAACTCTTCTCCTCTCAAAGGTTAGGGTTGGTCTTTACACAAAGAAGAAGCAAGGAAGTGGACACAAAAGATCATGCAGGGAGGAAGAACAAGAATTAATCGATGGAGAAGGAAAATATGCCCTAGGTGGAAGAGAAAGTTTTCTGCCAAGTTTTAAAACCTAAGGCATTTAAAGGTTAATCAAATATGTCACTCTCAATGAAAACGTGCCGCATGTCATTTTCCTCACAAAACATTTGAATCTCTTTCTCTTTTCAATTTCATTTTCAGTCTAATTCGTCTCCATATTTCAATGGCTCGACATATTAATTTCTAAAATCATATACCTAATTTTTCATGGCCATTGGACAGTTATTTCAATACTATACAATCAATCAGTTCGTTACTCAGAAAATTTTCCGTCCAGACATTTTCTCCCAATTATTCCAGAAACATTTCGAAGAGTCACTAACAATTGATAACCCCTTTAAAACAGTTCCAATTCAAAATATTAATCACAATTGTCTCAGAATTCACAAACAAATCAGATTCACATAAATACCAGGAAATGTTGTGAATGCATGTACCTATATATGCATGTGCAAAATGACTCATTCCTCTAAAATTAGAGGCCAATTGTATGCTCATATCAAAACATGCAATTTAACTACTAGCCTGACCCAATGGACCAATATACCCTTCCCATCGGTGTTGAGATGCTACATTTATCGTTAACATTTTCGAGTTTCTTCCTTTTAGAATTGTTGGATTTCTTATTATCCATAAAATTCACCTTTGGATCTCCTTTCCACTTCTTTTCTTTAAAGACTTCTTCCGCCTTTTTCAATTAGAAGATGCTTCAAAACACTATCAATAATTAAAATTTTAGAAGTGTGTAAAAACTTCTTTTGATAATCATTTCAAGAAGAAGGCAACTTAGTAATAATTGCCCCTACTTGTAATGATTTTGAAATTTCAACACCCAAGTTTTTAAGTTTTAAAACAATCACTTGGAAATTATGGATTTGATCCATAACAAAGGAACATCAATAAATTTAAACTCAAAATATCTTTTAATAAGAAACTTATCTGCTCCTTGCTTTTGAGATACATATTCACATTTAAGCGATGCCCAAATCTCCTTTAGACTCTTTACGATTGTAAAGAGATCATAAAGGTTGTCTGAGAGGGTGTTGAGAGTGTGTCCGCTGCAAAGCAATTCATCTTCTTGAAGATTGTTTCGTTCAACCTTCCTTGTGTTTTCTTCACCCTTCTTTGGAAGAGGAATTGTAGGGAACGTGGGCTCAAGTACATATGCAATTTTCAAAACAATGAGGAAGAACATCATCTTGCCCTTCCAATAATTGAAGTTCATGTCAGTTCCATCAAGGCGATCTAACTTCACAAAGTCTTGGTTCATCACTTCGAGAGCGGATTCTTGAATGGACTCCAAGATAGCAACAAAATAACACTTTAAGATTGTAATAGAATGGGGGTTGGAAGTCCACAAAACAAGGATGAACAATGAAGTAAATGGTGTTACGGAGAATAGGGAGAAACTGAGATCAAGACAAAATTTAAAGTGTTATTTGCTACACTATACTTGCAAACAGGGTTAAAGGCAAACTACTTCTAGAATACAAAGAACACAAGAACATTCAAGTTGTAAAAGGATGAATGTTCTTCAAGAATTATGAATGCAAAGATTGTATTGGTAAAAGTTGTTAAAAACAAAAATATTTTTAATGTTGACTAAAACTCATGTACATATAAAGTTTTCATAATAGTCATGTCTGTTCACTACTAGTCACAACTTTTGAAAAGAGAAGTAACCTTTCAGAACAGTTATGTTTGTTCATTACAAGTCACAACTCTTGAAAAGAAAACAACCTTTTGAAACAGTGACGTCTATTTACTACAAGTTATAATTCTTAGAAAGAAAGCAACCCGTCAGAATAATCACGTCTGTTTATTATAAGTTACAACTCTTGATAACAAAGTAACATTTAAAACAACCATATTTGTTCGCTACAAGTCACAACTTTTAGAAATGAAGCAATCATTCATTTGCATTTTTAACTTTAACTACTTATATCATAAACTAAAGAGAGCAAGCATGGGAGCACTCATTTTCAGTTATCCGTTCATTTTTGCAATGTATCAAGTTGGTCAAAAGTTCTTCAATGGGCTGCTAAGCCATGCCACCCAGGGAAAATAGTGTAACGTTACGTTCAAACTCGCGTTTGGCTCAACTGTGTACACCATTTGAAGGCAAAGAAACCTCAAAATGTTCAGATGTCAATCACAGCAAATAAAAAAAATTCTAACTATAGAATATCCAATGTATACGCGAGTTGGCTACAGCCAGATGTAAATTCTTAACAGTTCACCTGAAATGGCTTCTAGTTGGCTGCTCTAAAGGACCACAGACTAGCTCAAGCATTTCAGTTTATCTTTGTACTTGGTTAATATTGTACTTGTAGCTATTAGCGATTGCCTAATAATACATTCTTTAATTTCTAAAAGAGAAGAAAAATTCCCTGTGTTCACGCGCGGGACAGAGCATATATTATGTAGATATTTTTTGACTTCCTTCAACCTGATTCTCCCATGCGAGCACCTTGAAGCTACTACTCATGCCCTTTGTTCTATAAATCTTAATCTCTTAATTCCTATTTCCATACAAATGGACAAAGAAATGGACCTCAATCTTTCTCCACCATCACAATCTCCGGTCACAGCTACCACCGACGCAGTTGCCGGTGGCGGAGATCCCAAGTTGCTTCGAGTGCCCAAATTGGAGCCTAAACTGGAGCCACTTGACAGCCCAGATATTCACCTACTCCAAGAGCCACAGGACTTGCTGTTTTCCGATTCTACACGTGATATCTTCTCTAATCCGACAAATACCCCTCCGTCTCACTTCTCATCAGACGAAGGCAATGTCTTCTCGGAATACTATCGTATCACCGATCTCTTCCGCACAGCGTTTGCCAAACGCCTTCAAGAGCAATACGGAGACTTTTCAGTCCTCGACCCTGATTCTCGCGCCATTGTTCCTGTCCCCGAAGACAGTGGCGTGTCCTCCATGGTCGTTTCACAGCCTCGCAAGCGCTACCGCCAACGTTCGGCGGAGCTTGTTCGTGTCAGCGACCTCGGAGTCGAGGACCATCGCTACTTCCGGGATGTGGTACGCCGGACTCGGAAGATCTATGATGCACTCCGCATTTTATCGGTTATGGAGGAAGAGAAACGCCGCGGCGAGATACTTGGACGCCGTGCACGTGGGGATCTGCGGGCGGCCGCAGTTATGCGTGACCATGAACTCTGGATGAACCGCGATAAGCGGATTGTTGGGTCAATCCCAGGTATTCATGTTGGGGATCTTTTCTTTTTTCGGATTGAATTGTGCGTTGTTGGACTACATGGACAAGTTCAAGCAGGAATTGATTATCTTCCCGCGAGTCAGAGCTCTAATGGGGAGCCTATTGCGACTAGTATAATTGTTTCAGGGGGTTACGAAGATGATGAGGATGGAGGGGATATTATAATCTATACTGGCCATGGTGGACAGGACAAATTTTCGAGGCAGTGTATGCATCAGAAGCTGGAAGGAGGGAATTTGGCATTGGAGAGGAGTATGCATCACGGGCTTGAGGTGAGAGTGATTAGAGGATTTAAGTATGAGGGTACTGTGAGTAGTAAGATTTATGTGTATGATGGGCTGTACAAGATTGTGGATTGTTGGTTTGATGTCGGAAAATCTGGGTTTGGTGTTTATAAGTATAAGTTGATGAGGATGGAAGGGCAGCCGGAGATGGGTAGTTTGGTTTTGAGGTTTGCAGAGAGTTTGAGGAGTAAGCCGTTTGATGTGAGGCCTCGGGGATATCTTAGTCTTGATATATCAAATAAGAAGGAGAATGTGCCAGTTTTGTTATATAACGATCTTGATAGTGAATGTGACCCTATGTGTTATGACTATCTTGCAAGAACTGTGTTCCCACCCCAAGTATATGGTGTTGGGGTTAGTGAGAGTGGATGTGACTGTGAATCAGGTTGTATTGATAGCTGTCTTTGTGCAAGGAAGAATGGAGGGGAGTTTGCTTATGATCAAAATGGATTTCTATTGAGGGGGAAGCCACTAGTATTTGAATGTGGGACCTATTGCAAGTGTCCACCAAAATGTCGAAATAGAGTTAGCCAAAGGGGGTTAAGAAATAGGATGGAAGTGTTTAGGTCAAGAGAAACAGGATGGGGAGTGAGGTCATTGGATTTGATACATGCTGGTGCATTTATATGCGAGTATGCAGGGGTTGTTCTCACAAGAGATCAAGCAGCGGTATTTGCAATGAATGGTGACAGTCTGATTTATCCTAGTCGACTCTCAAATAGATGGATGGAATGGGGTGATTTATCTCAAATCTATCCAGAGTATCAGTGCCCATCATATCCCTTAGTTCCACCTTTGGATTTTGCAATAGATGTGTCAAGAATGAGGAATGTTGCATGCTATATCAGTCAGTCTTCAAATCCTAATGTACTAGTTCAGTATGTGTTGTATGATCACAATAATTTGATGTTCCCTCACCTTATGCTTTTTGCAATGGAGAATATACCACCGTTAACAGAGCTTAGCCTTGATTATGGGGTGGCAAGTGAATGGACAGAGAAGCTTGCAATTTGCAACTAAAGTGCTTGAGGATATGTTATGGGTAATATGGCATGGCCCAACATTTAAGGACATGATACACTAAGGTGATGTACTATCTTGTTAACTAATTACTCTCAAATTATCTTAAGCAATGTTGCTTTTATCGTTTTATTGTACATTCCAGTCATTAGTAATGGGAATAGCTCTTTTTAGTTTTTGACCCACTTTGCAGTGTCAAATAGGGGACAAAGGAATTGATCTTTATTTAACATTTTCCTATAGTGTTTGGGCCTAGTTTGGTCATTTGGTTTTCATTTAACTAAGATGCAAGAAATATTTTAGCTTTGTTCCTTGCAAAATTATCGCCTATCAAATATATGTTTTTCTATGAACATTTCAATTTTCATTTCAGTAGATGTTGGTTGATGTAGGACAAATAGAAGTAAAACTCATAAAATTAGGAAACATGACTGATATTAGGTTGCTGGAATATTAACTTTCATTTCTGGATTTTAGCTTGGATTACTAAAATTTCAGATTAGCTATAGCTGAGTTTTTAGGTATGTTTGCTGAAAATTTAGGATAAGATTTTAGATAGCATATGGCTAAAATTTGGGGTTTAGATGGCTAGAATTTAGGATTTTGGTTGCTAGAACTTTAGGTTAGAATTGTTGATATTTAGTAAGGAACACAAACAATGGAAGATAGGAGACTAGGAATCATTCTTAGGGTTTAAGAATCATTCTTAGAAGAAAGAATCGCACCTTTTAGTTGAAAAGTCAAGTTTGTAAAAAAAATTCAGGATATGTTATTATTGAAGGGCCAATTATACTCATATTCATAGAGAAATTCTTAGAACCCCTATTCTAGGAGGAAAGCGTTCCTAAAAAATTTAAATTATATTCTAATAAAAATCCTATGAATCCTAAATAATTAAGGTAATATATCTATACGAGAATAACATATTTAACTTACTACTACTACTACTTATTTAATAAGGAATGCTAACATAATCTAAATTTCAGCTCTGGTCTTTACTGTCAATTCAATTCCCAAATTTTATCCCACCAAATTAAAGCTGATGGTTGACTAATTTTTTTAGACTTTAAGCTCTTTTGCATCATTATTGTTCACGTGTTTAAAATGTTAACATTTATTTCATTACTCCTTTTTCTGAAATTTTATGTAATGCTTGGTAGGATTTATACCTTGACAAAATACCCTAGGTTGTATTATGCCACTGAACCCTTAATGTAGTACCTTGACAAAATCATTCTGTTTTGATTGGCTTGCCTTCACTTCATTGTGTAGATAATTGCACTATGTGCTTATCATAATAAATACTCCTCTAAGGCTCATAAAATTTTCCTTATTTTGGATATAGCTATTGCTTGCCCAAGACTTCGAGGCATTATGTCCACATTTAACTTTATTATCCAAGGTAAACGTGGAATCCTTGTTAAGTTAGGATGTGCCCTCTAGACATAAATTGTACTTGTTTGGGTATATTCTTATTTTCACAGGTCGTATGTGCATATGAATGTGTAGGTATGTTTGGGAGAAATTAGTGAGTCACATGATGTAATTTCAATTATAGTACTTGATTAGGTCCATATATTATGATGTTGATAAGGTAGTACATATGACATCCCCTTTTTACCTGGTTAAGTCCATATAGTACATATGACATCCCTTTCCACTAAGTTATTTTGTTGATAATTATTCACATATATTATGTTTATTCATTTTAGTCAACTCTTTTATTATGTTAATCTTATCTTATATGGCTTGTTGGATTCAGTTTTAAGAACTGAAATTGGAATAGCTTCTATGTATTAATCACCTTTGTAACTAGTATGAACGTTATAAGGACTTATGGCGTTTGCTAATAATTAGGTTCATCTATTATATACATAAATACTTGCTGATAGTAATATTCTTTAATAAAGTACCTAAACTATTCCATAATAGGATACCTAAACTTTCATTAGTTGTGATGATGGTGGTTTCTTGTAACTATAATAGCTTGTATTTTTGCTCTTCTATTGATTATGCTACTGTCAATAGCTTGTAGTTGACCCTTTTTATTACTAAATATTCCTTCTAAAAAATAACAGGATACTAAATTATATAATAGCATTACAAAATCATATTGAATTACTCAGATCTTCATCAATTTTATGTATGAATTGACAATTTATTACCCTTTTTGTGATTGACAAAATTCAAGGCGATTGATTGAGTTTGTAATGATGTTAATACTATGGAAAATGATCTAATATGGTTCATTTTGTTGATAAATAAATAATAAGAATCTAATTAAATAGTTGATATTGATGTGGGTTTACTTTCCATTACATTTGATAACCAAACAAAGGAATGTTATATTTATTGATGACAATCTATTCAATAAAGACTGGAATGGCCGCCAATAATATAGGCTGTTATGTTACGTCATACTAAACATCACTTAAGTTTAATCAACTAAGTTACATAACAATTTGTAAATTGACTTCTGTGCATAGTTAATAACCATTTGGAAATTTTTCCTCGAAGATTAATTGATTTCTCAGGTTTAAGGAGAAACAAGGACGCAATTCATAGAATGAGAAATTGTTATTTCTGCAAATATGAATGTTGATAAAGGCAAATAGGGATATACATGTGAACTGTTGAATAAGAATATGATTACATGATAATGAAAATTTTGATAAACAAGGAGTAGTGGTAATGTAAACATTTTAACTGCTGAAATTTAACTATTGATTGTTCTTGTGGAGATTAATGGGAGTTTGATCACTTGCATTCTCTCTATGAACATATGAGTTAGGGAAAATATGGTATTACTTTTTAGTTTTTACCTGAAGTTGAAATCTCAAATGGATTATTAGGAACAAAAGGCTCCTTTGATTAGAAAAGAACTTTCATTCCTTAACATTCTGATAGGACACTAGCAATGCTTACTGAGTATATATTCTATTATAGTGTAGAAACACCCAGTACACCCAGTGTTCTCTAAGAGAATAATAGAGAATCCCTTATATACTGGATCAGAAAAATAGAAAAATGTAGCAGTAACGTAGGATAGCCAGACACACGCTCAAACTTTCTCCTCAAAAGAGCCTCCAGAAACATACAACACCTTCTGCGCTCAAGGTTAGCTTTTGAGAGGCTAACCACTCTCCCAAACTTCTCTATATTCTCTCCCCCCGTCTCTTTTTCACAGAAATACTCCCCTCCTCACTCTTGCACAATAGGCTCTACTGTTGCCAAGCTAGTTAGGATTGTCCCCCTTTTTTCTCCCTGCAGCACATCTCTCAGTCTTCTAGAATATACCCTCACCCCACGTGTCCCTTTCTTCCTTTTATAAAATTTCGTAATTAAGGATCTATCATTACCCCTGTCAACAAGTTTCACCTTGTCCTCAAGGTGAAAATCTGGGAAGAGCTTATCAATAGTTTCATAATCTTCCCAAGTATTGTCGTGATCTGGTAAATCCTTCCATTTCACTAATACCTCTTTCCTGCCATCAATCAGTTTCTGGATTTTCCTTACCAATTCTGGCTGTAACAGTGGCTCATTGTCCTCGGTTAATGACTGTGGTAAGGGTTGTGGGTTAGGAGGTGGCTGTGCTGACTTCGTTAGCTGAGAAACATGGAAAATGGAGTGTATTTTAGCATTTGGGGGTAATTCCAGGCGGTAGGCAACTTTGCCAATTTTCTTGGTTATTTTGAAAGGTCCATAAAACTTAGGACTCAACTTCTCATTCACCCTCTTTGCCAAGGACTTCATTCGATAAGGTCTAATCTTGATGTAGACCAGTTCTCCCACTTCAAACTCTCACATCCCTTCGATGTTTATCTACTGTATTCTTCATGTGTTGTTGAGCCATTTCTAAATGTTCCTTCAACTCCTTGATTACTACATTCCTCTCCTTCACTAACTCATTAACATCTTCCATAGCCGAAGTGAGGTCTTTCAACTTGAATAAGGTATGGGGTCCCTCCATAGAGGTCCTTAAAAGGAGACATCCATACAGACTGATTAAAATTGGTATTGTACCAATATTCTACCCAAGACAACCACTTCACCCACCTTCTTGGCTGACACCCAACAAAAAATCTGAGGTAGGTTTCCAATCCTCGATTCACTACTTCGGTTTGTCCATCCGTCTCTGGATGATAGGAAGAACTAAATCAAAGGGTAGTTCCGGAGAGCTTGAAGATTTCCTGCCAAAATAAACTCATAAACAACTTATCCCTATCTGAAATAATGGATTTAGGGAATCAATGTAGTTTTACTATCTCCCTTACAAAAACAACAGCCACTTCCTTGGCAGTATAAGGGTGAGAAAGGGATATGAAATGTCCATATTTTGTCAACCGATCCACCACCACCATAATAGTATCAAACCTGTTGGATTTTGGCAATCCCGTGATGAATTCTATGCTAATATCCTCCCAAACTCTTTGGGGAATGGGTAACGACTGTAGAAGTCCTGCTGGGCTCAAGGCTTCATGCTTGCACTGCTTGCATACCTCACAGTTTGCAACATATTGCTGAATATCTTTCTTCATTCCTTCCCAATGCACAAAAGTGGGTAACCTCTTGTATGTAAGTAAATACCCGGAATGTCCGCCAATTGTTGTACAATGGAATTCTCTCATGAGTAGGGGAATTCTTGAGGACCCCTTGGAAAGCACCTTTCGGCCCTTGAATAAAAGGTTACCTCCTTTGACTGAAAATTTTGCGGGAAGGTGTTCTCCTTTAATCCCCTTTTGCTAAATGGCATATAAACTTCCTTCTCCCATCCTCCAAAATCTTCATGTTGCCATAGTGTGACAACCTTAAGTTCTAGGTTATCCTCTCTCCTAGACAAAGCATCCGCCACCCTATTTTCTTTGCTGGGTTTATAAAGGATTTCAAACTCGTATCCCATTAACTTGGATACCCATTTTTGTTGGTCCTCACTGAGATTGCGCTGTTCCAATAAGAACTTAAGAGCTTTTTGGTCGATTTTAATGACGAAAGGGTGTCCCAACAGATAGTGATGCCACTTTTTGACTGCTAAAACAATGGCCATTAATTCCCTCTGTAATGATAGATCCTTAATTATGAAATTTTATAAAAGGAAGAAAGGGACACATGGGGTTAGGGTATATTCTAGAAGACTGAGACGTGCTGTAGGGGGGAAAAAGGGGGAAAATCCTAACTAACTTGGCAGCAGTAGGGGCCAATGTGCAGGAGTGAGGAGGGGAGTATTTATGTGAAAAAGAGACAAGGGAGAGTATATAGAGAAGTTTGGGAGAGTGGTTAGCCTCTCGAAAGCCAACCTTGAGCGCAAAAGGTGTTGTATGCTTCTGGAGGCTCTTTTGAGGAGAAAGTCTAGGACTGTGTCTAGCTACCTACATTATTGCTGTATTTTTCTATTTTTCTTAGCTGAGGAAAAAGCTTCGTTGAAATATCCAATGGGGTGTCCATTTTGCATCAGTATAGCCCCCACTCCCCACCTCGACGTGTCAGTCTCCAACTCAAAAGGTTGGGACAAATAGGATAAAGCTAAGATGGACACCATGGTCATTGCCTTCTTGAGTTCTTCAAAGGCTTTCTGGGTTTCTTTGCTCCATAAGAAGGCGTCTTTCTTGAGAAAAGCTATAAGTTGTGCAACCATTTTCCCATAATGTCTAACGAATCTCCTGTAGTATCCCGTTAGGCCAAGGAATCCCCTCAATGCTTGCAGATTCTTAGGTGTTGGCCATCTGTCCATGGCAACTAGTTTCTTGGGATCCGCTAGCACACCCTTAATAGATATGATATGACCTAGATACTCTAGTCGGGATTTAGCAAACACACATTTCTTGAGGTTTAACACCAATTTACTTTCTTGGAGTATCCTTAAGGTCTCCTTCAAGTGTTTCCAATGGGACTCCTCATCAGGACTGTACACTAATATGTCGTCAAAGAATACCAACACAAACTTCCTTAATTGCTCTTGAAAGATGTCATTCATAAGCGATTGGAATGTGATGGGGCATTGGTGAGGCGGAAAGGCATCACTAAAAATTCATAGTGCCCTTGGTGAGTTCTAAAAGCTGTCTTCTCCTCATCTCTAGTCTTGATCCGGATTTGATGGTATCCCGATTTCAAATCCATCTTGGAAAACAGTTTAGAGCTCCCCAACTCATCAATTAGTTCATCTATAGCCGGTATAGGAAACTTGTTAGGCAGTGACCAACTTCCATCCTTCTTCTTAACCAATAATACCGGACTTGAAAAAGGTCCCTTGCTGGGTCGAATGACACTAGCCAGCAACATTTCCCTAACCAATCTCTTAATTTCTGCCTTATGTGAATGGCGATATCTGTATGGACGTATGTTTGGTGGAACAGCCCCTGGTTTCAAGGTAATGGCATGGTCTTGCTCCCTGTGAGGTGGTAACTCTATTGTTGGTGTTTGCACTGTGGTATATTCTTTTAATAGTTGTTGCACAGCCACGGGTAAAGGTTCTTCCTCCACTTCCTTCATTTGTAATTCCCCGAATTCAATTAAATACCCTTGATGCCCACCCTTAAGAGTTCTTATAGCGGCCTTTAGAGACCCCATGGTTTTAGCTAAGCTCGGATCCCCTTTCAAATAGTATTCCTCACTGCCCCTTTTTACCTTCATTGTTAATTGGTTCTAGTTGACTCTCACTTCTCCCAAAGATTTCAGCCATTCAATACCAAGGACCATGCCCGCTCCCCCCATTTCAAACACATAGAATGGTTGTTTGATCTTCATCCCTCGTAAGTTCACCTTCACTGTGGGACACTGCTTGCTGCCCTTTACCTTATATCCATCCCCTAACGAAACCTCAAACATTTTCACTTCTTTGGTCTCAATTCTCAGCTTATCTACAGTTTCTGAAGTGATGAAGTTGTGTGATGGCCCACTGTCTATCAATATGAGGACTTGTTCTCCCATACAATTCCCTAATAACTTCATAGTGTTATTGGCGGTAATCCCCACCGCAGAATGTATCAACAGCTCCAAGGTAGCTGGTTCGGTTTCTTCATCTCCGTGCACTTCCTCTATTTCTACTATATCCTCCTCTGTTATCATGTCTCCCTTCTCAATGATGGGTTGCAGCAAAATTACACTAAGTTGCTTATTTTTACAAACATGGTTTTGGCTATAATTCTCATTACACTTAAAACAGAGCCCCATCGCTCTCTTCTTGGCAACCTTGGCCTCCGTGAGTCGCCGATAAGCAGTGGTGGTTGGAGTGGCATTGCTGGCTCGTGATGCCATGATGTTCGAACCCGTCCCCGAAGTACGGGTGCACTGTCCTTCTTTGCCTCTGCTGCCCGATTGGGAAAATAGCTGGTGGTCTTACTCGGGTCATTTGGATCATTGACCCGACTCCAATTTCCTTTGGGTCCAGCTCCCTTCTGATTTGTCCAGCCCCTCAAATTCTTACCCAGCTATTCCTCTTGTGCTTGTTCCACAATCTGGTTCCTTTCCTCTACTCTTTGGGCCAAGTCCATAAGCCCTTTTAAAGTGTTGACCCTCATTAACCGGAGCTCTACCCTTATACCCACCTTCAACCCATTTTTGAAAGCTCCCATCAAGCACTCATTTGAAGCTTCCCTTACTGTGGTTGAAAGGGCTTCAAACCTTCCCCTGTACTCTGTCACGGTTCCCTCCTGCCTCAATGCCATGAGCATTTCGTATCAATCACCTTGTTGATAGTGTTGAAATCTCTCAAGTAATTCCTTCTTGAACTCTCTGCAGGTACGTACCGGGCTCCTCACCTCTATCCATTGGAGCCAATTCAAAGCTTTCCCTTCTAAACACATTGCTGTCACCTCCATCTTCTCTACCTTTGTCACACCATTTATATCAAAGTATCTTTCCACCTTGAACAACCACCCAATTGGTTCATCTCCCTCAAAAATGGGTAGTTCAAGTTTTTGGAATTTCTCATGGTTGCACGTCTCCTCAGTCACCTCTCTTCATCCTCCCTCAGCTCTAGATTCTGACGACTCCACCATGGGTTCCTTCCCTGGCCTCCTACTTATTTCTTCCATTCTAGCCATCGAGTCTCTTAAGTTCCATCAACCACCCTTTAACTTTGGTCATGTCCCCCTTCATAGTACCTAGCTTCTTTTCCACCTGATTCATTCTAGCTTCCATTCTGGTATTCACGATGCCCCAGCGTTACTGTTCTGATACCAGTTGATAGGACACTAGCAATGCTTACTGAGTATATATTCTATTACAGTATCGAAACACCCAGTACACCCAGTGTTCTCTAAGGGAATAACAGAGAATCCCTTATGTACTAGATCAAAAAATAGAAAAATATAGTAGTAATGTAGGATAGCAGACACACTCCTAGACTTCCTCCTCAAAAGAGCCTCCAGAAGCATACAACACCTTCTGCGCTCAAGGTTAGCTTTCGAGAGGCTAACCACTCTCCCAAACTTCTCTATATTCTCTCCCCCCATTTCTTTTTCACAAAAATACTCCCCTCCTCACTCCTGCACAGTGGGCCCAACTGCTGTCAAGTTAGTTAGGATTGTCCCCTTTTTTTCCCCCGCAGCACCACTCTCATTCTTCTAGAATATACCGTTACCCCACGTGTCCCTTTCTTTCTTTTATAAAATTTCGTAATTAAGGGTCTATCCCATTCTTTTGATTGGTCTCTTTAATTTAACCTCATGTCATTAAGGGGAATCTATGCAAAACTGTTTCGTTGTAAACTTCTATATGCTGTAAGTATTTCCTTAATTTCATCCAAAATTGATTCTAGCTTTTCGATTTGAAAACCATGCTTTCACAATTAATGTTAAGTATTCTGCAATGTCATCTTGGAGATAGATGAAATTGGGAGCTTAGTGTTTAGGGATTTAGCAATTTTTTTAATAACAACATATGACACTTTCATTATTAAAAGTCAAAGATCATTTGTAATACAAAACAGTTGCAAAAATCAATAAACCAAAAATAAGGAGGGCCAAGGTCATGGGCTCCTTGTGCCATCTCATTTGCAACTTTGTTTTCTATCCTAAGACATGCTTGAAGACAGTTTATGGATGACAGGCAAGCTTTATAAATTCAATAAAGTTCCAAATGTTGCAAGATTCATGGTCAATCCTAGAATAGGAAAAGGATATCAGGTGCTTTTCTTTCACAGTGAGGATATCTCCTTTTGTGAACATGATTCGAACTGGGATTAGGAGTTTTAGGGGATTCATGAGAATTGATACATACCTCAACAAATTTGTAAGATTCTGCCAAGCCATTATCTAACGCTACGGATTCTCTGTTTTCCTTAATATCGTTTTTACTGATATTCATATTTTTTCTCCCAATCATAATTCTTCCTCTTTTTTATTGTCACTCTCCCCCTAAAGACGAAACATGCTTGAGTTTACCATTCTAGGTAATCATGCTTCTTGTAGTAAACATTGACAATATGTGTATCCTTATGGCAGTGTGTGAATGATCCGAGATTGAGGACTTGTAGAATCTCCAAGAGTAGAATCCCTAAAAGATAAAAATAGGATGCTATGTTATGTCATGCTAAACATTACTTAAGTTTAATCAACTAAGTTACACAAAAATTTGTAAATTGACTTATGTGCATAGTTAATAACCATTTGGAATATTTTCCTCATAGATTAATTGATTTCTCAGGGTTAAGGAGAAACAAAGATGCAAGTCATAGAATGAGAATTATGTCTGCAAATATGAATAATGATAAAGGCAAATAAGGATATACATGTATACTGTTGAATAAGAGTATGATTACATGATAATGAAAATTTTGATAAACAAGGAGTAGTGGTAATGTAAACAGTTTAACTGCTGAAATTTAACTTAGGATACTGATTGTTCTTGTGGAGATTATTGGGAGTATGATCACTTGCATTCTCTCTTATGAACTAATGAGTTAGTGAAAATATGGTATTATTTTTTAGTTTTTACCTGAAGTTGAAATCTCAGATGGATGATTAGGAACAAAAGGCTCCTTTGATTAGAAAAAAACTTCCATTCCTTAACATTCTTTTGATTGATCTCTATTGTTTAACCTCATGCCATTAAGGGGAATCTATACAAAACTGTTTCCTTGAAAATTTCTCTATGTTGTAGGTATTTCCTTAATTTCATCCAAAATTGATTCTAGCTTTTCAATTTGAAAACCATACTTTCACAATTAATGTTAAGTAGTCAGCAATGCCATCTCAGAGATAGATGAAATTGGGAGCTTAGTGTTTACTGATTTAGCAATTTTTTTAATAACAACATAGGACACTTCTATTATTAAAAGTCAAAGATCATTTGTAATACAAAATAGTTGGGAAAATCAACAAACCATAGATAAGGAGGGCCAAGGTCATGGGCTCTTTGTGCCATCTCATATGCAACAATTGATGGATGACAAGTAAGCTTTATAAATTCACTAAAGTTCCAAATTTAGCAAAATGCATGGTTCCTTCACAAAGAGGATATCTCTTTTTGTAAACATGATTCGAATTGGGATTAGGAGTTTTTGGAGATTGATGAGAATAGATACATACCTCAATGTTAATCCTAAAAGATTCATTTGATGGCACGATTGTATTGTCAGGGGAGGTACTAGATTTGAGAGGCATAATCCTAATATCTTCCTTTCTGCTAGAATGTCCTTTCTAAACTCAAATCTCTCACCATTAGCTAGTTTCTCAAGTCGCTCACAAATATTTTTAATTTAATTTTCCTCCACAAATTTGTTATGATTCTGCCGAGCCATTTTCTAATGCTATGGATTCTCTGTTTTCCAGTTGTTTGTACTGATATTCATATATTCTTTTTTCCCTACCATAATTGTTCCTCTTTTTTTTTTTTGTCACTCCCCCTAAAGAAGGAACATGCTTCTTGCTTGAGTTTGTACCATCCTAGATAATCATGCTTCCTCCAAAAATAATTGACGGTATGTGTATTCTTATGGAAGTGGGTGAATGAACCGAGATTGAGGACCTGTAGAATCTCCAAGAGTAGAATCCCTGAAAGTTAAAATGATCTAGAAAAAGCAGAAGAATTATTAACTAGAAGCCAAAAATCACAAAATTAGTAAACAGGTCTAATATTAGACTACTGGAATATCAAGATTTAGGATTGAATTTTGGCTAGGATTGTTGAAATTTCAGATTTTGTATAGCTGAAATTATTAACTTTGATTGCTGAAGTCATTACTCAGAAATTTAGTTTAAGAAACTAAAGATCTATCATATTGTGGTTTCCTTAACTATGTAGTGATAGTTAAATATTTATTTGTTATATTTTCGTTGTATGTGTCTACCTATTGAGCTGTTAAATTGGAGACAGTTACTACAATGATGAAGCAGGAATCTCCTTCAAAATTCTAACTATGGTATTCTGTGGAAACTAAGAGGAACTGGCAAGAATTTATTCACAAACTTCAGTATCTGAAAACAAAGCATTCTTCTCTAATTAGCCCTTGACAAATTTGAACAATAGGTAGAACGGAGGCAAAAATCAGCAAACAAAGTCTCACCTTAAATCTAACCTTGGTTTCATGGTTAACGCCCATATCTCTTACAAGCAAGGAGCATAGTGATTCTTTAATTATTACCCTTAAGTTCTCTCTGATATCAGCGTATGGACTGCTCTTACTATTGATGGCTAGGGATGATTTAGTGATTAGTATTGATCAAGCTATTTATTCTAGTTTCTTATGTAATTTCTTTAATAGGCCAGGCAGTGATTGACTTAAGGTGATATTTTTGTATTTATATAAGCTAAATAGCCAAACTTGAAGTAATGTCAGCCATAGGATTTAGAGTCATGTATGTGATATCTATTATTTTTGGGGAGATCTCAAAGTTGCTTACTTCTAAAAAGAATATTATTTTGTTTGGTCTTCCAATTTTGTGTATTTATTTCTGGTACTGGCATTGGAATATATATATATATATATTGAGAATTTACAGGCATTGGAATCTCATAAGCTGTGAGTGAGGTGGACATTGTTTTGGTTCATTCTCTCCTGCATCAGACCTCGTTTCAGTACCAAATAATTATACCATAACTTTAGTTTAGTTAATCAAGTTTATTTGTCAAACAGGCTTTTCTACGTTGACAAAAATAAATCTCATGCAAATGCCTGCACTGTTTTATAGTATGGCGTAACAGTATATACTGACAATTATATGAGTTATCTATTTACGAGGATTACCATTTTCAAGACCAATTTCAAGTGTTATTGACGTTAGGTAATGACTTCCTTATGGACTTAAAAGTATTAAAACACTTTTCTTTTAGAGAGGTACTCATTATTTTCTCGGAAGTTGCTGCAATGAAGTGCACTGGCTTTTATTGCAGTTGGATGTGTGCATGTGAAAGGAATGCATGATATTATGCGACATTTAACGGGTAGTAAGCATGTAAAATTCCTAGGGGATGCAATGCTATTGCAGTTTGAAACATTTTTACTCAGTTTTTGATATAGTTATGATTAGTAAAATTTTAATATGTAGACTATTTGATTTGCAATTGGTCTAGGAAGTCTGCTGATAAAAGGTTAATTTGTTCTATGCTAGGCTCTGAAAGTTATTATTTCAATGTCCCCAGTCTAAGACAGCTTTCTTGCAATCTTATTCAGGGTTTTGTTGATTTTGTTTTTACGGTATTTCCCTTCCAACACTTGGTTTTGTATGATTATTATATGCTTCTGTTTTTGGTGTCTTGTTTGCTTCTTGGTCAGTGTGATCATGTTTTGTGCCTTATTTCTGAAGGAGCTTCTTGGATGGCGAGCCCATAAGCTGTTATTCTTTATTTCTTCTTGCAAACATTTTCATAAGTATGCTTATAAATGTGGATTTACATTTGTGAGATGCTGGCGAGATCTGTCTTCTAAGTTTTTACTGCATGCTCACACTTCTCATTTCATAAATGTCATCTGCAGGTGGTTTTTTGGGTATGTATCCATTACAGGGTCTGACCTGTTCTCCTGAATCTTTGGATCTTCAATGTTCCGCCTTAACCTTAACGGATGATTCTGCTAGGTTGCTGATGTTGAATTATAAAAACACTTTTTTTCTTATGAATTATATTAGTACAATGGCATTGGCATTCTTCTTTACTTCCTTGGTTTCTATACCCCGAAGGTCAACAAGCAGTCTCCATAGAGCCAAAAAATCAGAAAGGAAGTTTACAGATAAATGAAAGTGGAGGGGGAGGAAAAAACCCAGGCAAAGCACACTGGAACTAAAAAATTTGCCCAGCTAATGTGGGGGTGCTAAGTTTCTTATTCACCTAGGATTTGGATGTTGCAATCCTTCGACATACAATACCTAGTAAACAACGTGTTTGGGGACTGCTTACCAGAAAGTTGTAAAACCTGCATGTGCAACTGTATAATTGTTCTCTGTTTGTATATAAGTTAGAATTTCCATAAACTTGTACAGCAAGTCTGTTATACCATCCTGATATTTATGTTGTTTATTTTGTACTTCTCCTGGGCTAATTGGAATATCGGCTAAACTGCATGCATGAATGTGGTATGTTGCACTTTCAGGAGATCCTACTCTGATTGTTTTGAGGTATAAAATGTTGTTATGAGGTGTACCAGTTGATGCATGTACTTTTCTGGGCACTTCTAGTCTTATAAGTAATAGTTTAATATTGATCTTTATAATGCTGCAAAATGCCTTAAAGCAGCTTGCTTTGGAGGGTAGTTTAATCCTCTGAAATTCCATACTATGATCGACATACTAATAAGTGTTTGTGGAGCCTTTACTCTTGCTCGGCTGTCATCTTCTCCTCTCCGCTGTTTGAAATGGCATGTTCAATTCCTCATGACCAATGTCAGCATCCTTTCTAGCTTGGTTGCGTGGTGATTGATTGTCTGTTATAGGAGTTTCTGTACTGGTATGAATGATTGGTGAAGAATCAAGTCTGTTTTTCTCGCTAGAAGGATCTGTTTTGGTCTTTTCCATTAAAGGAGAGAGCTCAATTGTGGAATCTGCAGATGATGGATGTAAATTATCAAGGGAGGATACTATTTTTATGTCTGGAGTAACAACTCCTATATTATTAGGACTCATCACTTCTGTTAAAGTCCTCAACGTTTGCAATTCCCTCAGTGTTGGTGTTGACCATTCCTGTTTTGAATATTTTCCTCTTGGCTTTCCAAACTTTTTCGTGATGTTTTGGAAGTGGCTTCTATTGATAGGAGATAGCTAACTATCCTCCTATAGCTTGCTTACTTCTAATATCATAACAGGTATTTTTGTTGGAAGTTCTTTGGTTGAGTTCCACACTTAACGCATTTACGAGTATAACCTACTCACTTTTTCTTTGCAGTAGTTCATTAATTGATGAAACTAGCAACATAATTTAAAAAGTAATTGCTAAACTGTTGGCGGATAGACTGAAATGGTTTATAATGAAAATAGTGGAATCTACTCAAGAGGCTTTTATACCTGGCAGAAATGTAGGTGACAATATCCTAATACTACAAGAGTTGTTGAAAGATTACTCCACTGGGAGGCGAATGAAGAGTTGTATGTTGAAGATTGACTTGTACAAAGCCTATGATACTGCCAACCGGAGCTTCATCCAAACTTTTATGGAACTTCTAGAATTACCTTTTGTATTTGTGACATGGATTATGGAGTGCATTCAGACCTTGTCAATGAGTGTTTTGGTTAATGGAATCCCTTCTAAGCCATTCAAGAACTTTAAGGGCATAAGGCAATGGGATCCTCTATCCTCTTACCTCTTCATATTAGTCACAGAAGGTTTGTCTAGACTTCTTAATTCTCTTACTACATCCAATGGAAATTTCAAATTTCATCCGAAGTGCTTTGAACTTATAATCTCTCACCACCTGTTGCAAATGATCTCATGTTATTCATTGCAGCAGAAAGTGCTTCCACTAACATCTTGGGGTGACTATATCCTCCTTAAAGTTGAAGTAAGCGGATTGCATTCCAATTCTAGAAAGAATCCAAGTTAGAGTTCACTCCCTGCAAAACCGACCGTTATCCTATAGTGACAGGGTAACTCTTATCATATCAGTGTTGAGCAGTCTACAATCACATCGGCTAGCACATACAACTCTACCTAAAAAGATTATAAAAGAGATTGATAGAATGTTGAAAGCATTTCTATGGTCGGGAAAAGGTGAAGCAAGGAAAAGTGCAAAAGTTAAATGGAGTGAAATAGCACTCCAGAAGAATTAAGGAGGAGCATAGTTTCTACCTCATTCATGCAAAAGTATTAATTATAAAAAGAATATGGATACTGTTTGTAGACAAGGAAGCTCTACGGACAAAAAGGGTGCACATGGTCCATCTCCAAAATAAAAACTTATGGAATATTGCACAATTCAACCATTTCTCTTGGTTTTTCAATTAGTTGTTGAAGATGAGGCATTTGCTGTATCCCTATATCAAACATAGGGTCAATGGAGGGGGCAATATTTGGATATGGTACAATAATTGGATGGAGATCAGTCCCCTCTTAAACAATTATGCTTTCTCACATTTGAGCAATAGAATACCTATGGAAACTAGAGTTTCTGATATCATTCAAGATGGTGCATGTAAAGGTAACTTTAGGAGATTTTCCTTTTTGTTTGAGTACTTTCTCCAATTAGGGGATACCAGTTTAGAAGATTACATTTATTGGGGCCCAAATCTGCAAGGACACTTCACAAATGAGTCTTGCCATATAATATTCAGGAATGAGAACATGGAGGTTCCTTGGTACAATTTGGTATGGTAGAACTCCTTACACCCCAAGGCTTCTTTCATTACTTAGTTGGCAACAGAACCAAGTATAAGTGGTTCAATACGACTGATACAAGATGTGTACTTTGTTACAATGCAAATGAGGACAGAGATCACTGGTTTTTTGCTTGTGAATTTTTCAAATCCATATGGAGCAAGATCCAATGCATGGATGCGATGAACAACACTTATGAGTAGGAGCTTACAGTGAGGTGGTTTATGATTCATTCTAAACAAGGTAAGGAGAACGCTGTCCTTCTCTGGGTCGCTTTTACAATACTGTATACATTTTATGGAAAGTGTGGAATCGTAAAGTATGCAAACAAGTTGAAGAAGATAAATGTTAACTAGCTGAACTGGATCAGAGTTTCTATAATAGCTAGGAAAGTTGTTCATATGATTACCCCTTGAATGAGAATCAGGTGGAATATTGGATAGGTGGATGTTGTACGAACTTGCATGTATAACATTGCTAAGTTTCTCTTTCTTGTCGTCAAACTTCCATATGAATTTAGATAGACAAGGTTAATATACCTTGACTATCTTGGAAATTTTGTAACTCTTGTGATAGTTGTGCTATAGAAAATACAATACTTAATTCATTTTTCAAAAAACAAAAAAAAGAGAGTGATGTATAGAGGGTTAAGCTTAAAGTGCTAAAGTCTATGATTATTTATAATAAAGTTTTGAACTTTTAGTAATTTAATTGAATTATAACTCTAGTTTTAATCAAAATAAAATTTATTTATAACTAAATACCTATTATTTTAAAATAAGATATAATATTTCATATTATTTTGTTTATCAAATATATCACAATCTAACTTTGTAGTTTCTCAAACTTTACAATAAAGATCGACTTAATTAAATTAAAAATTGTGATCTACTATAAGGAGAGAAAAGGTTGGATATAGAGAAATAGCAAAATTTATGTGAAAGAGGAGATCGGTAAAAGGTACAATGTGATCGGTGTATATTTTTGCAATGAGTCACACCACTAGTCAAGTACAGCTGTATGCTGTTTAAATTTGAGGAGAATGTGTGTCATCACATGCTTACAATTTTGACTATGTTGTATGTTGAAGATCGAACAATTTGTATACAATCATTTTTCTAAGGTGGGGGAAGGATATTGTTTGGTGGCATACAAAAATAAAGTTTAGTAACATCTTGAAGAATGATGATACTATTGTAGGATGCATAAATTGGAATCGATTTTTTATAAGGTCCTTGATATTATACTGGTGATAGTGTACTAAATTTAGCACCTATACAATTTATTAGAAGAAGTTAATTAAAATTTTGTGCTAGGAATGCAAATGAGTCGGGGGATATTAATGACCATTATGGGCAAAGTGAATCCATTTGAGAAGATTTTTAGTTGATGCATCTTTAGGTCACATCGTAATCTAAGAACAAAGAGGTTAAAATCTTGAGCAAAGAAGTTCCAAAAGAAGAAATATAGCATTTCAAGTAAGTTGTTGAGGAGTTTGTATTAATATTAATAATCTAATTGGATGTACCCTTTTCATGATATTACTAAATGATTGATGACATATATAATTAGCTTTTTCATATAACCAGTTGGGTACTATAGAAGTTGATTTCCCTTTCATTCCATTCCATTTATATGTTTGAGTTGACAATATGTGCGATTTTATTTCTAAATTATGATCAGGCTATGGTGTCAACTTTAACTAGTTGACCCTATCTGTTGATGTCTATGAATAATCCTAGAAGCAATTAATAAATGTATTTGTACGATTACATATGATGTGTCACTAATTATTTTATGGGATTGACGATGTTGCATTGTAGTAGTGATTCTAAGTTTTAAGTAACCATTGTATTATTTTATAAATCTATAATCTATGGTAAACATGTTATAGAATCTGGGAGAAATCGTTATATTTTTCATGCCCATTTAGATAAATTGAATTAATATCACACAGTTTCAATATATAATAAATTTTTGATAATTTACGTATTAATATGAAAATAAAAATTCCAAAATGATATACAATAAAAAATTGTAACATGGAAACAAATTTATTAACTCTTAATTTCTTTTTAAGAACTTATTAGCTAAAACATTTTATGAAAGATTGTTATGGTCATACATAGGCCTTATTATACAAACAAATGGAACTTCCAGATGAAATACAACCAGAACTACAACAGATCATAGTTTCTCTACAAAAAGATATGTATACCATCTCTCTTGGCCTCCGTTGGACTTGTAAATGAAAATGGAATTCATGATAACTTCTTTTATATAGAGGTCTTTATGAATGGAGACACTGTACGACTGCATCCTCAAAAAATAAAATGGCATGTGTTTTTTCTCCATTTTCATTCTTACCCTTCTCATTTGAATTTGTTTGCATTATTGGGAAAAATGCTTGTTCTCTTATGAGAAATTTAATATAATCATTTATCCCACCCACTATAAAATACATTCAGAATTTGTTTCTATTTTCTCCTTAAATTTCCTTGCACATAGTTCATTAAAAATCTTATAATGTCCTATAATGCATAACAAAACTATGATTTTGTGTCTCTCTATATGTACATTTAACACCTAAACAAGTTTTTTCTTTGTGTTTTCCATTGAACCGTTGGCACTCATTTTACATTTAAAAATAATTGTAATTGGTTGGGATAAAAAATTGAAAAGTCATAAATATTGAGAAAAGAATTAAAAGAGTTTTGTTAGTCATATTCTTAGGGATAACTGTCTTGGCATGACCTGCCTAACCCGACTTGGACCAGCTCGACCTTGGCTCGTGTTGGTTGATGAGTTATAAAATGAAATAGAACGCACTCAAACCTTGACCACAAGCGTACGGGTAATTGTAATACGATTATCGTTTCCACAAGGATTTATGCTAAGCACCACTATCGATTCTTTCCAGATTGTTTAAGTTAATAATAAAGTGATTTAAGAATTAAAAGTGATATATAAAAAATAACATTTACAATTAAACTTTCTTGACAACTAATTCTACAAGAAAAGAAATTGATTTCACGAATTCATAAGATTAAAGATCTCAAAATTTGTTATCAACTCCTGCTAAGGTTAATTTGAATCCTAATATTCTGCTACCCTAAATTGCTTAAGAAGTAATTCTTCTCTCTCAAGTTTGAATTACCTACTTTGTTTTATCAACATGCAAATTTTTCAATTAAGATATAAATAAAACAAAGATGGATTGCATAACCTTTGAGGAATAAAACTTAGACACTAATCTTTTAGTATGTAAGTTATATTTGCACAGTTTAAAAGAAGAACTCAACTCTCATTAAGATCATCCAGAAACTATTCATAAGAACAACAAACCATGCATAGTCGAAGTTTAGAAAACAAGATTCAACCTTAAAGGGTGAAACAATCTTTGAAATAAGAAACTAGGCAACACTCATAATAAGTAACCCAAAAATAACTAAAACAAAATGAAAATGCAGAGCTCCCACTTTCTCTTCTTTGTTCCTTTTTTTTTTCTCTTTCATCCACCCCTCTGTCTTTTTTGTCCCTCCTTTTATATTAACTTTATAAGTGCTCTCATGATTGTCCACCTCAACTAAATTGTAACAGCTCACTCCCACATTCTCACATGTTGAAGACTTCTTTTAACCATTCATCATTCATTTAAACATGTGAGGAAATGTCAGAATTTCCCCTGAAGTTGCGTATTGCGATCGCCCGCTGACACTTGCGATCACATCCATATGTTAATAGCCTATCTTTTGGTCAAAATTCCTAAGTGCGATCGCACCTGAAGTGACCTCTATAAGACCCATTGATATTGTGATCGCACTGCAATGACTCGCGCTTGCACATTGCTTGTGCTCGCACCATTCTCTCTCACGATCACACTAGATCTATTTTCCTTGTTTCTTTCACCAACTTTTATCAGCTTGCTCCCCTATTCCTTCACACTTAACAAAATATCAAACTTGCCTAAAAACTAAACAAAACTACTAAACCAAGAACGAAAAGTACCACAAACATAACTAACAATATTAACACTCAACACGTAAATCCACTCACATCAATACTCATCACTATCTTGTGTTGGTCCACAAGCACACATAACGACAAAAGAAAATTAAACATAAGCAATGACTCAAATAGCTTGTTACCCAAGAATATTTTACCAATCTTCATATGATTGTTAACCTCCTACAACCCCTTAATTACCAAAAATGCAAAAAAGCTCCTTCAAAATCAAATTGTGAATAGTACGCATGTTGGGCCCCAAAATTTTTTTATTTTATTTGAATTAATTATTTATTGATTTATGGATTTATTCGTTAATTATTTTTATTTTGCCTTAATTGATTTAATTATGTGTTTATATAGATATTTTTATGTTGGGCTTGGAAATTAGAAGTTGGGACTTTAAATGAAGGCTTGGACCTAATATTGGAAAGTATGGGCTTTAGGAATGAATGAATAAGAAGAAGGAGGAGAGCCCAATAGAGTTGCTTGTGAGTTATAAGAAGGAGAGCTCCAAAACTATGTAGTTTTGGGAGGAGGGCTTTAAGTTGAGATATATAAAAGAGTTAAAGAGTTAAGTTATTAGAGAAGAGAAGTAGCAAAGTGTCGTAAGTCACTTGAAGGAAGAAAGTTAAAAACGTGAGCTAGCAAGGAGAGGAGAGCTTCGGCCAAGAGAGCAAGGGAGAGCCGTAGGAGGCTTGGAGGAAAGAAGAAAGAAGAAGAAAGAAGGAGAAAAAGAGAAGAAATCTTCTTGTGAGAGGTGAGTTCTACCTTTGCTTAAGCTAGGTTTAAGAATGGTGTAAGATGGAAGTTAGGGTTTGTGTAGAGATTGAAGAAAGATAGAGAGAAAGGTG
>JANZLF010000221.1:26810855-26823626 GCA_026546835.1 Erythroxylum foetidum
ATTATTTTTCGGTAAAATTATATTTATTAAATAATTTACATTCCCCGACGTCTGCTGAAGCAGACGTCGTAGAATAGAAACTTTCTGAGACGTCTCACAAACGTCGGGAAAACATCACAATCTCTGACGTTTGCTCCAGACGTCGGCAAATATGCGGATCTTCTATGACGTCTCACAAACGTCGAGAAAACTCCACAATCTCTGACGTTTGTTCCAGACGTCGACAAATATGCGGCTCTTCTATGACGTCTCACAAACGTCGGTAGAACTCCACAATCTCTGACGTTTTCTCTAGACGTCGGCAAATATGCGGCTCTTCTACGACGTCTTATTCAACGTCTCAGAATACTTAAGCATTCTATGACGTCTTACCTCAGACGTCGCCTAAACCTATTTGCTACCCACTATCTACGACGTCTATTACGACGTTTTATTAGACGTCGGAGTAGGTAGTCTGCGACGTCCTACGAGAATCTACGACGTCTAAAAGACGACGCAAAAAGGGTGTTTTTGTTGTAGTGATTGAAATGATATGCATATTACAATTCATTCATCAATTTAATCACTTTCATTTGCATATATTATTACAGTATAGTAGTCACAGTATCAGTAGTCATTGGACTAGGTCTGACATTCAACTTTTCATTTGAGAATCAGAATTTTCAATTAGGCAATCTCATTCATATACAAATAGCAATTCCAATATTGTTTGCTTGCATCAAACGCTTCGGACATATATTGTCCAAAATTCAATATACAATCAATCAATGCAGTTTAGTAATATATCAATACTGTGCAGTAAATACATAACAGAACAATTAACGTGAGACTATCTTAGGTTACTCATAATTACTCCTTTATGCCTATTGCCTAGACGTTCTGGCAATATCTGGAAGCGGTCGCTCTAGTGGCTCGTCTATATGCAATTAAAACAATTTCATATTACTATAGCATTTATGAAATAAAATAAACACAACTGTCAATGTTTCATATATCATACATATTCAATGAAAAATTCTCAGGTCTATTTTTGTCATACATTACTATACATATCATTTGTATTCCAATTGTGAAAAAATTCAATCACTCACTCTCTATTTAAAATTTTTATGAAAACATTCCATTCTGGTCAACTGTATATGATCAATAAGATCTAGAAAAAGAAGCATTTAAATAACACTTCCTTCTAGACAATTGTCCCTCTGTGTCTTAGGTTTCTAATGACATCAATATCATTCAATTTGATTCAATACATTGAAAGTTATACTCCAAATACATCAATCTATTCTTAAACTATAACAGAACTCTTACTTCAACTTTAGAACAGATTTTAGACTCTAAACACATCAATTGCAAGCTTTTATAGTAATTAATCAAAATCGAAACTTCATATACACTCTCTCTCTACTGTGTTTTTATAACTTTTGCGCATTCAATTTCTCATTTTCAACAACACTCTCATTAACTCAGATTTTCACAATCCTATACGTTTTATGCACATTCTTTATTAACAGATATTTCATCTAACTCATTCCTCAAGTTTATTCACCAAAACTACACTTTTCAAACCACCTATGCATACATTCATTTATGAATGATAAATCATCATCAAGAATCACTTACTTCATTTAACAAAGCTTTCGGTAGTGTGAGTGAATCGACAATACAAGATGAACAACTTATTGTTTGGTGGTGGTTAAACATGAAGAGAGTTTGTAAACTATACTTTTGGTGAAGAAATAAGCAAGTGAGAAAAAGCTTCACCGAATCCGTACGCTACGTGGCTACATTGTATGTACTACATATGCCACTATTTAATACTGCCATATGTCATAAGTTTATTGGCTATATTTCCTAGTCCAAAATACTCTAATTTTCAATTCCTAAAATTCACCAAAAATTTCAAAATAATACTAATAATCTTAAAATAAATCTTTAACATCAATATGTCACAATTTACATTTTAAATAACATTATTCAATCAATTATACTCGAAAAATTTCAATGAATGCATGAACAATTATTTTAAATATGCCAACAATAAACATTCACATGTGTGTGAATATACAATGATGTTTGAGCATACAATGCACTCTAATTGCTCTCAGTACGCTCAATTCACAATTATAGGGTCTAGCCCTGAACATGGGATGTTACTATTACATACAACTCAAACATACATTCCCAAAACAAAACACATTCTTCATTGGCCATTGCGGTTGTTATTGTCCTAGTCTTCCTACATGGGGCAAAACCACTGTGCGAAGTATAAAGCTTAATGGGGAATAAACTAAAGGATATAAGCAGATAACTGTTTCAAACAGTCATCCAAACATTCATATATTCAAAATCACATCATATTATAAGCAATGTTTACTTATCCATTTTCAAATCAAACCAAAATATCATGAATCTCATAACAAAATATAACATATCATAACAGGTTATAAATTTGCTTCCAACCAAAACTCACCAATTTCAAAGTTGAATACTATAATATCAAAACAAAACTTTTTTGTAACAAAATAGAATTTGTCTATTTCAAAACAAAGCTCAAATGTTTCATATCAAAGCTTGTTAATATAATAACTGATCATATAACAAAATACAAAACAAGTTAGTATGTTAATCCTTTATGTAAAAGTGGGTAAAGGGACTAATACAGGAGATACCGTGATCGATATCATAGAACAGGAGAGACTTATATCTCAATAATAAGAGACACCGAAATGTCACAGCAGCAGCTGCAGACCCTTCTAGCCATGCCTATTTACCCATGAATTGGACTTAACAATTTTAAAACAAAATATTTAATAATTCTCATGTTAGGAGCATATTGCAACACGTACCACTTTATTCCATTTTGTTCAATTTGACACATTCATTGATTTTCAAAAATAACTAACATGTCATACAATTACCAATATGTACAGCAAAGCATCAATAGAGGTATTGACTCATCAAAAGTTATGTATATTCACAAATAAAACTAAGCACTTCCAACATAATCCCAAATATTAAACTCCTCAAACAATTGATGGTCTGGAAATTAACACAATATCATCGCAGAAATTCCCAATTCTCAAAAATCCATATCCAATTCATAATACATAAGCCTTTGGAACTCATTCAATCATGAAAACACCAAGCAATTCAATATTGTATTCATCATTATTAAAATTGAATACCAATTTAAGTTCATAGCACACCTTAAACAATTCCATTTAAGTCCTATTATACCAAATAAATTAACTTAACCTTGTATAGTTCATCAATTGCACAAAATCCCATTTTTTCACCTTCTTAATCATTTCTCACAATTGTGGGATAAGTGACCTGAAACCTCTAAACAACAGTTTTCACAGGATAGGTTTTGGGATAAATTTTGCCTGACCATTATGACCTAGAAACTAAATTTTTTAGACAATATGTTCTTCTAAAAAAATGTTCCTATATGTATTAAGTTTCAAACAAAATAAAGATAATACAATTTGGTTCATTATTCCAAGAATTATACCTAAAATAATAAAAACTATTCTCAACCATGGACAATAACTAGAAACCAAATTCAAGTCAAATTTCAAAACCCTTAGTTACATAAATCAAATTCGATTCCTTCATGAAAGTTGTAGATATATGTATCTATTTTAATCCAAATTTAAAATCATCTTATGTTGATACCTACAAATTAAAATATAGATAAAATACCGATACCTATTCAGTGGAACCACTACTTCTAACAAGTATCCGGTATGTATCAAGTTTCTAACCTCAATTCTTTCTTAATTCAATGCACATTTTATCCACTTCAAATATCAAAAAATACATGTTCTAACATGATACCAACTTTAGTATTCCCTTATCTCACTAAACTTCAAATTTAACTCCAAGAGTCCAGCTAAACCAAGCTTCCAAACAACCGGCACATACCTAAGTTTAATATGCAACTTTCAACATCAACAAGGTAATAATAGTAAAATCACACGACCTACTTCTTAATGGAATAACTTACAAAGCTTCCTAGTTTTAATGATCCAAACTCTAGTAGAAGTCCAGAAATTGAGAGAAGATGGGAGATTTCGGTAGAGAACAAAACAAGAATGAAGAAAACTAGAATTACTCTAGCAGAAACATTCTTCATCACCAGCTAGGTGTAACTAGCTTAAGATGGCACTTAACACCGAGGCACGAAGCCCACTTGCCCACCATTAACTAGGCCACTTGTCCTCATGTTGTGTTGCCAAATATCACAAATTGAATGATGCCAAATGTCACTAATTCCTAGGCTTAGTCATTCTAATTTTCATGTGCCAACTTAACTTGTCACTTGATAATTTCCCTAGTCCAAGTATACATTTAAATATCTCAATTCTCAAAGAGTATCAATTAATTTCAATTTACTAACTATAGTCCACTTAATCAAAAATTCAAGTCATATGTCTTTCATATTCTAATCATAACACAATTCTAACTCCTATCACACATGTACTTTTATAAACATGTATCATTTCAACTAGGTTATATTTTGGGGCCTATCACTTTGACTTGAGATCTCCAAAGTTATCAGTTATTATATTTTGATACTACTTATGACCTATTTAATCATAGGTTATTTTGCCAATAGTCATTGAATGTAAGATGAACTATATGGAGATAGTTAAGTGATTAAGATAGGATTCTTCATCCTAAAGTAAATAGGAAAATTCTTTGTTCTTCTCAATTAGTTTTGATTTAGGAAATCCTCAGTCAAGGTAGAATTATGTTTTGTAAAAAGTTTACAAATGTCATTAATCGAATCAATAACTAATGATAGAGAACTAATATGATTAGACTCAAAATAGAATAGACATTAATTATATGCTCTATATCTAATTGGAGCATTGTATCATGAAAGAATTGAATTATATAGAAAATTATGTATCAAAAGATTAATCAAAACCACTTTGACATTCCTAAATATTTAGGTGGTTATGATATATTGCTAGACGTCAATCTTAATCTATTATTATAAAAAATTTATTGAAAACATAAAAATAATTTAAAACGAGTTTTAAATTTTCTAATTCTAATTATGAATTTTAAGTATAACTTATAATTATTGTTAACATAATTGAGAATTTAATAGGTCTCATATAAGGAATGGCTTAAAGAACGTAAAGATATTTATTCAAGTTGAACTTGGTTGTAAAGTTTGAGAAACTTTATGATTAAATATGTAATATTTAATAAATAAGGATCAATATAAGACATTAGATCTTATTTGGGCATAATTGGTATTTAATTAGAATTATTTGTAACTCTAACTAAAGTTTAATTGAAATTAGAATTTAATTTCAATTAAATTACTAAAATATCCAAAGTTTATTATAAATAGACTCAAGCTCTAATAGGGCTAACACTTCTTGCTTAACCCTCTCTATAAGAGTTACATAGTTTTTTCAACTTGTTTTGTAGATATCGTTAGAGGTCGGATACTTGTACAGCTACGGTGGTTGAGATGGATCAGCTTCAGAAATGATTTGAAGGATACGTCAAGAAAAAATTAAGCTTCAGTATAAAGTATGAATTATGATTCATGCTTTGCTATTGATTTATGTGTTAATTATTTCATAGAATTAAAGTGATCTTAAAATTTTAGAAATCAAAATACAAAAAAGTTTCATAATTATTTTACTACGATCAGAATTAGATCCCGTCTTGATTTCCCAATAATGTATAGTATACCTGTAACCAATTCCTGGTAAAGTAACATTTTCCCTAAGTGTAATAATCTGAGATGCTTTTCAGTATACATGAACATGCACACATGTTTTTACACCACGGTAGCCTCCCTAGTTTTCTGAACGTTCCTGCTTTTGATAAAGCCAACATAAAGTTTATTTCCGCTGGAGCCACGCTCCGGAAGTCTTGACCGACCACCTTCTGACATTCTTCTTACAAACTCAACTAGATGTCGCCAGTTCTGTTCCTCAAACAATTTCTTATTCATTCTTAAATACGTAAAAGCAGTTAGTCCATTGCCTGATGTCGACCAACTTGTCGCCAAAACTTGTTCGTATCCACCTGCATCATACCTTTCCAAAGCATTCTCTCCAGCAAGCTCTACTTCAGCAATTTTTGTTACCTTTTTAACTTGCCGCACTAATCCTTCTGGTGAGCAATTTGCACTTTCTGGCTGTTCCTCATCTTTCATTTCCATACAGGTGAAATTGCAGATAACATCATGTTTACCAAACATTCGTGCTATTGGTATGTAGCCATCCTGATGTCTAGTATTATAGTATCCTGCAGTTAGTTCAGCAGCATGAGACCTTGTTCCGTAGTGCCAATGAATTCCAGCTATTTTTCCGGATAGTTTTGCTCTACTTCCTTGAAATACACTTTTTGCTGCTGATAGGATTGTGTCTCCATGTTCTATTAGTCTGGCAGAGTACCATTCTAGGAAGAAGTGCCCATATTCTGAATTCCAGGTCCCATCTCTTCGAAAAAATCCAGTTTCTTCAGGAAATTGGTTGTACTGGCCAGAATCATGAGGCCCACCTCGACCCCAATCCTTCTTTCCAATTGCTTCAGCTGATGCCGCCAATGAAGCTCTCATGTACTGTCCAAGGAAGAATGTTTGTTGAGGAAACATTCTCAATTACAGATTATGTATCAATTTTCATACATAATATAATTATAGATTAAAAAAAGAATGGTTTAAATCCTATTTCATCATGGTCATGCATCCATCAGCTCGTATGTGCTGTTTAACAAGCATCTATATTACTAAGTTTCACCTTGTCATAGCATTGGAATTCTCCAATTCCAGGGAATCTCCATGTTCCGTTGCTCTCCGGATAAGCTGGATATCTCAACTCTCCACAAGGACCCATCCCTACTTGGATTTCCTGCAACCAAAGTTGAATCGGTTATAGAATTGATGTCTAAATTGATGCATCACCGGTGAGCTCCACGACGTCAATTAGAACTAGTGGCAGTTTACACATTTAAAGGATAGGAATTTAGACTCAGAAAATGGGCCCTCTGATTTACAAGATCAATGACGTTTGGCTCTCTCTCTCTCTCTCTCTCTCTCTATTGAATACTTGTTTGTTTGTTTCTCTGTCAAAAAGGCAGTTAATATCAGTTACAACATGAGATCTGGTCTATGGAAGCTTACCACTACAACTTCTCCTAGGTAGTCCCTGAATCTGTTGGAGAAGCTCCGCATGTAATCAGTGTATACCTGTATGGGGGTTCTTCCTCTAAGAACTGGTAAAAAGTCGCAACCCAAAGAGATGTACTCCGGATTCCTCCGACCCGATCTGTCTGTGTAGACAAGATCAGGGTTTTTGTTGATCTCTTCAAGCACCCATGGAGGTAGGGGGATGCTAAAAGGATAAAAGGAAGAAGGATAGATTACTTCTTTGATAAAGAGCTAGTTGAAAACTATGCATCGATCCATATGCACAATCCGTTAACTATTTGTCTTGTGATCGAAAAATAAATAGCAAAGCACCTGCAGGAATCTCCAACATTTCCGCCGCACTGATGAAAGGACATCACAACTTGAAGTTTCAAACCATTCCTTCGCACCATTTGCACCAGCTCAGCATAGCCTTCCCAATTGTATTTCAAAGGTCCATCCTTCTCGACCAGTCCCCACCAAGCATCCACCATCACTCCCTCAACTCCTGCACTTTTCAATGCCTTCAAACTGGCATCCATTGCTCTTGGCCTGTTTAGGTTGCCCCCAAGGGTCACTGTATCAAGGGGCAGCATCACAAATACTGGAACTTTTGAGTCCTCATGGGGGGCACCTGAAATTGGATGCAGTTTCTCCCACTTCTCGCGTTTCCATCCTTCACCCTTCACGAATTTTTCACTGGCGACCTGTGCCTCTTGCATCGAATTTTTCGCACGGAGACGACATGATGGCTTGGTTTGTGCAAAGCAAATTGTGCCCGAGTAGTCATCAGGTGCCTTGAATCCTTTTGAGTCTCTTCGGTTGATAAAAGACGTAGATGAACGTAGTGTTAAAGTCATAATTTTCTTTTTTTTTTAGTATGTAGGAATGAATGAAGGTGGTTTCTGTTCATTTATAAAAATGAAGAGAACCATCAGTTTCAGGTGTCAGAGGGAGACAAAGTTCGGTGGGCTCTAGTTTTAAAGAGAAACCAAAAAAAGTGCACAAAAATCAACCCTAGTCAGCTGAACTTTTCTAAGTCGTTTTTTTTTTTTTTATAACAAAGGAAAAGAAAAGACTACATCTAAATTAACGCAAAAGCCGACGGTATAAAGCGCCTTGTTGGTTTCATCGAATAAAGTCTAAAATCGTCAGTGAAGGCTTCTGTAAGATATGCAGTCCGAAATTGGCGAGGGTAGCTAGCAAGTGAAGAATGTGCTGAATGTGAACTTCTCAATTTGGAGAAGTAAATCACGAACACCTGTCATTAAAGAAAAATTGTTAGATAAAACAGTGGTGGAAGAAAACAGGAGGTTGATCAGCTCGAAAGAATCCACTTCTAGAATAACTCGTCGTAGCCTATGTTCTGTGCTAGGTGGAGGCCCGCGTCGATGCCACCTAACACGGCCTGACGCGGGGAGCCCCCAGGCTTCTAAGTCGTTTTCACCGTTCGCTGTTACTCTTGAGTTTCCTCGTCAAATTGGGTTCTGGATGGGCATTCCTTGGGTGACAAAGTCAAGGGCATGTGACATGCTACTCTCTTTGGCGGTAAACTCTTGAATTGGACTTTTAATTAAATTATTTTTATATATTATACATTTGTTAATTTACAAAAGATAATATTAACTATAATCTATAATTGTTACTCAACTAAAAGGTTTTCTAAATCCTTTAGACTATATCCCGTTGTACTGTCGATTGACACGTTAAAAATTTTTACAATATTTTTACTTTCTATTTCTTTCCTTCCCCCGATTACTCAATTATTTTCGTATGATACACAGGGGTGCATGGTGTTGTATAACTACAGTGAGGCAAACCCCACAAGACAAGTTTGATTCTGTTTACTTTCCTGTGGCTCCTAAAATCTCAGAATTTAATATTTTTCCTGGTCCTGCTTGGTTTTCGATAAGAAGTCTGGAGGTTCCTTTTGGTTGTAAAACATGCGGCTTCCACAAGTTTTCTGCTTGCATTGTTCCTGATCTTTTCGTTCTTTAAGTTTTCAACTATATATCCAAACTCCAGTCGCTTCATCGATTAAGGCATGTGTAGTTGCTCCAATTCTCTTGATGTATATGCTCGTGTAACTTCATCAGTCAAATGTGATGCTTGTGAATTGAAATTGTATCAAGTTTTTCATTTGACTAGTTTATGAGACATTTTAATTAGCTTATGTATACTAACTAAATCAATAAATAAATTGCTATCCATACGGTGGCACTTCATAGGATTTTAATCAATTGCATTTAATTTTAAAATTATTTAGAAAATATGAGAATAAAATTGATAAATATATTATCTATTCAACCAAATTATTGCAACTCATCATCATAATTTGATGCAAAAATTGAAACGAGCAATGAAAAAAAGTGATCGTGATTTTTCGATATCTGTAAGTTCTAATTAATAACCTCGATAATTCGCATAAGGGTTGCTTGCATAGTACCTAAGGTATTGATCTCACGAAAAAGAATAATATAATCCAAAAATCTAAGACTAAAACAATTTGTAGGAATTTAAAATATAACAAAACTAAGGCAAGAATTTAATTCAATCACGCAACTCAATTCTAAAAATCAATTACGAAAATATTAACAAAATAGTAGTTGCAACTCACATTCAAAAATCAACATAAAGGAACTATAAATTGAGAAAAAGGGAAATTTTTACTTATTTTTAACACTAACGTAATCGATTATGAATTATCGAATTATTAGTCCTAAACAATCCTAAGGTTGATTATTCTCTCTTAAGTTATAACCATTAACCCTAAATTATAAACCATAATCAGATTATGAAAAATTTCAATTTCTCAATTAGCAATCTATCCAAAAACCTAATTAGATTTGAAGTTGTCCAATAAATTATCGGGAACCTATGTGATATCTCTCTTCACACAATTACCGATTTGATTAATTTCTCATTCTTATTAAATCACTTGGCTCTCGTTAGCCCAATTTAATTATTTTCATTCAATATATCCTCTTAGTTTATTACCGAATTATTCAATCACGATAAATCTAATAAACATAAAACAATCAAACTTTATTAAATCAAAGATTAAAAAAAAACCCAAAGGTGAGTATTTTTGGGTATAGAATATCTCAACATTCACAAATCACATCATCAAACTGCTATTTCCAATTCTATACAATAATAAAAATAGAAAATAACAAGAAATACGATCTTGGATAGAGACGAGAGGTAGCGACGTCAAAAAACTCCAAATATGGGAAGTACGTAGATATTGGCTTCTTCTTCTCTTTCTCAATCTTTCAATAATTCTCTCTAGGGTTTTCCCTCAAAAGTGGTTAATGCAAAAGGTCATCCTCTTCTTTAGTCTTATTCTTTATATATCTTTTGTGTTCTGGCCAACCCTTGGGTTTGGTATTCGAAATGTCCAAAAACTCCCTTGAAATTTGATGATTTTTAGTGTTTGTGTGTCTGCCCGACGCAGGTCATGATCGTAGCTCACATCTGAGCCTTCTGTCATGATCGTGGCAAGCAATACACATTCGACGGCCATATCTTGAGCTTCTATCACGATTGTGGCATATGAGCCACGATTGTAGGCTAACTCTAGTGTTTCTATCATGATCATGAATCGTGGGCCATTATTTTAGCCCGAGTGTCTTCAAAACTTTTCCATTCTTCGATATTGAACTTGAAACACTAACAAACATATCAAGGTACCTCAAAAATATAATAATTAAACTCAAAGACTTGTACTAACCCGAAAAAACACTTAAACACAATTAATTAACAATCTAACACAACTTTAACATAAAACACATACTAAATGATTAATTTAACAATTAAATACATATTAAACTAAGCCTTAAAACATGATGCAATTTACACTTATCAAAAAGCTATACAACTTATTGAATTATGGGGACAAGAGGCAATCTAACTACGCAGGACAGAATCAAGGGGCTAGCTTTTTTAACAAATATTACGAACTCTACCAGTAAACTAATGGAAATCATGATCATTTGTTCTTCGATTGTATCTTTACCAAACAAATACAAAGAAGAATTCAAGCACTACACGACAGACATTGTCATGTTAATACATGGAATGATATTCTTGATTAGCCTGTTGATTCAAAACACACAAGAAAGGATGACTATGTTGTTTTCAAAGCATCCTTTGGCAATGCAATTTATTACATCTGGAGAGAAAGAAACCCCAGATTATTTAGGAGCAAACATTAGGATACTAGGGTAGTATGTCAGCTTATTATCAATAGAATAAGAGAAATTCTAGCGTGCAACACCCTACTCTTCTCCTATCATCTAGAATGGCCCATAGATGGATCTCTAACTTGAAACCGAGTGTTTAGAAAGGTAATAGTATCAATGAGATGCTGAGACCTGACTCAGCAATTATAAGTAATCATATTTGTGATTACTACATATAATATTTCGAATGACATCATCCAAATATATTTAAAATATTATATGGAAGTAGCTATAACCTTTACAGTTCGCTGACCGTACATAACCTAAGTGTTTATTTATGTCCTACAGCCAATCACTTCGGTTGTAGTTTAGTGACAAATTAATTAAAGGCATTATTTATTTGTACATGTTTAGATGTATATGATAAAATCTATGGGATAATTATACACTGCAAATGAAATTATAATGAGATTATAATTATGAGATTCATATTGCATTTATGTCTTATTCCTAAATGTTCCTAGTCATTGTTCTATTAAGATTGGACATTAATAGAATGTAAAAAGACTAGCATGTGTTTTGCTTTTCCTTATGACAGAAGTAGTCAATGTCATAGCCTAAAGTATAGAGATACTTAAACAAGCATGTGGGTACTTACTCGAGAAAAAGCTCACTAAACAGACCTGATAGAGAAATCCATTTGGAACATTACTTGTATGTCTATGGAATTCTCTTTGTGATGATTGTATAAGTAATCATTTGACTTGAGGTCATCAAAGTTATATTGTATGGGAATTGTTATGTTTTGATACTACTTACGATCTATTTAATCATAGGGCATTTAATCGGTAGTCATTGGATATAGCATGACCTATATGGAGATAGTTGAGTGATCAAGATAGGATTCATCACCCTAAAGTAATTAGGGAGAATGTTTTGTTGTTCTCGATTAGTATTAATTCATGAAATCCTTGACCAAGGTGATATGATGCTTTTGTAAATAGTTTACAAATATCGTTAATTGAATTGATCGCTAATGGTGGAGAACTAAAAAGATTAAACTCAAAATAGAGCAGACATTAACTTCATACTCTATGTCTAATCGAAACATTGTTTGATGAAAGGATTAAATTATGCACGGAAAGATTGGCATTCCTAAATATTTGGGTGGTCATGATGCCTTGCTAGATGCCAATCTTGATATATAATTATAAATTATTTAACTGAAAAATTAAAGATAAATTAAAAGGATTTATTTTATAATCATTACCAACATATTTGAGAACCTAGTAGGTCTTATATATAAAATGTGTTGAAGAGAACACAATTAATTTAATCAAGATGGACTTGATTGTAAAGTTTGAGAAATTTTATGATTAAATATGAGATATTTAATAAATAAGGATCAATATGAGATAT
>JANZLF010000221.1:26843687-26869480 GCA_026546835.1 Erythroxylum foetidum
TATTAAATATAGTTCACATCTAACCATTTAGGTTAAATATGCAGGAAAAGTCTTTGGGTATTCCTCCTACACCTACTCAGCTATTTTTTCATACTCATACCAAGAAGCATGACGGTATGACATTCGTCAACAGCCAATGTAGAGAACTGAATGTATGTGAAATTAATGCCTTATTATTATCATTTTTATAATCATTTAGTTTTACGATTATGAATATCCCTTACTAATGTAAACATTGGTTCTTAATAGGACCAAATACAACAAACCATTCAGCGACAGTCTCAGGAGGAACAACTTGTTGATGAGACTCAGACGTATTTTGATGTTATCGGTGGTAGGAACCGTCATGGATGGATATTCGGACTAGGTTCATTTGTGAATACTTATTATTCACAATCCTTCATGTCCAGTACAACAACGTCTACTAGGCAAGCGCAATCATCGGAAGTCACTGAGCTTCAGGCCACAGTGGATACATTGGTGGAGATGATGACTCATATGTAAGAGAAGATTAACTAGATGGCTCACATGCAAGAGCAAATGGAGTTGATGACTCAACTGAGATAGGAGCTGGAGCAGTTGAAGGGGAGGGTTAGCACCTTAGAGCACCCTCCATCACCAGGACATTAGGATTGTTGTAGTCCTTTGCTTTCAATTACAAAAATATGTTAAGTACATTGTAATGTTTTTATTATAAATCAAGAAAATTTGAACTTTATATCACCAATCAACTTCTGTTTAAACAAATTAAATATATAAACAAATAAATTTAATATGCACAAATATTTCATAACTGTTGAAATTATGCATTTTTCATAAGATCATCAAGTAAAATTTAATGTCGGAATTTTTTTAAAATTGTAACTTCCAATTACCGACGGAATATAGAAAACCATTTAAAAAATGTTTAAATATTACTGATGAAATAAAGAAAATCGTCGCTAAAGTATTTCAATATTACCAATGGTATAATGTATTCTGTGGGTAAATTGTTCGTTTTATTTACCGACCATTCTTGTTAATCCGTCGGTATCTTTACGACGATTTACCAATGATCAATGTGTCTGTTAGTGTATTTTATGGACGGAAGGACATATGACATTCCCGTAGTTATAGTTACCTATGCCCGTATTACCAACGCTTTTGTCCATCGTTTAATTCCGTTAGTAAATATTAGTACTGACGGATTAATTGGATTTAGCGTCGATTTTTTTCCCGTCGATAATCCATTGATTTTTTGTAGTGTTAGTATTTAAATTAGATGAACCTGATGCTTATACTTTGATATGATTTGATTCTTTTATTAATGAATTTGGTTTGATTGTTATATTAGATTCGAGTATGTGTTTTATTTATGTTCTAATTTCATATGTAGAGATTGAGAAATCCCAAGTTTAAATAGATCTCTCGTAATTGGAAGTTTATTGTAGTCTTAGAGATAGGATGACATAAATTTTTCGAATTAAAGTCAAACCTAAAAGAAGGTCATAAATTGGTAACGCAATCCTATAAACTTTAACTTGAATAATTTAGTTGGAAACCTTAGAATTAGGTGTTAGTAGACTCAAGATCAGCTATTAGCAGATCATAAGAGTCTCCACGATCTAATACATCAATAAAACAATTGCATAATAAAAGATTAATCTGTTAAAGGTTTTGGAGGATTCAAAACCTAGATACTAATTCTCGATATCAATAATTTCCTAAATGCTTCCTTAATTCTCTATTCAATTTCATTACCTATTTTATTTTGTTTACCTTAGTTTTATTTTCTTTTAATTAAAAATCTAAAATCAATCTTTAGGCTAGATAATAGCGGAAGGGTAATTACTAGTATTTATAGTCTTTGTGGGATCGACTTGTACTTGTCGATACTAGCTACAACTTTGTCGTGCACTTATGATTATTATAATATTGACTATAAAAAAATTAGTCAATCAATCCCATATCTACAAATCATATATCCCGCACAATTCCTTTTTGACCATAAAATGACATTTTCCTATGTAAATACCAAAATGGGGTATTTACGTTATTGTAACACCTACTTTAAATTAAGGAAATAAACATCAAAATAAGATATAAGGACCAAAATGTCATTCATGAATACCTCAATTAATTTCTTCACCATGTTAGCATAAATATTCATCACACAATGCTAGAAAGTGATTGAAGAATATATAATCTAGCAGGCATCCTCTAACAAACAAACGTGATATAAGGACATGTAAATGTTATTTTCTCTTTATCCTCTAGTTCAATTAATATTTCATTAGTATCTCTCAAGGAAATAATAAAACTCACATCCTACCAAACTTTCTAACTTTGATCAATGAACAGCAGAGGGAAGTAATATTTTCAAGTGTTAGCATTCAATTTTCTATAATCGATGCACATACTCCACTCAATGACAATCTCAATGACAATCCTAATGGATATTGGCTCATCCTAAAGGGTCCTTATAAACAACCTTATTTAAGGTCTCATGCACAATAGGGTCAATGATATAAATCCTTTGACATGTAGCATTAAGGGTAGGACCTCTCAAAGCCTTGAATATAGTGAATTCATCTTTGTCATCACCCAACCCTAATGTTAACTTATCCTTATCCGTATTAACTATTGACTCTCCAATATTTAAAAATGGTCTTGCTAGTATGACAAGGAACCCAATTTCATACTTTATATCCATTGTTAAAAAGTTAGAAGGATAGATAAATTACCCTATTTCAACAAGTAGGCATTTTATTATCCCATATGGGTACCTAATGAATTTATCCTCTAACTAAAGTGATATTATAATTGACTTGAGTTCTCTAATTCCAAGCTCCCTAAAAAATGATATAGATATTAAATTAACACTCATTTCTAAGCTATACAAACAATTATAATCATCTAAAGAACTAAAAAAACAAGGAATCAAAAACTCCTTAAATCTTTTAACTTCAAGATAACTTATTTTGCAATATCAAACTAAACTCCTCAATTAAAGGCAACATCACATTCTTTTGAAGTTTTTTTTAGATGATCTCCTTAAAAAACTTTACATAAGATGGCATTTTAACTAGTACTTAAGTGGAGGGGATGTTGACATGCAACTTCTTGAAAGTCTCTAAGATTTTTATTTAAAATTGTCCTCATTTTTTCCCTTCTTCAACCTATGAGGGTATAAGCTAGGTCTCACAGAAAATTTTATAAAGGATCTGGGTATCTTGTAAAAACTAATTTTAGTTGTAAATGAGACCAATGCTGATTTTTTTCTGACCAATTCATTGCCCATTTCCAAACTAACACCAACACTAGATGAGTGTGAGACTAGTATCAATTTTATGTTTCCTCCATACTCTTCCTCTTCCTCAAGTTTTCATGACGATTGCATTCCCTTCTTTATATTGGAATCAATACCAAGTGTTTTTCCACTCCTCAAATTGATGGCACACACTTAATCTATCACTGCAACATATTAGACAATAGGTTATGTACAAAAATGTAGCTAATTAGTTAATAATAATAATAAGATAATTAATTTCGTAAAATAAAATTAATAATAATAATAATAATAATAATATATACAAAATTTATAATAATAATAATAAGATAATTAATTTCGTATAATAAAATTAATAAGAATAATAATATTAATAATAAAAAGAATAATGATAAGTAGAAAAATTATAGCAATAATTAATAATAATAATAACAATAATTAATAATAATAACAACAACAACAAGAATAATAATAATAATAATAAATAGTAATAATTTCATATAATAGAATTATACTACGTTAACGAGTGTAAAAGTTTGAAAGATACAAAATTAGGCTAGTGGGTCCTATGTTGATTGCAAAGCTAATAGGGAATCTTTTGTCGTGTCGTCTTGACAGTGACACCGATAGGTTGGTCTTCTACTGGCGTGATAGGTCGATTGAGCTTAGCTTCTTCCCACTAGATTTTTTGTGGAGGAAAACCAACTTATCCATCCAACATTTCATACAATCTTTCAGATAAACCGTGTGTATATGCAATTACAATCACTCAATTTCTAGTAACTTTTTTTTAACCATATTAAAAGAGAACAGGCATAAGTTCCCCGGACAAACTGCCCACATCGTTTAATCTTAACATGGACTCCTTTCGGCCTGGAAGTTCAAATTTGATTTAATGTACGAAAAGGCCGGGGAAGATAGGTCTCTTGTATCTACGTTCAATTTTATATTCAATTATAGGTGGATATACTTTGTTCGGTTCATATTGGTCTGGAAACTTGAATTTGAAAAGAGCATATAATTTCATCATCATAAAAGAGAATTTTAATTTTACTTGCATATTGAATCAGCGTTCCTTGTCGGCAACGGTCACAAATTTTGGATGGACAAAATTTGCCACCAGCTCAAGAGTTGTCGCCTCTTCTTACCTTTAGAGCATGCCCTCCAGGATATCCAAAATTTGGGTCTGGGTCGGTTAATCATACTAGAAATGTCAAAAGAGACAATTATACATAACCCCTAGTGGACATAACCCCTGCCCACTCCTTGTGGATATTCTTGTATAATTCAAGAAACTCTTCTCTAATTCCTTTCACTTTGACCAAAAATCATAATCTTCAATAATGAGTTAAGGCTAGAACGCAGCATAAATATCTCCTCCGCATTCACAGGATATTTTGGAGTGGCAACGGTGCCCGATAGTTTAGTATGCACAAATCCCAACTACGAGCTTCTATAACCTGTCTTTTCCCAAAAGTCTATTTCAGAGCTTAAAAATCATCTCTAGGTTACCAAGCTTCTATGATGATAGAAAACAATAAACAGCCCTCCGGGCTCCAAGCATATTTCTTCAGAGACTGCCTTTTCTTACCCTGAAGAAGATAATCTTCATATAAACTTCCTACATAATCTGTAAGCTAGAAACATCTTGTCTACATTTTGACACAACCATTTCAAATGTAGATTCCACAAGTATTATTATAACATCTCATGGTCCCCACTCCTTTACTAAGTACATACTACTAAGATCACCTGCATGGAAAAGTTAATTTAGTATAAAGGCCACATCATACAAATACAATGTCTGAGAGTATCCCCACTGAAAACTTACAAACGAGAAAGTTTTCATAAGAGTCTAAAGCAATATATAAATAGGTTCATGTGTACCACGCCAAACTAAACATTCACACGGCCTTCATCACTAATCAGAGAGATCTAAAATTTAGCCTGCAACAGGAAATGCAGATCCAATTTTATCTCTGAAGCGGTAGCACTTAATGTTGACAGAATATGGACCCAGCTCCACGTAATTATCTTCTCCGCCCACAAAAAAGCAAAGAGTATAGAGGGCAAGTTCAAACTCTGGACTCACACCAATTAAAGTGCTAGAAACCGATTTGAGAACCCCATTCCACTCTAACTGAATTGTCAGCAATTGGGTTTCGGTGTCAGGCTGTAAAACAAATTAATGCAGAAACGCAGGGCGTAAAGAAGGTCTACAGAGATTACATGCCAAACAAACACTCATCTTGCTGATTGGTTCATATGACATCTGAATAGAACAGTAGTATTGTGTACCTAATCAACTATTTGTTTTCAAATCAGATATCGATGAACTTAATTGTTTCAAATTGAACAGATTTATTCATTAAACAGAATGCAACATGCAGGTGGTTTTGGAGAAAATAACTGCAGTGTCAATATCATGAATAGGCACAAACTTTTGGTTCATTGGCAATTAATTTTTCATCAGAAGGGATTAGGGTGGCAGGTTTCAGCCAATATTGCTATTTTATTCCATAATACTTTTTGAGGCATTCCGGCATCATAATGCCATGAGCGGCTTGATTAACTCATACCAAAAATGCAAGTATCCTTTCCATTCCCTCAAGATATGATTCATTTGTCAAAAACTGCATGTGGACATCAAAAGTATAAGCCATTTTTGGGAGTTAGAAAAGCATACATACTCGTACATTTTCACTACATGCCTAAGTCAACGACTTCATATTTCTACTAGAACTAGAATTAAGTAGTTCAATTTGAAAAGAGTGAGAAGGTGTGGATTCAAGAGTTAATATTCTGTAATCATAAATAAGAAAGTAAAACTGTTAAGCATGCTTTTATTGGAAAGCAATATAGCCGCAAATAGTAGTATGGGGAGCCATAGAAAAATGATTTTCAACAACCTTGTTTCTAAACTTTAGGATTTCTATTTTAATGTTTTCCTATTAATTGGGAAGTAACATTATTATTTCTATTTTAAAATGCTTGTTTGCTTGGTAATTTTCCTAAATAAGGATTCTTATTTCTAAATAATTTTCTATTTAAAAATGCTTGTTTGCTTGGTAAATTTCCTAAATAAGGATTCTTATTTCTAAATAATTGTTCTTACTCTTTTGTAGTTGGAATCCTTGTCTATTTAAAAGGGAGGATCATATTTATTAAAAATCATCAATATTTTCAGTCAAGAGACATACAAAGGAGACACTATTAAAAGCTTTCAAAACAGGTTTCTCGAAGAACGGGAAAAGAAAAGAAAATCAAGAAGACTTTTTCGCGAACTGATCAATGATGAAATCCTATTTATGGATCCTTAACAAATTGGTGTCAGAGCCAGACATCATGAGTGACTTAAAAGTAGTTAACAACTAAATGATCTAGAACACAAACTCACGGAAAACAACAAAGAATCATGCAAGATCAAGGATGACATTTGGGAATTGAAGCGCTTGATGACGCTACACTTTTCCAACAAGGAAAAGACATCAGGAGGAGTTACAACCATGGGCAACCACCAACTAACTGATTATCAAGTTGTTGCACTGGGAGCCAAGATCATCCACAAATACAACAGGCTGAAATTTCCTTCCTATAATGGAATTGGGGATCCTTTGGGATGGATATTCAGATGTGAAAGATTTTTCATTAGCCAACGGACCGAGGAAAGAAACAAGGTCAGAGTAATTGCATTGAGTATGACAAAAGAGACACAACTTTAGCATTATCAATTGGAACAGGGGGAACTTGGGCCCAACAGTTTGGGCTCCCACTAACAAGCAACCTATATCGAGAACTAATCAACCTTAAAACTACTGAAATTGTGGAAGAGTATCAATGCTAATTTCAAACCCTCCTTGCAAGAACAACTTCAACACGGGAAAATCAACACATTAACATATTGGTAGGCTCCCCCAATAATCAACAAATTAAGTATAGAAAAAGATATGATTTAAGGAAATAAAGCGATGTGAAAGAAATAAAGATGGATAGCTACAAAAATGGTAGATCTTTCATTTAAATGGAAATAAGAGAAAGAAGACAACCACAAGCAGCATTTGAGAGGTGCCACTCTCCTCACACTCACACTTTTCTCAATATATCACGCATACCTCACCCTCTACCCTCTACCCTCTACCCTCTACCCTCTACCCACATAATATACCCCTGACATCCTAACAACCTTGCCACCTCAATCATCTAGAATTCCACTAATTGACAAAATAGGCAAATAACATAGATAAATATTAAACATCGGACATCAACCTTTCGCAATAGACCAAAAAGGGCCCTTCGTCTAATTTCCAACCTTGTTGCTCCCATCTAGATTGGCCGAGCCCTTTTTCTTCCTTCTAGAATAAACCATCTTAACTAGAGGCCTATCACATGTTCATCACGACTTAGTGGAAACTTTGGGTGAGGATGGGGAGATGCAAAATCCCCCTAATTTGGAAACTGCTATGAATTTGGCTCAAGCCTTTGGAAGAAAAATACAAGTCAATCACAGAAGTATCAATATAGGGCAACCTCAAACAATATGGGCAGCTCTAAAACCACTCACAACTACCCCAATTTAGTAACCAACCGAGAATAGAAAACATAGACAGACACAATTCAAAACCGACATCCAATGAGGGGTGCAGTGTTGTTGCATCCGCTATAAGATACTTGTCCAAGGCTAAGCTGTAAGAACAAAAGGCGAAGGGATAATGTTTTAATTGTGATGAATTTACTCAGCAGAGCATTAGTGCAAGAGACTTTTTTGCCTTTTGGTGGATGAACTAGACGATGACAATATGAATCCACTTCATTGGAACCCAAGATTTCTCCATACAATTACAGGAATAAAGAACTCTCAAATTATGCAATTGCAAGTGATGGTAGCTAGGAAACCAATACAAATCCTTTTTGACCCAAGAAGCATGCATAATTTAACGAGCGACAAGCTACCCTCAAATTGGAACTGCCAATGGCAATCAGGTCGGGAGTAAAAGTAATCGTAGCCAACAAAAAAAGAGTACACTTCCTCCCTCATAAGCTTGTGAGTACAAAATTACTTTGATGATGAGATCTGAACCAATAATAGTAAGGCTATATCGCCACCCACACATGCAAAAGGATGAAATCAAAAGGCAATGTGCTAAAAGTTGGAACAAAGGATCATCAGGTCTAGTCGTTCCCCCTTTTCTTCCCCCGTTTTATTGGTGGCAAAGCATGATGGAACTTGGAGATTTTGTATCGACTACACGGTGCTTAATAATCTGACAATCAAGGATAAATTTCCTATCCCAATTATGGACGAGATGTTGGGTATAATTCATGGTGTCCAGTATTTCACAAAATTAGATCTGAGGTCAGGATACTTTTAGGTTCAAATGGCTTTCAAAGGCGTTGAGAAGACTACCTTTCGAACTCGTCATGGTCACTTTGTGTTTTTAGTAATGCCATTTAGTCTCTCAAACACACCTTCCACATTTCAGTCTCCAATGAATGAGGTATTTCTATCCCATCTTTGCAAATTCCTTTTAATATTCTTTGATGAAACTTTGGTCTACAATAAAACTCGGGTAGAACACGTGAATCATATGAGGACTATCTTTCAACTACTATACTAAATCAAGCTCTTCTTCAACTGTTCCAAGTGCTTTCTTGGAGAGAATCAAATCATATACTTGGGCCATGTAACCAACAGTAAGTGAGTACCAATGGACAATTCAAAAATTCAAGCAATCAAGGCATGGACAACACTCAAATCAGCCAAGGCTCTAAGCGATTTCCTCAGTTTGAAATGGTTTACTGCAAATTTGTATAGAATAATGTCGTGATATCTAGTCCATTAACCAACATATCAAGGAAGAATACATTTCATTGGGACGGTACAACTGAAATGACTTTTGAAAACTTAAAGAATGCCTCTCCACCACTCCATTCGTACAATTTCCGAACTTTGAACTTGACTATACGGTTGAATGTGATGCATCCAAAATGAGGATTGGCACCCTTTTTACCACAACATGGACCGACATTAAAATTGCCATTTTATGAACGAGAATTGGCCAGGTTAGCTAAAGTAGTGCAAGACTTGAGACCATGCTTGTGGGGAAGATCATTTGTTATCAAAATTGATTACTATAGCCTAAAATACCTGTTCGAATAGTGACTTGTCACTTCTCCCCAACAATACTGAGTTAGTAAGATACTGGGTTTTGATTTCCAGGCTGATTATAAGGTCAAATCTCTAAATTGAGTAGCAGATGCATTGTCTAGGTACAATGAGAACACTATACTTCCTTGTGGCATTTCAACTCCACGAGTCACCTTATTGGATAACATTAGGCAAAAGGTGACAGATCCAACAAAGTTACAACCACTTGTTCAGAAAATTCAAGAACAACAAACTCAAATTAAGCTTTTACAATGGTTGGTGATGTACAGAGGTGATTATATCATATGATTGATTCTTCTTTGATCCCCTCCATCATCTCTAATATTCACAACTTTACACATGAAGGTATATAGAGGACACTCTACCATGTCCAAGTTGATTTCCACTAGCAAGGAATGAAAGCCTCTATCAGGGAATTTATCTAAGAATTGCCTACAGCCCCTTCTGATTCCAACACAAATATGGGCTGATATTCCATGAATTTTATAGATGGACTGCCTAAGTTTGGATGAAAATCAGTCCATTATGTAGTCATGGATTGTTGCTTATGTACACTCATTTCTTCCCTCTTTCTTGTTCGTACAATGCTACTTCTGTTGTCCATGTCTTCAATCAAATATTTCATTTGCATGGGTTACTAGAAGCTATTGGCAATTATAGGAACCCAAGTTTTACTAATACCTTTTGGAAACAATTGTTTCTATTCATTGGTACCACTTTAGCTTCATTTGCTTATCATTTTCAATCCGATAGTCAAAGAAGTACCTCCTTTGCTTTGTTGGGGATCAACCAAGAAAATGGGTTGATTGGCTTCCTTAGGCTAAGTATTGTTATAACATTGCCTATCATTCTTCTTTAGGCATGACACCCTTTTGAGTTATTTATAGTCGCGATACTCCTCATTTGCTGTCCTATGATCATGGTTCTACCCGTTTGCAAGAGATTGATTGCTCCTTGCAAGAAAAAGATGCTCATTTGGTTGAAATATATATTTGTTTATAGCAATCTTAACTTCGAAGGGAATAAGCCTATGACTAGCATCATCAAGAATTGTTGTTTAAACTTGGGTAGTTTGTTTGGATGAAATTGCAACAACGATCTTTGGGATAAGTGTTGTTCATAACTAGCTGCTAGGTTTTATGGCCCATTCAAGGTTTTGCAGTGGATTGGTAAGGATGCCTATAAGCTAGAATTTCCAAAGCATAGCAAAATTCAAGATGTTCCCCATTTCATTAATTAAGGAGTTTAAGGGTATCCCTCCTACTACTATTCCATCCTTGTCACCTTTAAAGGATGGCAAAATTATTCTCAAACCTCAATCTGTTATTCGTTCTAAAGTTAATCAGTTAATCAAGGTATTGTTAAAGTTTTGGTAGAATGGCAAGCTTACCATTGGATGAACCCCTACTTTGACAAACTTTCAAAGGTGTCATCCTAAATTCAAGTATGAGGACAAGCTCTTAGTCCAGGAAGAGAGTAATGTTATGAATGCCTTTACTGGAAAGAAATATAGCCGTAAACAGCAATATAGTCAAATGATTTCAACATTCTTGTTTCTTAACAAAACTATAAGATTTTTATTTTAATGTTTTCTATTAATTAAGAAGTAACATTATTATATCCTATTTAAAAATGACTATTTGCTAGGTAGTTTTCCGAAATAAGGATTATTATTCCTTAAAAAGGATCCTTACCCTTTTGTATTTGGGATCATTGCCTATTTAAAGGGAAGGTTACTATTCAATTAAAGTAATCAATATTTTTAGTCAAGAAACATATAGAGGGCAGTTGGTGATCTCTTACAAGTCACCGTTAAAAGCTTCCAAAATAGGTTCCTTGAAGAACAAGAAAAGCAAGGAAAAATCAAGAAGACTTTCTCGCTACCTAACTCGTGAAGAGATCCCATTTGTGAGCCCTTAACAAAAACAAGGTCCGAATGGACTATCAAACTAAAAATTTTGTCCAAGAAACAACACCATCTAGTACAACTAGTTAACTGCCAAGAAATGTTTTGAGTTTATTACTTGCCATAACAAAAAGTCAATATCATATAACCAACTCTGATCCTAAAACCATGTGAAGCAAGATCCTAGGATGAAACTACACATGCAATCACCAAGTTTGTACATGACCTACCATTTTCCAAATAGTGTGGTTTATCTAGCATACTAATTTTACTTCTTGTTTGCTAGTCAATAATTATTGTTCATGATCTTTTCATAATGCCTACATAAAATTTCATGAATATTTTTGTATTTACTCTTCTAAACAAGTCGGCAAGTATGGAATTAAGTTAACAAAATTTAAGAAATCATGCTACCATTAATTTGAGGGCTATAAATATCATTTTCAGCCAAACCATTTTTTAGCATATGTTTTCCTTTCCAACTTAGTGAAATTGAAATAAATCACTTACAATCTCGCCACGACGTCGGGGAAAGATGTAACCTTGATAGTTGACAGTTCCTTTTGCTTCTTCTAAGTAAAACTGAATAACAAAAGTAGTAAAAGAATAAGAAAATTCATGATTCTAAGCTTTCATAAAGAATAACAACATCAAAGACAAACGTAAACAGAATCTAAATAGAGAAAAATCATTCTAGTCCCAATCATATGCGATAAAACCTTGCCCTTAGTCATTGAAGGAATAAATCCACTTCCCCTTGACTTGTAATATTGGTTTACATATTTACCTATCAATAAATTTCACTACAACTTGTAATACATTGGAGAATGGTTTAGGTACTAACACCTCAAATTTCTTCAACCATGCCATCATAACCAATGGAAGAAGTCACCAAATAAATCAACTATACTGAAGGAGAAGTTGGTGACAAATTTTAACAACAAATACTATAATATAGACTCCATTGTCATTTGGAAACAATTATGCAACCTAAACAAGAATTTGAGTACCATAGAGGTTTGTAGACTGACCCAAAGTTTCATGTAAAAATGTTATTCATGGGCCACTTTGATACTACACAATGGCATTTATATGTATTGGTTATTACGTATAATTAAGGGTAGAAGTGTATTTTCCAATACATATTTATCGTATAGGTTTTCTGTATATAAACCTAATTGTAGTGTTACGTTTAACGTAAGTGTGATAATAAGATTATCGCTTTCACAAATCTTCATGGTATCAGAGACCCTACCGATTTGAAGGTTGAGTTTACTCTCTTCCACAGTAGGACAGTTCGGAAAAATAGTTTCCGATATGCCGCTTTTTTGACAAGTGCGAAGAGGTGTTTCATCCCTCTTCTTTCGACACCACCTCCATTGAAGCAAAGCCTAGGTCAAGTTCGCATATTAGCACACTCGCCGCCTTCCATTTCAGCAGCTCCTCCACTCGCCAGCGTGTGTTGCCATCTCCAACCACCTTCCGTCAACGTTTTTCGCCGATCTGGTTGCTGGACTTTCCCGCCTCCTACCAACTATAATCTGGTGACTTCTGACATCTTTGGTTTATTGGGTCTCTTGTGAACAATTTTGTTGCTTTGTTTTTAGACTAATCTGCTTCTTTTGGGGTCTCTGTTGATACTTTCAAGCAGGGTCTATTTCTTTGGCTTTTTGGGGCTAATTTGCTTTCTTTTTTTTGGAGCCTTCGCTGTCCCTTTCGTGCCATTATGTCTGATATTAAGGAAGTAGAGAAACATTATCCTATTAATGACAATCCTTACTCTCAGATTAGTCCCATTAAACTAGATGGTAGTAGCACTTATTTAGCCTAGTCTAGATCATGTTTGCTGTCTATCAAGGCTAGATGGCTATAGGGTTATATTGACGGAAATAAGAAACCACCACCTATTAATGACCCTTCTTTTAGTCAATGGGACTCTGATAATTCATTGGTTATGTCTTGGCTTCTTAATTCTATGCACCCTAAGATCTCCCAACAGTATTTACTACTTGACATTGCACAGAAAATATGGAAAGTTGCAAAAACCACCTACTATCGGATGGGAAATGATGCTAGGATTTTTGAACTTCGAAACAAAATTCATGGCAAAAAACAAGGTGAGCTTACTGTTTCAGATTATTTTTCTGAGCTAGGTAGTTTATGGCAGGAATTGGATTATTATCAAGATTTTCAAGCCAAGGGCGTTGATGACGTGGTACTGATTCAAAACATACTTGAAAAGGAGTGAGTATATGACGTTTTGGCTGGTTTGAACCCAGAATCGGATCAATTGAGAGTTCAAGTTATTGGGAGATTTCCTTTTCCCTCTCTTGAGAAGGCACATTCTTTAATCTAGTAGGAAGAGACCAGAAGAAATGCCATGCTTTATACTGCACCAATTGAGAACTCGAGCTTCATAGCCCATATTACTCATGAGCAGCTAAAGGATGTTACTTCTAATAAAGATCATTTGCACTGTGATGACTGTGGAATGGCAAGGCATACAAAAGAGACTTGTTAGAAGTTGCGTGGGAGACCTACTAGGAGCCGAGGGGGAAAACAAGCCAATCCCACAAGGGCTCAAACAAATTTTTTAGAAACAATAGAATCATCCAAGGAGTCTGTTTCAGTTGACGGTCTCTCTTTTGATGAAATTCAGCATTCAGGCATCCCCTATCACAGCTCAACTCTTCATCCAGTGTCAGGTAACACCTTTAGTCAACTTGACTCATGGATTGATTTTGGTGTGAAAAGACATATGATAGGCATTTCTAAAGGTTTTCTTAACTACTCCCCTTGTCTAAAAAGGGATAGTGTCAGGGTGGCTGATGGGTCATTAACTCCTATTTCTGGGACAGGTTCTATTGTCTATACACCTACTATTGAGTTGTCTTCTGTTCTCCATGTTCCTCAATTCCCTGTCAATCTTTTATCTTTGGTGCCATCACCAAGATTCTAAACTGTAAGGTTGATTTTTTTCCTGATTATTGTATCTTTCAGGATCTTCAAACAGGAAGAGGATTGACAGTGGTAGAGAGCATGATAGCTTATACATGATGAAAAACAGTCGAGGCTTGGCCTTTTCTGGGGAATATTAGGATGTCAACCAGGAAATAATACAGTGGCATAGGCAGTTGGGGCATCCATTATTTTCTGTTTTAGAAAAACTATATCTCAGTCTATTTTATGGAACTCGGTTTGATTCTTTATCTTATGATGCTTATGAGTATGCTAAGCATACTAAAAACTCTTACCATTTGAGTGATAAGAAAGCCATTGTTCCTTTTATGTTTATTCATTCTGATGTTTGGGGGCCTACATGAACCGCTTCTTTGTTTGGAAATCGATGGTTTCTCACTTTCATTGATTGTACACTAAAATGACTTGGGTTATTTGATTAAAGAAAAAAGTGATGTTTTCTCCTGCTTTCAATCCTTTCATAACATGGTTCACACCTAATTTGATGCCAGGCTAAAAGTCTTGCGAACTGATAACGGGACGGAATACATGGATAATAGGTTTGGTACTTATTCGGAGTCTCATGGGATTATTCATCAAACTAGTTTTCCTTAAACTAGTGCTCAAAATGGGGTAAATGAAAGGAAAAATAGACATTTGGTGGAAGTTGCTAGATCCCTTATGTTTACTATGAATGTTCCAAAGCCATACCGGGGCGATGCTATACTAATGGCAGCCCATCTTATTAATAAAATGCCTCTCAAAGTCTCCAATTCAGGACTCCTTTAGAAGTCTTAACTAGGAAACATGGCTATACTACTCCACCAAAGGTTTTTGGGTGTCTGCTTTGTCCATACTAGGAATGTTGGGAAATTAGACCCAAGGGGCCCCAAGATGTGTGTTCATTGGGTATTCTCTAATCTAAAAGGGATATAAGTGCTATCACCCCCCATCTAGGAAGTTTAATGTCTGTATGGATGTTACCTTTCGGGAGTCTAAACCTTACTTAGGCACTACACAATCATCTCTTCAAGGGGAGAGAAGTGAAGAAGTGGTGCTTGCGGTACTTCATGATCTTGTTCAGGGAGAGAATTAGGAGATTGATGTTCAAGGTCAGACTAATGTTCAAGGGGAGAATATTGTTAAACATTTAGATAGACCTAATTTGTTGAGATACTCGAGGAAGTATAGGTCTAAAGAAGCCATCAAGCTTCCTACCCTGCAAGAATCCTCAGGTGAGTTACCTTCTGATTCTGATTTAAATTTACCCATTGCGCAGAGAAAAGGAGTCAGGTCATGTACAAAACATTCCATCACTAACTTTGTCTCTTATGATTCCTTGTCTCCTTCCTATAGAGCCTTTGCCTTGTCTCTTTCCTCTATGTCTATTCCACAGGATTGGAGGGAAGCTATCAAAGATCCAAAAGGGAAAGAAGCTATGGTAGAAGAAATGAAAGCTCTCGCTAATAATGAAACCTAGGAACTAGTTACTTCTCTAGGAAACAAGCTAGTTGGCTACAACTGGGTGTTCACAATAAAACACAAAGTTCATGGTTCGATAGATGATTCAAAGCCAGATTAGTGGCAAAGGGATTCACTTAGACTTATGGAGTTGATTATCTGCAGACATTTGCACCTGTTGCCAAAATGAACACAATCAAAATCTTACTATCATGTGCAGCTAACTTGGATTGGGATTCGCACCAATTTAATGTGAAAAACGCATTCCTACATGGAGACCTGGAAGAAGTTTTTATGGAGATTCCTCCTAGTTTTCATAATGAGAGAAATCAGGAAAAGGTGTGCAGATTGAAGAAAGCCCTGTATGGGCTAAAACAATCTCCCGGAGCTTGGTTTGGCAGATTCTGCAAAGCCATGATCTCTTTTGGGTATCAGCAAAGCAATGCTGATCATACCCTCTTTATGAGACACTACAAGGGTAAGATCACTCTTCTTATTGTTTAAGTTGAAGATATAGAGATGATAGGAGATGATAAAGAAGAAATGGCTCAACTGAAATTTTTTTGAAGATTAAAGATTTCATTGGTTAGAGATAATTATAGCTAGAATACCAAAGGTCAAGGATAATCCAAAAGGTCTAGTCATCTACATTTTGTTATCTAATGGGTACTTTTGAGACCATATAAACTAGTATTACCATAGTCCCCATCATCCCTTCATACTACTTGAGAGATTTATAGCTATTCCTCTTGCTAATATGGCCAATCTGCAATGGAGGAAAATGTCCTAAAAAACCATTTTCATGCTTCAGCTTTGTTGTCTAAAAATTCTACAATTTCGCTCCTTCCATATGTAGTAAACCAAAGCTGCCCAACTTAACTTAATTGCTTTAAGATCAACTGCATTATGCACTCTAAGGTTCCCTAACCAAGTAATAGTTTCATTCCAAGAGCCCACTGGTCTGACGGTATAATTGCAGCTAATCATAAGATGCTCTAGATTTTACATACATAACTCACAGTGCAATGTGCTTATGGAGAACTTGATCATGTCCCTCGTAAGCAACCCTCCATTAAATCACATCCATAAGATAAATGAATGAGTTAGATGGATTGCATTGTCCCATACTAGCTCTGCCCACTCCAACCTTGTGTTTTGTGGAATCTGCAAAAGTATTTTGCATGTTTTAGTGTTAAACTGCCTCGATTTATCAACTAGCCACTGAATTTCATCTTGTTCTCCCTCCTGGCATCTAGGCAATTCTTTCATTATGAAGTTGGCACTTCTATTGTTACGGAATGGCCATCTCCATTCATTATTTGTAATTAATTCTCTCACTTTAGTTTCTAATCTCATCACCAATTTCAAGGGTTGAACCTCATTTACCTGATATAGGGGACCTTTACAATACCAATTGCCATACCAAAAGAACATGCTTTCTCCATTCTCAATCTTATGGTATACCTGTTATTGCATCCATGGCCTTGTAGCTAAGATTTCCTTTGGGGTCCCTAACATTTCTTGCCTTGGCTTTAATATCCAAATACTCAATTCTTTATGAAAACATTGTGTATCCATTTCACCCATAGATACTCCCTTTTGTAACACAACCACCACAAATTCTATCCTCCGCTCACCTTGTGAATCATCCGTGCAGAATGGATGCCTAGACCCCCCTATTGTTTAGGTTTGTAGATTTTACTTAATCTTTGCTTTGTTTCTACCTTGTTTTGAGCCATTCCATAAGAATTCTCTAAGTCTCTTATCAATTTCCTTTAGTATAATTTTGGAAACTGCCAAATGGTTAATCCAATAATTAGTAAGATTGCTCAGTATTGTCTGAATAAGCTATAGCCTGCCTCCATAGCTAAAGAATCTATTGCTCCATTGGTTGATTCTTCAATGGATTGAGTATAGCAAAGGTTTGCAATCGGCTACACTAACTCTTCTTTGGGATATAGGTATGCGCAAATATCTAACAGGTAAAAGCTTTAGAGGCCACCTCTCCACTTGAGTTACACGATAAGTAGAAACAACTCTCCAGTGGGTTTTATCGAAGGCCTAAGATCTCTTGAAACTCCTCCATCACTCGTAAGATTAGATCTATTGAGTTTTTCTTCGCTTTGCAAAACAAGAGCAAGTCATCTACAAAAGCCAGGGGTGTGATCTTCATACCTTTACATCTACTATGGAACTGAAGTTCTGGGGGTCTCCAGATATTGCTCACGAGGAGAGTTGACAAAACTTCCATGCAAATTACAAACAGGTAAGGGGATAAAGGGTTCCCTTGCCTTAAGCCCCTCCTTGCTTTAATCAAGTTTGTAGGTTCCCCATCCATTAGGATTGCCACAGAAGCAGTAATTAACTTCCCCAGGCTTGCTCTCAATCTATTAGCTAGTATCTTCATGATAATTTTGTATAGGAAGTTAAAGAAGACAATTGGTCAGGATTGTTCTAGCTTCTTTGCATTACTGTGTTTAGAAACAAAGAAGATAAACGTTTTATTCCATTCCTTGAGAAGTGTACCTTTCTCAAAGAACTCTTCCACTACTTCCACCGCTTCCACCGCTTCCACCATTTCATCCCCTACAATATCCTAATGTTTATAAAAAAAATCTCCCATTGTATCCATCCAATCCTTGGGCTTTATCAGGGTTCACTGAGAAAGCCACATTTTTTATTTCTTCCCTTGTTATTTCCCTAACCAACTCCAACTTGTCCTCTTCATCAACCGTTTTAACAATTGCTAGGATCTTCACGTGTCATTACAGTCCCATAGCACCTAGTAAAATACATTAAGAGAACCCCCTTCTTACTTTCTAGGTCCTCATGGATCTATCCAGCTTCATCTTCCAACATTCTGATAGAATTTTCATTTCTCGTGGCTTAGACAGAACTCATAAAATACTTGGTACATCTCTCGCCCTCCATCTAAATCATTCTAGAATTCTACCTTAGTATTGGTACTAAGCAACAATTGATTATACTTTTCCACAAGTGCGTCTTCCTCTTTTCTCATTTGCAAATCATCTGGTCCTTCCAGTAGTCGTTTCTAACATTTCTTTAGCTCCTCCAAAGCAGCAGCTTTAGCTTTGAACTCCAGTTGCACAGTTTCTCTACTGAGCAATTCGAATTTGGTTTTCAAGGCTTTTAGCTTCATGCTAAGCTGGTAACCCTTTGATCCTGAAACCATCTTATGCATCTCCATGCTGAGCATATTTCTGAATTCTGGTTTATCCATGAAGTGATTGAATATCCTAAATGGGGCCTTCCTCTTCCTATCATCTGTTGACAAGTCCATTAATATCGGGCTATGATCTAATACAGCTGGATCATCAAACGTAGCACTACGTGTAGGGTATTTTTCTATCCATTTTTCATTAACCATACATTTGTCCAACTTTCTCAACAAAAACCATTCCCCCGATTGCTTATTGTTCTAGGTATAAAAGTTACCATACCATTTCAAATCAGCCAAACCTGTCCTCTCCACCGTTTCCTGGAGTTCGCAGTTATAGTCTCCGATGACTGTCCATGGATATCTCATTGAAGTACTTGTATTCTCCAGCTCATTCCATGCATGTTGTCTCTGGAATTTGTGGTTTGCTGCATACATCATAGTAACTGCAATCGTTATCCCAGTAGCCTTGATTAAAACACCACAATGTATCAACTAGTCATTTTCAAGTTGCTTTACAACTTCAGCTTTTTGAGGATTGAAGCCGATTACCACTCTCCCATTGAAATGATGATCATGATTGCTTTACCCTTCGTCCTTTATCTAGGAACCATAAACTCTTCTCCAATTACTCCCTCTTTATTTTGGTTTCCAATAAACCAACAAAATCTAACTTCTTGTTCTTAGTAAATTCCTAAACCGCAAGTTGTTTATTCAGTCTATTGAGGCCATTAACGTTCCATGCTACTACCCTTATCATTTCTTTTTTTTAACCTATCTTTCTCCTCCTATACTTCATATTCAAACCCACAATTATGGATGTCATTTCACTTTTAAATCCAAAAGTTTCACCCCTTTCCATCACTAGAGTGCCAATTGTCTCTGCCTCCTGTCCTATTCCCTTATCCCCCATAGTTTGTGTTACCTTCTTGTTCATACTAGTTCCTGCCAAATCCGTGAACAGATCCCCATTGCTTGACCGTTGATTGTCCCCCTCTATTTGTGCTACAAGCCTTGTCATAGTACTCTCCACTTGATTCTTTTCCTGTTTAGCATTCCCTACCACTCGAATCTCCTCCTAATTCATGTTTTGGGACTTCTGCTCTCCAAGTGATGCCTCTCCCTCTACTAGGGTGCCCTTATCTTGCCTCGAACATCGCTCCCTCATTCATCGCTATCTCCTCTTGCTTCTCTTTTCTTTTCCGAACCTACTTCTCTTCCATCATCTTTGGCCGCCACATATATGTAACTCCTATTGAATCTTCTATAAGTTCTCCTTGCTCATCCAACCTCATGATTCTAAGGGAATCCAAAAGCTTCCTTGATATATCAACATCAACGCAAACTCTAGCAAACCCAATCCTTCGCATTAAGGCAGTGTTCTCATCTAACCCTAAGGGTTTTCCAATTTTACTGGCAATATAGCTCATACCCTCCGCAGACCAATACTTCAAGGGCACCCTGTGGATGTTCACCCATAAAGGAATTGATTGAAGCTTGCTCCTATCCAAGGTAACTCCATGTTGCAACTTCTTAATAAGAATTGGATGCCCCATTATGTGCCAAGGCCTTACTTCCAGCACTTTCTGTGTATTTTCTTCGGTGTTGAATTTGAAAACAAAGAGTTCGTCTTCGTTTACCATTATATTCACCAACCCTTGTTCCTCCATAGCTAACGATTGGAAAAGTTAACCGCTTCTCTAGAAAAAGACCCACAAGAGATGTACTCCACTTCTTAGCACCTTGCTATACGAAATCAATCGGAGCTTGGATCGGTTGTCCCCATCAGATTCCACATATCATAGTTTGCCTAGGTTCCCAAAATCCCTTACAATGGATATGTAGATTTCACCTTCTCCGATTCCTGTTGCTTCCTTTCGACACTAACTCCTAACGGTGGGAAGTTAGCTCCATTTAAGGCTGGGATTTCCAAATCAACTTGGGGAATGGGTTGGGTAGAAACAACAATTTCCATTTCCATATGGTGTGAGGTAAGGTTCGGTGAGTAAACTAGTACAGCATGGTAAGGTAGGAGAGGAGTGAGTTTGAGGCTATCGGATGGGTGAGGAGAACATGAAAGATCATGGAAAGTTACAATACTTCTTGGGAATTGAAGTTGCAAGATCAACAAAAGGAATCTTCATTTCTTAGAGGAAATACATTCTGGATCTTTTGGATGAAACTAGTTTGTTGGGATGTAAACCAGCAAAATCACCCATTGAAAGCAATCATAAGTTGCAAGCAGAAACTGAAGAATCAGTTGATAAAGACAGATATCAGAAATTGGTCGGTGGGCTTGTCTATCTTTCTCACACCAGACCAGACATTGCTTATCCAGTTAACTTGGCGAGCTAGTTTATGCATGATCCTAGAGAACCTCATCATCAGACTATCTTTCGCATTTTGCAGTATTTAAAGTTAGCCCCAAGAAAAGGTCTTCTTTTCTTAAAACATGGTCATCTTCGAATTTATGCCTTTACAGATGTGGATTGGACCGGATCTTTAGATGACAAAAGATCCACCTCTGGTTACTTGTAGGAGGTAACTTGGTCACTTGGAGAAGCAAGAAACAAAGTGTGGTTGGAAGATCAAGTGCAAAAGAAGAATATAGAGCTATAACTCAAGATGTCTGTGAACTTTTATGGCTACAGAAGTTGCCAGCAGAGTTGAAGTTGGTTGAAGAAGACATGCTATCATTACAGTGTGATAACAAAGTTGCAATCAGTAATCATGTTCAACATAACCGACGAAGCACATCGAAATTAATCGACATTTTATCAAAGAAAAGTTAACTGATGGTGTCTTGAGCTTATTTCATGTGACGTCAAAAAAACACCTACCTGATATTTTCACAAAAGGACTCAATAGTCGAGCCTTTCATACCATAATCTGCAAGTTGGGCATGTAATATTTTTGACCAACTTGAGGGGGATTTTTGGTTAGAATGTATAATTAAGGGTAGAAGTGTATTTTCCAATATATATATATATATATACTGTATAGGTTTTCTGTATATAAACCTAACTATAGTCTTACGTTTAACATAAGTGTGATAACAAGATTATCGCTTTCACAAATCTTCAATATGTCATTTCAAGAACCAAATCAACAAAGTTTTTCATGCATAATGAAGCATTGAAAAACCAAAACATAATTGAATTGGTATTATGGAAATAAAACAAAGTTTAACTAGAAGAACACAAATAATTGAGGATGAAAAGCACAGAATGAAAGGACACACCTGGAGCCAATTATGGAATCCTGAAACTTCTTCCCCACCTTGCTTAATTTCTCCCACAAAAACATGTTCGAACGCAGAAGACGATCTAGAGGTACCACCTCGACTATATAGATCAAACCAGAGGCTTGTCAAAATTCTTTTGAAATCTTGCTTATCTTCAGACACAATACCTTTGGATATAAGATAATTGTGAAGATATTTAACAGGTGAACTTCTACTAATTTCTTCTACAAAAGCAACTTGCTCGTCCCTCTCCTTAGATGTGACAACTTCTTTATATCCTTCATTGGGGTTGTAATTATCCAAAAGAGAACAGAAACGAGAGAAAGTAGGCTTCCTGAATACATCTTCACTCACCCAACTAAATAGATTTCCTTTAGCCACATCTTCCTTACAATAGACCTTCTTCCCTTCACCAACATCAATCTCATAATCCTTGCCAGGTAGAAGACGGTTCACGTCAAGTTCCCATAGCCTATTACAAGCTTTTGATAGGTCTTGAAGCTCCTCCTTTGAAGCTGTTAAGTTAGCAATAATTTGGAGATCTTCAGAATATTCTTGTTCACTTGGAGGTCTTTTATAGATTTGCCAATGATCCATCTGAACCTGTCAATAAGCATTTTAAAGTAGGTTGAACGCCACATTCATGCCCCTCTTTTCCCCTCCCAATCTCAAATAAACTACAATCCATATATTAAATTAAGAAAATTCAGTTAAGTTTGGAATTCACCAATATGGTGAAAAAGCAAAAGCCTATCAAATTTCAGTGCATCCTAATATCAATGATTTTTAAACTATTGTTTAGGTCAAACGCAATCTTGTTAAAAACATAACGAATTTCAGCATGAAATAGTATTTCTAAAACCATGATTTTGGAATGCAGCTCCCTCAAAACCACTTTTTCATAGAACAAATTTACATGTTTCTTTAAAACCAATTTAAGACAAGTCTTTTCAACACAAATAATATATATCCAAATCTATTCTTGACAATGCTCTATTGTGCTTTATGTATAAGAATACTATTCATCTTTTCGGGTCATTATAAATAATTTTGCTAATAGAATACTTTTATCTAACGTTCTAAGTTTAGTTTTAAGAAAATTTATAGCATTCTTCAAAATGATTACCTAACACTTTATTGCTCTTATTCACAGAAATTCTACCAATAATAGTTTTTCTACAACAATACCAAAAGGGCCACAATCATCAACAAAAGATGATTGATAATTAACGCATTTACATATCTCTCTCTTTAAGTTCTCTTCTCTTTCACAAACCTACCCAAAAACAAAAGATACAAAATGAATCCGATACAGTTGAGCACTAGACCCAACAATGCAGTTGATGAGTAGATTAGATCGTGGCAACATTCTAGAAGTGGTGGAGAAGCCACAAAGCAAAATTAAAGGGAAAAATAACTATGAATACAATGATAATACCTTTTTTGGTTTCTTAGGGTGCTTTTTGCCCACAGACTCCCAACCATCATTACAACTTTCTCGTTCCTACGAGAGAATGTCATAAAGATATCATAACATATCTATCTGTAATTTACAAATCTTTCCCTAAATATTGTTAAAGGACAGTTTATTTATATTAGAAATGAACTGCTTGATCAAACCTTTCCATGTCGTTGATTTTGATTATCCTTATATTCATGTTGCCAGCCACCTTCCTTCCTTCCATATTTTTCTTCTTCACCATCCAAATCCTTGCACTCCAGAGAACAAAACGAATTTTTAAAAGAGAACAATTTCTTTTACATAGAGTCTAACATTAGATAGAAAAGGAAAGATTTGATCTGATTTTTTAAACAGTTAGGTTTCAAAAAATAATAAAATGTAGTATGATTCCAATAAATTAATCAGTGAATATATATATTAAAAAAGAAACCACCTTTTGTGGCCACCTTGATAAATTTTCATTCCCCCACTGCTCATTTCTTTTTGGATTCTCACCCTGTGAACATTTGTTTCTTAAAAAAACTAATAGGAACCAATTGAAACATAAAGTACTGCTTCAAATTCCAAATTTCAACAATGAAAAAAAAAAGAAATGGCATCACCAAGTTGTCCCATTGGTTCGAAGTCAGGAAATTGCCAGACTCTTGCGGATCTTTGTCTGACACCACCTACATATTTTGGAAACATCTTTGTCGGGTTAAAAAACGGAACCAATTGGATGCAATCCGAAATGGTAGTGAAATTAACAGTGAGTGATTTGAGTAATGTATGCAACTGTAACCTGAGCCCAGGTGGATCTGGAGCGCTCATCTCGTGATTCATCGGGTTGATCGTCCCCATGGCCAAGTGCTACGTCCAACAAGCCCTTGATCAGACCCTCCATTTCTGTTACTGAGAGCGAGCAAACAGAAACCCGTCACTATCTATATACAAATATACTGGCACAGTGATCACGTTACGTACTGGCAACGACTCCTTAAAGAGAGTTGAATGAAATCAAAACAGAACGAAGAGAGTCCATAAGGTAACTTTGCCTTGTAGTTAGCGAGAAAGAAAGTTGTCCAGCTCATAGCCGACAGTTCTCGGCCACACACGTTGACAGTAGAATTTCCGTGTCTAACCGTGCGTTTGGTTAGTGTCAGTAGAGGTGAGGACAGTGGATAAGGACGTTAAAGTCCTGTCCATCATCGTATTTGGTTGTTATCTGAAATGAAATTTGTCCTATCCTAAAAAAACATAGATACAAAATTTATGTTCGTTCCTCATCTGTGATACAGAGAAAATCTGTCCAACGGACAGGATGAGGAAATGACAGAACTACCCTCGTTTTATTACGTCTGAAACCTAAACGCAGGGTTACGAAGTTTCGTCTTCTTTGCAGCTCTCCTCCTTCCTTCGGCTTCGTCTCCACTGCCAAACGCACAATAAGTAATTTTTTTCTGTTCATTTTCTTGTCTTCTCTTCCCCCTTCTTTCCCTTCTATATGAATCTTTTCCCTTCTAACGTATATGGGTGTTTCTTTTTGCGTTTATGCTGTCAGATTTAGAATCTCTCCAACGACATCCGGTCTTCGCCAACCCCGCCTGCTACCATCTTCCCTCTCTTTTAGGTTAGACGCAATATCCAAACTCCTCGTTATTGTTTTTTATTGCTATAGGTGATGGGATCTGAAGATTCTGGTTTCAAAAATTAGGAGTTCGTCGCGGCGTTTTCTTTGGGAGTTCGTCACGGCGTGGATGCTGATCTTTCGCCGCGGCGAAGCCAAGGTTCGACCGCGGCGAACCCTCTCATGCTAGGCGTCCGCCGCGGCGAGCATGTTGTCGCCGCTACTTGATTATTCCACATGCACTTGTAAGGTTATTTGTGTTGAATCACCTTTTTAGATACTGCTATGTACGGTTGGTTCTTGGATGAATTTTGTTATGAATGTTGTATATTACTTGCTAACCTTTGTGTTTGGATAGGATGTTATGTTTCTTACCTATATAACAAACATCAAATTATTATTTGTTTGACTTCTCAGATTTTACAGAAGTGCTTGAATAGAGAGACCTTCTTCTCAATCCTCCTGCCTATTGCCTCCACCATTCAAGGTATAGAGATCCAAGTCATATCATTGTTCAATTATTATGAGATTTACAACTAGTCAG
>JANZLF010000221.1:26871731-26895757 GCA_026546835.1 Erythroxylum foetidum
ATGGAATATTGTGTCCATGTAGATGGCTGAATGCCCATGTTCTTTTTTAATATACTTTTAGTAGTTGCACTCCCAAAATAGCCATTTTGTTTTCTTTGTTGGGAATTTTTTGCCTATTTATTTGATTAATTCATTTGTAATAATATTTCTTTTTCTGTGTCCAGTATGTCCTACAGCAATATGACAACCCCTTGTCCAAGAAGTTAAATGGTATAGTAAATGAGATTAGGCGTCAAAGATGTTCTTATCTGCAGTAAGTTGGCTATTATTGTTACGTTAGCCATTTTTTCTTTTCTTTGGCTTCTCTATGCTACTTTTGTGCAATTTCTCTTGCAGCTTAGAGTTGTGCAAGAAAGGAGATCCATCAGGTAAGTTCTTAAACTACCCTTTGCAGTCTGGTGAACTGTTCTCTCACCTAGAAACAAACTGCATGTTGACAACGAGTTAAAATCTGGAAGTCCTAACTAAACTAGTAATTATACCGTCTATTAGCATGATCTGTCGTGTTCCAACTTCAAGTTATTGCTTGCTGGCCGACCTACTGGGGCATGTCCAGTGGCAATCCAAAGAGTTGTTTATTTTTCATTTTAAGTGTTTATGGTTATCATGGTATCATATCGCCATGATGACTGATGTTTTAACTAAGTTTGGTTTGTAGTCTGATAGTAGTAATGTTGGGATGACACGGACCTTCGTCAGAGGGTTTCAGTAGACTCACCTTTTTCTGATGACTTATGGGAATCTAAGGCCACAAAAGGCAGCTCAAAGTTATAGCCCGAACCCAGAAAAATAAAGCCATAGGTATTATATTTGTAGTTCATCGTTATATATGTGTGTAGATTATTTGTTTCCGTTTATCTTTAGTTCTTGATTGATAATGTTGTTGAATATGTTGCTTCAATCTAATTTTCCTGAGTTTGTAAGTCCTCTTAACAATGTCGACTTGCATATGTTTTTGTTGACAATGAAAAATGCATGTTGATTATTGTTAAAGACTAAATCTTTCTCTGTTTTTTTTTTCTTTTGATGGTTTTACTCAGAGAAAATATGGGGATTATTGGGAACATTAAAGAAATTGAGGCTGAGATGGCCCGAATTCAGAAAATAAAGCCATAGGTATTATATCTGCAGTGTGCCGTTATATATATGCGTAGATGATTTGTTTCCTTTTATCTTTAGTTCTTGATTGATAGCGTTCTTGAATATGTTGCTTCTGTGAAGTTTATTTAATTCCAAAGTTTTTATGCAAAGTACCATCTTGGTCAGCTGAACGCTAGGATAGCCAAGCTAAGGACTCAACCGCTGCAGCCTCCTAAGGTATGCGTTGGTTCATCTTTACCAAATCTTGTTCCTTATTTTTCTTTTCTTGAGATTCTTCTCTTTACATGTTTTTGTGGTGATTGTATTCAAAAGGGGTTCTCTTCATTGCCAATATATTCAATTAATTGTGCAACATATGATGGTGATGATGTAGATGTCAAAATAGCTTCAATGCAGTCTTCTTTAATGAAATCCTTTTGAGTTGTTATTAATGGAAAATGGTTGAGATAAAAAATCTATAGGTTTCATTGTGATTATTTACACTTATTGTTTCTGGTTTAGCTATTATGTCATCAAACAGCTTCACAATTTCTCAAAACAATCAGTGGAACGATATGTTAAAAGTGTTATTTTCTTCCTGAGTTTGGTTGACCAGATATAGGATGTTGCTTCTGCAGGGTTGAGGTTGACATTAACAAGACATATTGAACAAGTAGGAGGTAGTTAATTCTTTGTTCTCTTCTGTGTTACTGCAATTGCATGTGACTAATCTTATTTTTCAAGAATTAAGCAGTTAGTATATTTCCTTTTGCAGGCCTTGCTGTCAGTCAAAGGCATACGTATATGTTTTCTTCTGGCAGTTAGAAAATATTTGTTGTTTGTTTCTATTTACATTTGATTTTGTAACAATGTGAAATTTATATGTATTCATTTATTTGTTTTCTGATGAATTGTTTTGCATTTACATGTGCTGACAATATTAAGAAATTCAGTCTTCCCAAAGGAGTTCTTTTTCCCAATATATTGTAAGTTGTCAAATATTGTTGCTTAAAGTTGTAGTTTATATGTATTCATTTATTTGTTTTCTTATTAATTGTTTTGCATCTGCATCTGTTGACAATATTAAAAAGTTCAAAGGAGATTTTTTGCCCCAATATATTGTAAACCGTTAAAAACTGTTGCTTAAAACTGTGGTTTATCATGCTTCTTACTTTCTAGGATAATATATCTTTGGATTATTTTCAAATTTGCATCTTCGATGTGTATATGGGGCTTCTGTGCTTGTCATGTATCAGATGACTAATTTACAAGATTCTTTGAAGCACACAACTGATTTTTTCTTTGACATAAAAGAAGATATTGTAAATTCTTCCCCTATAAAAGGTGCACCCAGAATTGAGAAGTAAGACTTTCGCATGAAGGTGCATTTCGCATGAAGGTCGCTACCGTGCATTGGAGGTTAAGGGCCAACATCGCGATCAGTAATAAATTTTTGGTTGTCTTGACTGACAATAGTAAAATTTGTCAACCTAAAATCTGAACTTTTATAAAAACATAGAGAGACGCATGCAATAAATGTGTACGCCACTGATTTTGAGACGCAATATCACATAATAGGTGATAAGCACAAATCTTCACAATAATTGAATGAAAAGATGCAGTACTTGAGAATTATTGAGTGCAGTAATTGAGTGTAAAGTTTCAGTATAAAGATTTGGTTATAGGTCTGATTTTGCTTACATAAATCTTGTCATATCTAAGAAGTTGGTTCATTTATAATCTCAACTTTATCATTTTAAGAAAGTTGATATTACTCGCATTAAAACTTGAGCTTATGACGACATTGCTTTTAACGTTTGATTACTTGACAAGTCAATTAAATTTTAAATTTTAATTTTCCTATCAATCCTTATTTTTAATAAAATATAGTTTATCATAAAAAATACAATTAATAAATTAATTAATCTTTAAATCTTACTAATATTTAATTATTATTAATAACAAAAATATAACTACAATAACATAAATGACAAATGTTTTTTATTTTTGTTTTAAAAATAGATATTGAAAGTACAAAACAATAACTAAAAATAACATTTTATTTCTAAATTATTACTTATATTCATCTCAAAAATATACATTAAATTAAATAGTAAATAAATATTGGCTTTTGAGTGACAATTTTATTTTAGTTGGCAGATATGTTATTTTCTTCTAACAAATACAAATAATAAAATTAAGAGTATATTATATTTTAAATTCAGGAATTTTCTTAAAAGTTAAAACATCAGTTAAAATAAAAAGCTATATCAATTAAATGTTCAAATTTGATGTGGAGCACTATATAATCACTACAATGTCGACTCTGCATATAATTACATAAGGAAATAGAATAAAAAATAATTTCATTTTAAATTAAGGAATTAAATTGTTTTTTAGTGTTTTTTTAATCTAAAGATTTGAATAACACTAATATTTTTCAAAAAAGTTTGACTAAATATAAAACGATAAAAACAAAAAAAATTGAAATAGGTAAATCAATAACTAAAAGATTAAGTTATCATAGTGGATTGATTTGTTAAATAAAAAATATTATTATTTACATATAAAATTAAATTAATTCTAACTTTTCATTTTTTATATGATTCATTTTAATCATTGGGCGCGAAGGAAATGATATCTTATGTTTTCCTCAATCTCACAAGTAACTTCTTCACTCACCCAATTTTTTCTAAATAATCATAGTCAATAGACTCACCCGGTCTTTTCTATATTTTTAATATGACATATTTAAAACCTTTTAATTAAATTTTCATTACATATTTAAATTATTTATAATTTAATTACTAAATTTAAAATTTTCATATTTATTAACATTTAATTACAGAAATTTAAACTTTTCTTATAATTAAATTACACATTTTTTAATTTTTCATATTAACTTATATATTAAAATTATATAATAATATAATTGATTAAGCTAATAGGGCATTATTGCTGGCATTTGCGCGACATTGCCCTGCTAGTTTATTCGTAACCTAGGGTTAGTCGTCAATAGAGAGAAAAAACCCTATTAAGAAAAACAAACTTTGTGGACATAAAGAAGAAGATTGGAGATCATCCCAATATATCAAATTTAATTGAAATATTGAAATTTCACCTAGAGATCTTTCAACCCTGACCTCATTTGCTTTGTCACTCATATTTGATTTCTTTTTGTTTCATCACTCATATTTGTTTATGCAAGAATTATAAGTAGCTAGTTTATTTATATGTTAAGGATAATTATAGCTATTATTTTTGTTATGAATTGATTCAATTTTACTTATGAAGTCTATTTTATTTCTGTAAAATATCTTTAAATATTCTTTAAGTAGATATAACTCAAGTTAGTAATAAGATACGATATTAATGCATACATGGACGATTCGAGAGAACTTGCTTGTAAGTAGATCTTAAGTTAAATTTTAGGAGTTTGATTGTGATAATATGTATCCTATCAAAAACTATGTTAAAGATCACTACATAAGTACATCTATCATTCTTATAACAAAACTTAGGTGAATACGAGTGTTAATCCCGCAAGGACTACACTTACTAGTGTTAAATATCTTTTTATTATCTAATTTAACAAAATGAATGGTTCACTTTTAAAGTTAAAATTAACAAAACTAATCTAATATATCAAACCAAATCAATAAACAAGAATAAAGCAATAAATAAATAAATAAGATCTATATAAGAATTTTCCTATAACCTTTCTGTGCTTAGATTTAACTTGATTAAATGGTTAGCCTTAATTTCCTAGACAGGTAGAAAATTTAAAGTTGCAACTTTTTTTTTCCAAGTCATACAACATATATACTTAAGTTTATTGATTGAATTAACTTTCTAATTAAAACCCCTAAACACATATTAACTTGTTCTATGAATTTTCATTATAAATTTGACTCTAACTCATAAGATTTATATAATCCTATCTCTAAGATTCCATGTAATTTTTATAATTCATGTCATAGTCTATTCAAACATATAATTTCTTAATCCATATAGATGAAATCTGAAATAGAATCAAAATGGTAGCATATTTTCAATATAAACATGAATAATTTATAATAAATCTTAAATATTTTACTACTAAGAAATTAAATATAGCTTTAGGATTCATTTCATTTAGGCCTATATCTCAATTTAGTTCATATTCAAATAATCAAAACTGATAATAAACAAAAGAGAACATGTTGTGATAGAAAATAAATAAAACAAGACAAAAAATAATACTAAGGAATTACTAAGGCAAGTGCATGGATCATTTCTTATAATATAGTTTGAATGAGTTAAGTGTTGATCTCACGAGGAATGAAATCACTAATACTAACTATCTTCCTATTATCTAATCTAAATAAGTGAATACTTAAGTGAAAAATAATTAAAAATAAAATAACAATTTGGGATCACTAAAACAAAGTAATAATCAAGAATTTACAATCAATTGATAAATAAGATCTAGATAAGAACCCCCTTAGAACTTTAGTATGTTTGAATTTATCCTAGTTCTGTTATTAACTCTAATTTTTGGAACAACAGGAATTTCAAGGTTACAATTACAGTCTCTTCGTCAAGATATACGATCCATATTCTTAACCATCTTTCACCAAAAGTTTTTTAGCATCAAATGTCTCTAAGAATGCATTAAGACAATATATGTGAATTCCTCAGACAACTTTCATTCTTACTCAGAATAATCATGTAGTTCTATCTTTGGTAACCCATTCAACCTTATTATTTATGCTATGAAATAATTTATATATATATGAAATTTTATGTCTGTTACTTTAATCCAATAAATGAATCTGACATTGAATCTTCTATGATCATTACTTCAATTCAACTAAACAATAAGCATAAATAATTCTTAAGAAACCTACATCGTAATTAAACTAAAGAAATCAATTCAAAACACAATCATTATATGATTCATCCCACCTAAATCTATATTACAATTAGTTAGTATTAAAAGAAAAAAGAAAATCTACAATCAACAAGAAAGAAGTTTGAACTTTCATGGCTTAACTCTTGAACATTCTTCATAAATCTTGACTAATCATCTTGTTTTGCTCCAAGATTATTTTCTTCTTCATCACAATAACTTTTCCATTACATCTTATTGTTTCTACACATCTTAAAAACTTCTCCCCTTTGTTTTTAGCTACCTATATCTTTAAAACATGATACCTTATAATCTTCAACTAGCATCTTATTTATTTCTTAAGAAATCATTCTTGAATTTTTACATAAAAATCACTACTAATATGGGGTAGGACACGAGCATATTTCACCATTATATTAAAGAATATGAGCAGAAAATGGTAGATATCATTGATAGTGGGGAAATAGAACATTTCCTTGTTAAGCATGAATAGAATATATGAACATGTTAGTGTCATCTTAGTTAGGTATAACTCTCCCAAAAAAAATATATATCATAATTGGACATGGGGGCAACACAGTACCGTGATGGTACTATATTTTGATTCTTCAACTTAAAATCTACCAAATTTTCTCAAACTTGAAATCTTCCTTAAATTTACTTCTTCTTTATTAAGGGACTGAAATAAAATGTCATTTTAAGTATGAAATCCTATAAAAAAACTCAAAAACTAAACAAAATGCTTTAAAAATTCATGTTAAAAATATAATCTATTAGAACATATCAAATTCTCCTGCATTAAGCATTTACTTGTCCTCGAGCAAATCAATTTCATAACTTTTAACTCAATTAGGTGGCAATTCTAGGAAAACATTAAATAACTCAAAAATATCGATTAAGATTCAATTACAAAGTTCACAAATTGTTAGGCATCTAACTACTTACATCAAATGATAAATAACTTCAATTCAATTCACAAAATTCAACTTAATACATAAAATGATCATACATAAGAAAATTTCTTCAACTTTCAAACATGTCTATATCCCTTATCGAAATAAAACAAAAAACAAAATTTAAACTATACAAGAATATTTAGAACTTATTTGAAATGTCACATAACCTTTTGATTTGAGAGTAAATATCTTGTCATGAATACTCCTTGTTACTTAACTAGGTCATTGTTTCACATAGCTACTAGCACCACTCTTTAATTTATTTTTTATTTAGGTTGAAGCCAATAAACAGAAATTATTTTATGCTTACTTATTCACACACTTTTCTTTCTTTTCCTTACTTGCATAATAATGAAAAATTTAAGTTAATAAATATACAAATTATAAAAAAATAATTATGATGCAAATCAAATTTATATTCTCCAAACTAATGAAGCAAATTGAACTCGAATCAGTCACCAATGCTCATGGTTATTTAGCTAAACACTTCAAATCATAACAATAATCACATTTATAGTGAAGTATCTCAATCAACATGCTTTCAAATTTATTTTTTTTAAATTGATCCCTATTAAGTTAATCCTAACAAGATTGATGATATGGCCAACTAAGTCCCTTCCTCAAACTTAAGTAGTACATTATTCTCAATGTACATTACTTGTAAAAACAATGAAAATAATAAATAAACAAGGAGATAAGCAGATGAAATAGGAGAACTAATCCCTTATATAACATAAGATAATAGTGCAAATCTTATTGAATTTCCTCAATCTGTTTCCTATTAAATTATTGTCTCACATAGTTATGTTATCTAACTAATTAAGAAAAAATTAAAAATAGGATAAACAGCGAACCTATCAGCCATAGATGGGGGATCCAATGTAGGTACATAGTCGACAATCACCCATGAATCATGATAAATGAATATTTGACTATGATTATATATTTAACATGTTTTTCTTGATATTTAAAGTTTTACTGTATGTTTGGTACTTAATTTGCTTTAAGTACATTTGTAGGTTATATTTTCCTTCATGGACTAAAAGGAGAAGAATTTGAATGAAATCGTGGCGTGGAACAAAGATTTGAAGTAACTAAGGACTTACACGACTGTGTATAGTGACTGCATAGGTCTCCATAAACATGTGAAGGTTAAAGAATTTGAGTTTTGGTTTTGTGGAGTTACACGCCCGTGTATATTGATATACACAACTGTGTATGTTTCTCGTGTAAGTTTTACACCTATATGAAATAGCAAAATTAGGTGTTTTTTATTATACATGGTCTCTTACATGACCTTGTAAGCAATCGCGTATATCCCAAAACTTTAAATTTTAATATAAAAGGACATGAGCAGAGGCAAATTAAAAAGTAATTGAATTATTAGGCAGTTTTGAGACATAAGACACCTAGAGTTTTGATTAAGGGATAGGGAAAACACAAAGAATATATCAATAGATCTAGTAGATAGCAACATCAAATCTAGACTTGCAAGAAGATTCAATAGAAGGGAGAGAAATTTAAAATTATGATTTCTTTATTTTTATTAGTTTTTCTTCATATTTATCTTTGAGTTCATTTTCTATAGTAACTCAGTGTGTCTAATGTCTAGGTGGGTTAAACCCTAGTTTAAGATAACAATATGTTTTAATCTTTTTTCAATGAAATTATATTAATTGATTTATTCCGCTTCAATTATGCATTTTATTATTATTCTAATATATCAGTAATATTAGTGTATGCTTTGATTTCATATGATTGAGATTGAGATTGAGATTGAGAAATCCTCTAGTATGAATAGATCTACAATAATTGAAAGGAGTTTGCATGCAAACGGAGAGATAGTCCGACATACATCCTCTATATTAGGGCAAAACCTAATAGCAGAATTCATAAATCAATAAAACAATTCTAGGGGTTTTAACTAGAATGATTTCTATTAATCAACTAATGGATTAATTGTTAATATAATTGAGAGAGTTATTAACATAAGATAGAAATTTCCACAATCTAATAAATTATATATTTGCAGGATAAAAGGGTAATTATTTAATGATTCTTAGTGAATTCATCACCTAAACACTACTATTTAATGTTGACTTTTCTTTGTATTCTACTTGTCCTAAGTTCAAAATTGTTTAATCTTAATTTAGTTTAATTGTTTAGTTAATTTTCAATTAAAAACTAAAAATCTTATTCTTAGGTTAACTAAAAGGATAACTACTAGTACTTATCATCTTTATGGGATTGATTCATATTTGTCTGTGTTAGCTACAAATACGTCGTGTACTTGCAGTAAAATTAATACTTACCTTAACCCTAGGCCAATCAAGTTTTTGGCACCGATATTGGGGATAGTAATATTAGGAATGTTTTATTTTTGTTTTTAAATTATTTTATTTTATCATTTTGTTTGGTTTTCTTTCTTTTTGTAGATCTTGACACTTAGTAAGTTTATGGTTTGAAGTAATTCCAAGAGCTTAATTGACATAGATGTAGAAATGGAGCGAATAGCACGCAAAAACCTTCTTAGGACGCAACTGTAAGAGTTTGAGTTAGATCATCAAATAAAGGACTTGGGTGGTCGAGTGGATACCGAAGAATTGCACAACATGGCAGACCAACCAAGGACCATGTTTGACTACACTAGACTAGACTTGACTAGAGCAGAGTCCAGCATCTTGAGATAGTCTATGAGTGTCAATAATTTCAAGATAAAACTGAGAATTATACAAATGGTGCAGAAGTTAGTCTAATTTGATGGACTTAGAGACCAAAAAAATCAAACACATATATATCCAATTTTATAGAGATTTGAGATACTTTTAAAATTAATGGAGCTAATGATGATGCCATCAAATTATGGTTATTCCCTTTATTCTTTAAGGGGGAGAGCAAAAAATGGTTAAACTTGATGTCATGATCATCACTAACAACTTGGGAACATGTGACAGAGAAAATTTTATCGAAATATTTTCCACTAACTAAGATTGCAAAACTGAGGGACGACATCTCCTTTTACTCCCAAGTTCAAGTTGAATCCTTATATGATATATGAGAGAGGTTCAATGAGAAGATACCCACATTATAGTCTACTACCTTGGATGTAGATCCAAAGTTTTTTATAAAGGGTTGACTTAGAACATCAGATAGTCAATTGATGCATCAACTAGGGGAACTCTTAATAACAAGACAATAAGAAGTGGCCCAGATCTTATTGAAGATATGGCTATGAATAATTACCAACGGTGCTCATTTAGAGTACGAATCAATAAGCTAGGAAGAGCATATGAAGTAGACGTAGTGGCAGAGTTAGTAATTAAGCAAAAAGATCGATAAACTTACAATGGGTCCACAAGGTGAAGTTATGCAATGTAAGGTGTGTGGCTAGATCATCAAGGTCAAGATTTTCAAACAATACAACTCAAGGAAGTGGACTATTTAGGGAATGCTACTAGACCCCAAAACAATCCATATAGCAACACGTACAATCTACGATGGAGGAATCACCCTAATTTTCTTAGGGAAATTAGGGCCAAGCAAGAAATAACCCTCCACTCGAATTCCAACAGTGAGCACCTCAACCTAAGAAGCCTAGTTTGGAAGAGATGATGTTAAAAATTACTTAAGATTCTAATGAGAAATATCAAAGGATAGAGGCTTCCATACACAACTTGGGGATTTAAATCAACCAATTAGCAGTGATAGTAGTTGAAAGACCAAAGGGGAGTTTGCTAAGTACAACGAAACGAATCCTAAGGAATGTGTAACGACAATCACCCAGATGAGTGAGAAATTGCTCTAAAAAGAGAGGAAGGTGACTATTGAGAGTCACACAAAAGCTGAACGTGAACTTCAAATATAAAATTCTTTCATGTCATCCCATATCCTGTAAAAGTGAAGAAAGATTGGATGGATGTAAAGTTGGGTAAATTTCTTGATCTATTGAAACAACTCCAATATAACTGACCTCTTGTTGAAGCCCTTAGGTAGCTACCAAAGCATATGGAACTTTTGAAAGAGATAATATCAAACAAGGAGAAATTGAAGAAGTTAGACTACGTTAAGTGAAAGTAGCTTAGAAGATAAGAAAACAAATGGATCCAAGGAGCTTTTCTATTCCTTGTGAAATTGGTAGTTTAAAAATAGATAAGGCCTTAGCCAACCTAGGGGCTAGTATTAATATGATGCCTTTATTGTTGTTTAAGAAATTAAGAATAGGAGAACTTTAAACTAACTAGGATAAGTGTGCAACTAACTGATAGATCGGTAAAATATCTTAAAGGAATTGTAGAAGATTTTCTAGTTAAGGTTGATAAGTTTATATTCCTTACTGATTTTGTGAGTTGTTAACATAAAAGAGGACGTAGAAGTGCCTCTAGTCCTTGATTGACCCCTTTTGACGACTGTTAAGTCAACAATAGACATTGATGAAGGCAATTTAACATTAAGGGTGGAGAATGAAGAGGTCATATTTAGAGTAGATAATGTCATTAATCATGCCCTTAGATTCATGGATGTCATTGAATCCAGTGAGTCCGATAATATAATTGATATTTTGTAGGGCTTTACATTTAAAAGTCCACCGAAAACTTCACAAAAGGTAGCATACTTGGAAATCATGGGACCTACAATAAGGCCATAAAAACATAATATGTACAAGCCACCTTGAGTTTACAAGGTATGTTGAGCTAATGATGTTAAACAAGTACTACATGGGAGGCAACCCATGAATTAGTTTAAATTTATATTACATTCGATATTATTTTATTTTTATTTTGTTATTAGAATAGGATTTTATCTAGTTCAATGTGTTTTAGAATAGAAAATTAAGCATCTGCACAAGATTGTGCATAATTAGCGTGTTAGGGTATGCATGTTAATGTGTTATAGCGCTTAGTGCAAAATTTTTATGTTTAATCATCTAATTTTAAAGTTGCACATGATTACAAAGCTTTCTAGACATGTTGGTGTAGACTTACATGGTTAGAAACATACCCGTGTAACTGCACAATACACTAAAAATGCCATAATTCCTTATTCTTTCTCGTTTTCTCTATTCTCTCTCACTATATACAATTGTCCCTCCAATCTTCCATCCCAATTTTTGCATTTTTCTTCCAAATTAACAACACCCAAGTAAGCTTTCTTATTGTTTTCACTTGTTTATGCATGATTCATTGGAAGTTTTGCATGATTTATGGAATCTTTGCGCAAAAATGACAACTTTAGGAATTTGGGATTTTATGAGAATTTCTGATAAATTTTGGTTAATAGTTGAATATTAACATTACCTATTAGTTTTAATGATTCACTTTGATGAATTGCATGTGCATTAGGTAAAAATTCAACTTGAATTGCTAAATTGTGCAATTATTGCTCACTAATTATTTAGTTGTGATATTTTGCATGAAATTAAGGTTAATTAGTTGTTTTTGACATTAATTGAAGTTGGGTTTGTATTTAATCGCATGTTTATTTTGATTTTTTTCATGAATTTGATGTTCAATTTCATCAATTTTACATAAGTGTCAGATTAGGGTTTTCAATTTTAATGTTAAGGTCAAATTGTTAATTTGATAATTAGGTTAATTTAATTGTTGATTATAATATTTTTAATTTTAAGTTTGTGATTTATTAGGATGTTACTTAATTTGGTTTATTTTATTTCATTTATTTATTTGTTTATTTAATTATTTTATATTATTTGCTTGTATTTTTATTAAGAGTTTAGTTTTTCATTTTCTAGTTCTTTTTCACGTTTAATTAATTAATGAGCATAATACATTTTAAGAGTGGGAAAAGGGTATTGCCTTAATTTATTAGAAATTTTCTCCCATTTATTTTAAGTTCTAAGGGCAATGACAAAACCATGGTGCCAAAAGGAAGTTCCCTATAAGCGATATTAAGGAGAGGAGTCGTCTAGACACCTAAGAAGTGCTTGCTCAGTGCATCCACCCATGCGGCCTCCTATGCTACTCTTCAATGCAACAACATATGAAGAGCAATATCAACAGTTAAAGGACAAGTCGTTCATTATAGGATGCCACAAAGACTGAGAGGCACTAGTTCAAGTTGGGTGGTCCAACAAGTTCAAGATTTTATTAATGTCAGTGCCTAGCCCAAGTTTTTTGAGATCGTGGAGCCCTTTTAATGGAAGTTGACATTAGAGACGCTTTCCACATTCTTCATAGGAAAGGAATGCCACGATTAGCAGAGGCTGAACACCATCTAGTTCAAGTTGTTTAGGGAGATGATTCGAATGAGCTATTTGGACTTCTCAATCACTATAGGCTTGTACGACATAGAATTTATCGAGACATAAGAGTACCTAAACTTATGAATAGACTTCTTATACAAGATGTCCTCCTGATAGTTTTAGGATACCATCAACAATGATGATGATTATTGATATTTGCTTTATTGATTATATAATTTTTCCATAACACTTGGCGATTAATGATATGAAATTGCTTAAGATACTCACTTTAACTCATATGTGATTTTAGAAACAATCGGAAGCAAAGAATTTAAATTGAGTCGAAAGCACGATATTTAGGCCAATTTTTGAAGATTAATATTCAATTGTCTTCATGGAGTAAGAAGAAGAAAATTAGAGTAAGAAGAAAACAAATTCAACTCAAAAGAAGACAATAAAGAAGCTGCCAAATAAAACAACACAAGAGGATCAATATGACAATGCATAAGCTAGCTGGAAGAGAAACAAAAATGGTAGTAGTCTATGAAGAAAACACCAGCAAGAGATGTCCAAGGAGCATAAACGTAGGCCAAAATGAAAGCAGCAGCAGGAAGCAAAGAAGCAGGAAATGGCAGCAGTCCATGAAGAAAATGCCAGCAAGAGATGTCAAAGGAGTAGAAACACGGGTTAAAATGACAGCAACAGTGGGAAGCAAAGAAGCAAGAAACGACAATGGAAACTAGTAGAAAAGCACACAAATAAGGAGTAGTAGAAATGTAGCCTAGGTGGATAGGAAAAGAAGAACAAAAACGATGTTAAGCAGAAATGCAAATGGCCAGGAGAAAACAACGAAACAGGTAGCATAGACAATGAGCAGAAATGCAACACATATTGGGCCAAGAAAAGAAAAAAAAAAACAGATGTACTATGGCAAAATGAAAAATAATAAAAGGCAAAAAAAGAGAAACATAACAGTAGCAAGAGTTTTAGGTGAAGTCTTTAGTGGGGGGCATCCTTGGGGGGGCCTGAAGCAATTTTTGGGAGCTTCGGGTGATAACAATGAAGACAGTTATGGAAGCTCTCAACTGTGAGAGACCTATAAAGGGGTAGACATCCCGAAACCGGTTCGGAGATGAAATGGATGTCAACATCTCAATTAAGCATTCCTTCATTATTTTTGTTGCTTCTTTTTCTCTTTAGAAATTAATTGTGTTATCATATGCATATGGATTTGGGTTTCGCGTATGAATGATTATGTTATCATTATAGTCTAATTATTTGTGTATGAATCTATTGGGTATTGTGAAAAAATGAATTTAATGCATTTCATTGAATCATTTTATTGCAAATCCATTACCAAAATTTCAATATAATCTGTAATTGTTATATTTGAAATTCATTTGTAGTGACTAATGGTCATTAATCATTAGGGATAACATAACCTAGGTTAAATGACACATCATATATGGTTGTTGCCTTGATTAACTATTTTTCTAATTCATAACGCTACTACCTAATTGAATCTAGAGATCGTATCCTAGGTTATTCGGTAGTTAGGTTTAATTAGTGATTATATCTCGATCAAACACTACTTAAGGGAAAATTTGAGTTAATTATTAACTCACGATTAATAGTTTCTAGGAGAGGTTTGAGAACAACAAATCATTGAAATATGTTTAATTAGGGTGTAGGCTAAGATTTATCCAAAGAATCGGGTTCTTATCGAATTCCCCACTTTCATCATTTTTTTAACATGTTTTCTTTAAATTGCCATTGTTAGTTAGTTTAGCTTTATTTTATTTTCTTATTTTTAAAACCAAAACCTAAATACCAATTATTTTTATTTTAATAATTTTACACACATTCTTTGTGGGATCGACCTAGACTCACCACTGCTACAGTAGTAGGTCTAGTTTATTTTGACTAAGATTACAACGGGCACCATTGCTAAGGAGTGTGGTTCTTAGTTTTTGTTCTTGATTTTAATTGGTGTTTTGTACATATTTGTTTGCAATTTGTTTCTTTTTAGTTAATTCTTGATCTTTTCAGTTTCTATTTAGTATTAGTGATTTAAATTTTGATTTTTTTCATGGACAGAAGTAATTTCTTTCATAACTCATATTCCCAACCTTAAAATTTTGTTTGGAGTGATCATACAAATTTTAATTATGGATGGGATAATCAGTCGAATTACTTCCTTGATAGTATATAGGACACACAACAATTCCCGTATAGACCAGAAACTTCTTATCACGACTCAGGGACATCTCTGGATGACCTTATCAATACTTATAATTCTAGTAGTATTCAACTTCAACAAGATATGCTGCAAGTTCAATAGGATAGGTTGCAAGTTCAACAAAATATGCCGCAACTGTTTTAGCGGGATGTACATCAAATCTGACAGAGTACGCTACAATTCTAGCAATATGAAAGGAAATGTTGGCAGGATATAAGGTTTAATGTCCAAGAGCTAGAGAGCCAACAAAACTTAAGAATATCTTTGGATCAAATTATCGAGACTATTCCTACTCACAATTTTCAATTTCAAAAGAGTAAACAGTAGTAACTTCAAGAGGGTATACAATAGTCCTTGTAGAAGATAAGATTGAGCATACAAATTGTGGAACACCAAATGGGTGAGATGGCAGTGAGAATCGACTCCCTAGAATCACAAATCGAAGAAGAGCAACCATATTAACCCATTGTGTACCCAAAGGACATTAGCACATAGGCTTTACAAAGTGATGAGGAGCTTGAGAATCTTGAGTGCACTACTCAAGGAATTGTTTGTGAAGAAGAAGAAGAAGTGGAGGAAGAGCTCAAAGCAGAAAAGGATACATCATTTAGCTCAAAGGTAAATATTGAGTTCATAATTATTGATGAGAATGACTCTTTACTTTTACCTAACAGGTTAGAGTAATTAAACGAGGAAGAAAAAGATGAAGAGACATTTGAGATCTTTCTAAATTACTTAGACTCAGTAGAGATTGAATGTTAGAGGATATGAAAGAAACTTTATGTGAATGATCATTGACTAAGGCCTTATCTTGAACTACCTCATGTAGAAGTGGCTTAAACTGTGATACCCTAAGATCGTAATTTTTCCATGTGAGGAGAAAACATGGAGTCGAGCCAGTGACTTTAACAAAGGCACTTCTTAGGAGGCAACCCAAGGGAAGTAAATTTCTTTTCCTTTACATTTACGCATTTAATTTTTTTATGCATGTGTGTTTCTATGTTGGTTGTTTCTTGCTTGTTTTAAGTTTTCAATAAAAATGAGAGAAAGAATAAAGCAAACAAATAAACAATTTATCTTTTCTATTGCTTCTAGGAGTATATAGTAATGATTAGAGAATGAATTGACAAGAGAATTTCATAGCAACTTTAGCATGTACTTTTGTTCTTATGATTGGTCGATATGCATTATCTTTAGAAGATTAGTGATTAGTGGTAGACAAAGCTAGTGAGATTTTAAACCTTATTAGACTGACACAATCATATCGATCTCATTATCTTTTAATAATGTGTGACCTTTATCACATGTAATCCTAATTTTGCTTTGATTTTCTATTCAAGACCACATTTTTATCACATGCATTAACATGGAGGTGATTAGGCATTCTTTGTTACATAAGCCACATTATCCATATAGCTTACCCTATTGATATGATTTTCCCTTTTTAAGCCCCCTTGAGCTTTATTTATCTATTCTTTGTGTAGCAACCACATTACATGCTATTAAATTTACCAAATGTCTTACCCAAGCCATAAAGCTAGTGGATCATTTGTGATTGTTGAGTTTGCGGACGTACAAAATTGTATGTGTGGGGGTGTACATATGTGTAGGTTGGTTATAATATTAGGATGTTATTTTATGTCTTATAATTGAAATTCTCATGTTAATTTAGTTTCTTTTAATGTTTATAAAAAAGAGAAAAGAAAAAAAAAGTTTAAGTAAATGTATAAAGGAGGAAGTCCGTAAGTTTTGAAAAGTTATTTAAGATTAATGCATCCTCTTAAAGTTGTATTGAATGGGTTATTTAAGTATGTTGGATATAAGGTAAATGTTGTGTTGGAAGGTTCACTCTTTGTGGTTTCAATGTATTGTCATCGATTGAATGAATGATCCTTTCTGATTAGTATATACTTCTTGTGGTTTGTGTATGAGAACTTGAATTTAAGTTGTGAAATATAAGTGTTGCATTCGACATAATTGACGGTACCTAGTTTTGTATGAATGTTAATTTATGCAATTGATATCATATTGAGTGTTACTTTTGTTTCACTAGATTTAATGACTTTCTTGCTACTTGACCCAAATATATCTCACCTTACCTTTACCTACATTACAACCTTGAAAAGTCCTTTGATTCATGATTTTTCATGTGAATTTTAGTGGTGGAGAAATGAAATAATTTGCAAAGTTGTGAAATAGCATGGTTATCAATGGTGATGAGTGTACCCAAGAACATATCTTGTTGGAATACATTTTCCAAGTCTACCATTAGATTGCTCAGTTTTTAAAGATATTAAATATTGATTGATCATGAGTAAAAGCTTGGAATGTTAAGTTCTTGCTATTATTTTTGAAAATCATTCATCTTTGCTTATGATTATGTATTTTTGGAACATATGGAAAATGAGTCAATGTTTTAGATATATGAGCTTAATTTTGATATTTTGTCTGAGGAAGACCAGAAGTTAAATGTGGGAAAAATTGTTATGTGCTTAATTGATTATATAATTATTCTATAACACTTAATGATTAATGACATGAATTGCTCAAGATGCTCACTTTAACTTATATGTGATTTTAGACATAATTCGGAATCAAAGAATTTAAAGTGAGTCAAAAGAACGATATTTGGGCCATTTTTCAAAGATTAATATTAACTTGTCTTCATGGAGTAGGAAGAAGAAAATTAGAGCAAGAAGAAAACAAATTCAATAAAAAAAACAATAAAGAAGATGTCAAATAAAACAACAAAAGAGGATCAAAATGACAATGCATATGGCAGTTGGAAGAGAAACAAAAACGACAAAAATCTATAAAAAAGATGCCAGCAAGAGATGTCTAAGGAGCAAAAAGATAGGCCAAAATGACAGCAGCACTGGGAAGCAAAGAAGTAGGAAATGGCAGCAGTTCATGAAGAAAACTCCAGTAAGAGATGCCTAAGAAGAAAAAACATAGGCCGAAATGATAGCAATAGTAGGAAGTAAAGAAGCAGGAAATGATAGTGGAAGCTAGTAGTAAAATGCATAAACAACAAGTGGCAGAAATGCAACGTAGGTGGATAGGAAATGCAAACCAAAACGATGTGTAGCGAAAACACAAATGGCTAGGAGAAAACGACGACACATTCAATATGGACAAGGAGCAGAAACACAACACCCATTGGGCCAAGAAGGCAAAACATTGGCATACAATGGAAAAATGAAAAATAATAAAAGGTAGAAAAAAGAGGAACTAAACAATTGTGATAGTTTTTGGTTGAGTCTTTTTTGGGGGACATCCTTAGGGGGCGGAGGTTGAAGCAATTTTTAGGAGCTTCGGGAGATAACAATGAAGAGGGCTATGGAAGCTCTCAACTGTGGGAGACTCATGGAGTGGTAGACATCCTGACGTTGGTTTAGATGAGACATCAATGCTGACATCCCGGTTAAGCATTCCTTCACTATTTTTGTTGTTTCTTTCTCTCTTTAGAAATTGATTTTGTTATCCTATGTGTATGGATTTGGGTTTTGTGTATAAATGATTGTGTTATCATTATAGTCCAATTATTTGTGTATGAATCCATTGGATATTATGAAAATAATATTTTATCATTAGATCATTTTATTACAAATCCATTGTTAGAATTTCAATATAATATGTAATTGTTATATTAGAAATTCATTTGTAGCAACTAATGGTTTGTAATCATTAGGGATAGCATAACCTAGGTTAAGTGACACTTCGTATATGATTGTTACCTTGATTAATCAGTTTTCCTAATTCGTAATGTTACTACCCAATTAAATCTAAAGATCATATCCTGTGTTACTCGGTGGTTAGGTTTAATTAACAATCGTATCTTGATTAAACACTACTTAAGACAAAACTTGGGTTAATTATTAACCCATAATTAATAGTTTCTAGGAGAGGTTTGAGAACAACAAATCATTCAAATATATTTAATTAGGATGTAGGCTAATATTTAACAAAAGAACCGTGTCCCTACCGAATTCCCCACTTTTATCTTTTTTCACATGTTTTCTTTAAATTGCTTTAGCTAGTTAGTTTAGCTTTATTTTGTTTTCTTATTTTTAAAAACAAAACCCACAACCTAAATACCAATTATTTTTATTTCAATATCTTTACAAACTCTCTTTGAAGAATCAATCTAGGCTCATCAATGCCACAGTAGTAGGTCTAGTTTATTTTGACTAATGTTATGACACACTATCAATTTTGACCTGAGCAAATCTAAGGCTTCACCACTATGACACCCGATTCTTTGCTACATACATAAAGTCTTGAACCACACCGTAAGTGGCTTGGGTGGGACCCATGCTAAGATGACTACTTTTTCTTTTTAAGAGAAGTAGCTATAGTATGAAAAATATAACTGGTTGTACAAACTTTGACATTATTGTCCATGCACCAAAGAATGAATAAGTCTTTAATGGAACATTTGTTACTTTTAGATTTATCAAAAATAGTATGATCTATGAATTTATATAGCAATAGATGCTTAGGACTATGAATTAAATTATTATGGGCATTTCTAACAATAAAGTTATCCAACCCTGTTAATTTCTTCCAATATCTCTTAGCACAAAAATTATCATATTTTTCAATTATGTTAGACCTCGGAAATCTATCGATTTCTTCCATAATGTCATAATTTAAACTATACGGGTGGCCCCTTAATCGAAACCAAAATTCATCCAAATTCTATGGCTCAAATTAAAGAGTAGGATAAAATTATAGGGTTAATTCCTTTTATGCAATATAATCAAATTAATAAATTTGACCCCTCGAATTTTATCACTCAAAGTTTCAATTCTATCTTTCAACCTTAGATTTTTTAAAATTTCAAAATCAAAGTATCTAGGTGCACCATTAACTCTAGAGTGAAGAGTTTGGAATCAAATACCTTCTTTTTCTAACTAAATTTTCCCCTTCGATTTTCAACTTTTAGCTTTTTTTAAAAAAATTCTTACCACCATAGATAAGTGTATACCTACAAAATCAACTAAGAACACCTAAAAATACACCAAAAAGTGAAGAGAGAAAAGTTCAACGAAATCTTGTAAGAACCACTCTAAAGATGTGATATCTATATGGAAATTACTAGATATGTGTAAAAGGAATGTTTTTATAGTTGAAAGAAACAAGAAGTAAGTGAAAAACCTAAGATAAAGAGAGATGTGAGTGACTTTGGGAGTGGCTGCTAAGTTTTGGAGAGATAAAGTAGGTTTAGAAGAAGAGAAAAGATGAATATAAAGTGTTTGGGATGAAGAAGGAGGGGTAGAATGGGTGGGAGTGATTTTCCACGTGTAAGGCTTGTTTGCTCGTGAGGCATGTGAATTGTCCCATCTGTCACAATAGTGCATGATTGTGACCTATTAAAATTGTCACATCTTGTCCCGTTTCTTCTTTTTTTTCTTTATGTAACCCCCAGAACTTGTAATAACTTTAAAAGTAAGAAATTTAGCAATTCAAACAACTCCATAATCATAAAAATAAAACACTAAATACTAGAATTCGAAACAAACCTAACTACCAAAAATTGCTAAGTTATAGTCATTAGCTTGACCTTTCATCATTTAAAACTCAACCAGGATCAATTATGAGAGGCTTACATCCACCCATAGGGCATAATTAATCAAATTAAAAAATTAAGTAATTTTAGTAATGCCCTTTTCGATAACAAAATATCAATAAAATCAAAAATGATGAAACTCCCTAAATCTTTAGTGGAATCAAACAGTTTGTGTTAGTGAAATTTTCTTCTTCTTATACAATCACCCTCGTCCTCTCTTCTACTTCTACTTCTTGAATAGAGAATTCCATAAACTCTTCAAATTTTATGTCCTTTGTCATTTGTTTCTTAGAACCTACTTCTTCAAAACAACCTCCTTTTGCTCTTTGATATATTCATCCATTATTGTCTATCTTTATGCAAGAGTTGCTTTCTTTCATATATTTTAATACCTTGTTCATATTGAACTCTACATGATCTTCACCAATATGAAAAAGTAATTTGCCTTCATAAATGTCTATCAATGCTCTCCCAATGTTCATGAATGGCTATCCAAGAATTAATGGATAGTTCCTATCCACTTCAAAATGTAGCACCACAAAGTCCATATGAATAATTAACTTGTCCAAATTAATTATAACATCTTCCACCATACCAAATGGTCTCTTGATGGATTGATCTGCCAACTAAATAAGCATCAAAGTTGGCTTCACATAGTTATGCCCTATTTTCTAAAGGTCAAAAAGGCATAAGATTTATAATTATGCCTAAGTCACATAAACACTTTGCAAATTCCAAGTCACTAACTACATAGGGTATCATAATGCTCCCTAGATCCTTTAACTTGGAAGGCATATGACTGGTCATAATGGAACTACAACTTTCGGTTAGTGTTACCGTTTGATTATCTTTCCAATTCCATTTCTTTGATAATATGTCTTCCAAGAACTTTACATACTTGGGCATATGTTCCAATGCCTCCACAAAATATAATTTAATTGTAAAGTCTTCAGCATCTTTACAAGCTTTACGAATTGTGCATCCAGTTTGTTCTTCTATAATCTTTGTGGGAATGGAATCTGAGGTGGGTATGGCAGAGGAGCAACGTAAATAGGGTCCTCGCTCTTTTCTTCAACCTTTTTCTTCTTTTCTCTATCTCCTACGAGGTAGGTTTTAGATTATTTCTCTACTAGTTGTTCGAGCTCTTTCCCACTACTAAATGTGATTTCCTTGAGTTGCTCCCTTAGATTTGCTTTAATATTACTTGAAGGACTTCCCAAATTTCTTATAGATAATATGTTTATGAGTTGGCCCACTTAAACCTCTAGGTGAATGGAAGAGGCGTGGTTCTTTATTTCTTACTTGAACTTCCCTTCCATACTTATAATTTGATCCATAATATTGTCCAATTTTGACTCGTTGACATTAGACTTATCTTATTCAAATCCAAGTAGACCTTGATTTTTCAATTAATTTATTTTATTTTTCAACTAAGAAAATTATGGGTAGTTTCTCTACCCAAGATTGTATATGTTCGAGTATAGGTTATTCCCTCCTCCTTGAGCAAACTGTGTGCCCATATAGTTAGGTTGTTCCTTATTGTTACTTTACACTAAGAAGTAATCAGTGCTAAAATAATTATCTTGACCATGTAATTCACATCGTACTGAATTGCTTTAATTGGAGTTGAAGAGGTGGCTTGTAGGCTATTCAATTGTCTTGTTAAATTAGCGATCTTAGCATGTAATGCTATCCCTAAATCGATAATAATGACTCCCTTTTGATCTCAAAAAGTAGATTGTTGTCTCCTTCTATCCGACATCCAAAGACAGCTATTATTTGCCATCTCCTCTAGCAAATCCTTGTTAGGTTTTGATCATGTATCTCATACATAATATATATCAAATATACGTAGCAAAAATAAAATGGAACCTCAAAACCAGATCTACTCTTGCATATAGATATAGAAAAAACAAAAACATGAAATGTAAAATGTTTACATACCTTTTTGACGATCTCCTTCATTCTTTAATCTTCTCCGTATTGGGTTATCATAAACTATAACGATCAACTCACATTGTCTCTAATGAAAGTCCACACGAAGACAAAAGGATGAAACCTCACTAAGAGATGCCTAGAATTCTTTCTTTGTGCTAGCAAATACAAGAACTCTTGAGAGAGTTAGAGAGAAAAAGTATGTGTGTAAGAAAAAGAACCTTTCCTTTTTCTTTTTTTTATGTGTCTTACACAAGATGTATGAAAATCATCTCAATTTTCTGCACCATTTGGCCTTCCATAACCCCCATCACTAATGGAAAGTTATGGGAAGTTAATGGTCATAAATAACATGCATTAATGAAAGTTATGGGAAGTTAATGACCATGAATAGCATGTATTAATAGAAATTATGGGAAGTTAAACACCATGAATAGCATGCATTAATGGAAACTAATAACACTTGTTTCTAATCCATTCCATTTAACGTTTTCTACCACAATCACATCGCAACACAATCCCGAAACACTCTCTTATATCTTTAATCACCATTCAAGACCATTTTACTCATCCTTCAGATCTCCTATGTGTGTGAACCATTAGGTTCTCAATTATGTTGGTCACTTGAATTAACACTTAATTCAAGTAAGTCAAGAGCCGTATCTAGCAACACGTCATGACCCCCAATTGATCGAAAAGTCAGTGGTTTGACTACGAATGCTTCCATACGCAATGTTACCATACAATTCATCCTTTCACTATCTATACCCCACTTGATTTAGAGTATGGTCAAAGTGTTAACTCCTACTTGTAACACCCCACTCCCGCAAGACCCGAACCCGACATTGATGGTGATATCCGAGTTTGTGCCCCGCGAGGGTGGCGTGCTACATCACTCAGTCCAAAACTCAGTAAATTTTTTTTTACGCACATACATACACATCACATATTATGCGAAAAACAATTTACATAAACAATTCACTGGCCTCGAGGCCCTTTTCATAAATACAATTAATCCCAGTCTGTTGACTTTACAAACTGACTTATTCAATAATACAGAATATCAGAAAATAAAAATACACTAATGCAGACGCAAACTGATCCCGACCTCTATCTTTTACTTGCTTACAGTACTCCCGTGTCAAACGGGGTAT
>JANZLF010000221.1:27091126-27111468 GCA_026546835.1 Erythroxylum foetidum
CACTTTCACCGAAATGCAATAGTTTTATGCAAGGTTTTATTGAGCCAACACCACTTATTCATTGACACTATCCACTTGTACTAATAGTCTTACACAAAACTTTACTAAACCGATACTATTCACCCTTTAATGCTACCTGCTTGTACTTACATTTTGTGAAAGTATTTCACACCTAATAACATGTCATCTAGAGTTAACCTTAATAGATTTTATCGAAATATAATAGTTTTACACAAGATTTTATTAAGTCGACACTACTTATTTCTTGACACTATCCACTTGTAAGAATAATCTTACACAAGATTTTACTGAGTCGATATTATTCATCTCTTAACGCTACCCACTTATACTTACATCCTGTGAAAGTATTTTACATTTAATAATACGATCATATAGTATTAATCTCAACAGAGAATTTTTGCAACAGCGGAAGATAATGAATGCGACAATGAAGAGATGATTATTGCAAGTAGTTGGAGAGACGTGCCTTGGAAAGGGGAACAATGATTCCAAATTTCAGCATTAAATAGTGGAAAACAACAATTGTTTAATATGTGAATTGTGAAGTAAGTTGACCTTCATTATATTATGTAATAATAGATATTTTCCTTTCACTCAATCATTTACGGTAGGATTCCATATTTCTAAGTCCAACCACACATATACATCAACTAAGAATGGATAACTTTTTGAGAGCTGGGGTAGGCGATTCCAGTGCAAAAATGAAGAACTTTTTAATCTTTTATTTAATCTTAATATATTTTCATAACCAATTTTTTAAATGTCAGATTTGCATTTAATTTATCTGGATATTTTTAAAGGTGAATGGGTCTAAGTCAACTAAGATACCCAATCAAGCAACTCAACTCGATTAAAAAAATAAGATTAAAACAAGGAAACAAAATCTATATACATTTCTCCATGCAAACTCCAAACTTCACCTACATGCAATTTAGTCAAGACATGGATCCCTTAATCTCATTCTTCCTTTATCTTCTAATCCTTTTTGCCTCTCTTTCATTTGTTTTCCTTCTCTATAAACCAAAATCTTGTAACCAAAAGGTTCCACCAGGGTCCCAAGGGTGGCCAATCATCGGTGAAAATTTGGAGTTTCTCAAAGCTGCAAGAAAAGGAAACCCAGAAAAGTTCTTCAATGACAGGAAAAGTAATTATTCGCCGGAGGTGTTCCAGACCTCACTTCTCGGCGAGAACGTGGTCGTCTTCTGTGGTGCTTCAGGGAACAAATTTTTGTTCAGAAGTGAGACCAAGTATGTCTCCACATGGTGGCCACGCTCGGTGATTAAAGCACTCTTACTTCCGGAGGGACTTGGTGATACGTTGATTGTACGTAGAGTATTGACCGAGTTTCTCAAACCCGAAGCTCTGCGACACCACATACCTATTATGGATTCCATGGCAAAGGAACACCTAGAAATAGACTGGTGCCCACACAACCAAATAAAAGCTTATCCAAATATAAGGAAGTTCACATTTGCATTGGGTTTAAGATTGCTTACCAGTCAAACAGACACCAACTATGTGGCTAAATTGTATTATAACTTTGCTCTTTTCAATGACGGGTTCTTTTCAGTGCCCATTAACTTTCCAGGAACATCTTACTACAGATCAATTAAAGGCAGAAATTTCATTCTTGAAGAACTCTCAGTGCTTGTTAGGCTGAGGAAAGTGGAGTTATTGGAAAACAAAGACAGAGCAAAACAGGACTGTTTGACTCGTTTTCTTGTTGCATCACAAGAAGAAATCAGGCCTCTAAGCGAGAGAGAAGTTGCAGAGCGACTCCTGGGGTTGCTTATTGGTAGTTTTGATACGATAAGTATTACCTTAACGGCTATATTGAAGTATCTTGCAGAGCATTCCGATGTCTACAAGAAAGTCTTGGAGGGTAAGTTTGATTTATCAACCATTGTTCCCCCTATATATGTGCAATTTCCATTTTCGTTCTTAATTTACTCCTATATTTGCATGCATTAATTATTGAATGCTTTTTCCTTTGATAGAACAAATGGACATTGCCAAGTCCAAGGATTCTAATGAAGATTTGTTGAACTGGGAAGACGTTCAGAAGGTGAAGTATTCATGGTGCGTTGCCTGCGAGGCAATGAGACTGATGCCACCAGCCCCAGGTGCATTTAGAGAGGCCATAACGGATTTCACTTATGCAGGTTATACCATCCCCAAGGGTTGGAAGGTAACTTCCATCATAAACGAATGAGAAATCATTACTTACAAAGAAAATGATGATCAGTGGATGCAGAACACTGTTTTAATAATACTTGAACCAAAACAAAAATTTCTAATCAATCGTTTCAAAAGTATTACAGATATGCTGGTCGGTTTTCTCAACCCACAAAAATCCAAATTACTTCAGTGATCCAGAGAAATTTGAGCCATCGAGATTCGAAGGCAGCGGACCGGCACCATATACGTTTGTCCCATTCGGTGGAGGAGCTCGTGTCTGTCCTGGAAGAGAGTATGCTAGATTAGGGATTCTCATTTTCATGCATAATTTGGTTACTAAACTCAGGTGGGAAAAGGTGTTTCCTCACGAAAACATTCTATTCAAGCCTCTCGCGGTTCCTGAAAATGGTCTGGAACTTCGTCTCCAACCACTCTGAATAGATTATGTGCCTTTGCTCTCGTGTTTGAATAATTTTAAACCAGTAGGTTTAAGATCTGCATATTTAGTTATGTTTAAAGATTGTTCCGCTGTTTGTTGTGTTCAATGTTTTATGTTAATCAAATAATGTCAGTTATTCTAGAGAGTGTCAAAAAAATCAATAGTGAACTATATTTTATATGCCAGAATTTATCTTATTTGCAATTATAATTATTAGTAATGTTAATTAAATGATCAAATATTTATTTTTACAAAAATTAATTATAATTAATTTTCTATTAGTTGTGTTGACATGAATCCTCTGTGTAATCACACGTAATATTTCAAATAATTTAAAATTTAAAATAAAGAGAAAGAATCTTGAATTATAAAAAATAACACAAATTAGCCTCTCTCACCAATATAATCGTGTTTTGTTCATCTAAAGCTTTTAAATAATTTTCTATTAGTCACGTTGAACAATTTCATTTAAAAATTCAAACATACTTATCCATATTTATTGGCAAATTCTAGTACACAAGACTCTTTTGTTTTGTGAGGGTTATCAATTATAAGCAACATTCCTTTTACACTTTACAAAGAGATTGTTTGTGTAATTTAAACCCGTAACTTTTTAACTATAAAGGAATAACCTTTTAAAGGCTCGTTGTCATATATATCACAAATTATAAATATAAACATAATTACATACTAATTTTTTTTATATAAAGGTAAACAAAAATCTATTTAACAAACAAACAAATTATAGAAATCACGTAAGGAGTTTTGAAAAAGAAAAAAAGAGATTTATAGTAAAAGATTCAAAGTATAAAGAATATAAGATTATGTTAATGGCTTAAGTTCCCAATATAAATTATTTTACTAACTTCTGTTAATAACTAAGTATATATGTGACGCCCTAATATTCCCTGGGAGGATATTGCGGGTGCCACACACATGGAACACACTGAACATGAAGCACTTCGAAACATACAAAACACTTTATACATGTATTACCAGAATCTCAACAAACGTATATCGCATATCATAATTTCGAAAAGCAGCCTGAATTAAAGTTATTGCAACCCATCAAAATAAAAATTCAGGAGTTATAAGCATTAGATACAAGTCCAAAAATAATCTCAAAATACATATGAACAAAACAAAAATTAGACTTCTTTGGCCATCGCGGTTGTCTTGTCCCAGTTTCTACGTCCCACTTTCAGAACTTACACGGGGTAAATCCACCGTGCTAAGCATATAGCTTAGTGAGTAATAACTAAACTATAAGTCAACAACATATACAGAAATTCAAAATAAAACAGAGTTTTATAAATAACTAAATTGTTCAATACAAGAGGATATAAACCCTTCATAAACAAAATACAATTTATCTTATGCCAAAATCAAACTGATATCAGAGCACAAAATCATAAGACTGCTAAATTCATTTACACAAGCAGGTAACGGAGCTTATATAAAAGAGACTGAAATCTCGAGACCGTAGTGTCACAGAAGAGACCGAAATCTCGACACCTAAGTGTCAATATCAGAAGACACTAAAGTGTCAATAACAGAAGACATTGAAATGTCATAGAAGCAGCTGCAGACCCTTCTAGGCATGCATATTTACCTACAACTAAGATTTAACAAAATCAAAACATAAATGTCTGAAATTCAATTCATATGTCAATCCAACAGCTTTGTAAATCATTCAACATACCAAAAGCAGTAGCAAACAAAACAGTCAAAGCAAAACTATCAAATTTGACCATCTAAATTACTTACAAAAATTACCCTATAAAATTACTTACTAAATCTCCCTTATTACTTATTGCCTCGATGTCCCGATAATATATGAAATCGGTCGATTAATGGATTCCTCTAAAATATTTAATACAAACACATATCATTAATGTGAACAATTATAAATTCAATTATGCTCATTCATGTATACTGAAAGTTATTCCCAAAAGATTTCAGACTGTTCTTAACCTTCAACACAATTCTTATCTCAACTTCCAATCAAATTATGAAATTCTTAGAGGCAGAATTAGAATTCCGTCACTTCAGACAATTTGTAGAGTTATGACTCTAGTTTAATTAAAAACAAGAATCACTCCATTTGGAAATCCACATATCTAGATATAAGTAAATTACCGAAGTATGTTTAGTAAAAACGTCCCAGTTATAATACTTCAGTATAATCACACTTTCATCTCAAATTCCTCAACCAATTCAACTCAGAAAAATCTAATTTTTGGGGAAGATGAAGATTACTATCTTATGAATCCATTGCTTCAATTCCCAAATCAATTGGATATCGGGTTAAGAAGTTATAGTCAAAAGAAGCAAAGGTGCTCAGGGTGAGTTAAACCCCTTTGGTCATACCATCAATGTCACCGTCTTGCTTAAGCACGAGGGTGACTTCCAACTTTCCAACAATGTCACCCTCATGCTTAAACACGAGGGTGACTTCCCAACCTAACAAGAAAAGTCACCGTCGTGCTTAAGCACGAAGGAGACTTCTACTCAACTACAAATTGCATCTTCTTCCTCTCTTCCATTTTTCTCCAGCTCTTCCCAAAACAGAATTTCAGGTCACTTTTACTTGATCATTTTGAGAATGAAAGCGAAGGATTTAGGCCAAATTTTCTTCTAAACAACTGTTCCTTCATGTCTCAAGTTTTTAACGACACCAATTTTGTGCAATTTGGTTTATTATTTTGAAAGTTATGCCCAAAATACTATATACTGTTCACAACAGTGCAGAATCCAAAAACTCCACTTCAAGCCAAAGTTTGACACATAAAAATGAAATTCAACTCCTTCATGAAAGTTGTAGAAGTATCTTTCTAGTTTAGTCTGAATTTAACTTCATCCAATTTGGATATTCACAGATCAAGTTATGCCCTAAATACAGATATATGTTCAGTAAAATACTGCCTATATCATTTTCCAATGACTATAACCCTTCATCTTGTTAATCATATCACCGAATTTAGTTCTTCTTTCACCACTCGCACATGCATCAACACCATTACGCATGCAGTAATCCACAAGCATGAAAATTTACACCATTCACTCATGCATCCATTTAAAACATTAAAACATGCATAAAACTTACTTGTCTTAAGTTTCTCTCACTTCAGCAAAATTTTCCAGAAATGAGGAGAGCAACTATAAGATTTCGGTGTTGGATTACAAAAAGAATTTGTAACAATCAAGACCCTCAAATGGCAGAAAACTCGCAAGGTGTAATGTGGGTGAGCCAATAACACCAAAATTGCAGAAGTTAAGTGTTTAAACAATGGATGAGCAAGAAGGAAGATAGTGTTTTTAGTGGAGACAAAACAAAGGAGCTGCAGAAACTTTCCTTCCTAAACCACGTGTATACTTTGCATGTAATTCACGTGTCATCCAATTATGACTACCACATGTCACCACACATGCAAGCCATTTGTCAATATTAAATCAATCCACGTGTCACACTAGGATTAGTCCAAAATTTCAATACTTTTCTAAAATTCACTAAAAATTCCAAAATACCCAAAATATACCAAAATGGCCAAATCACATTTTTAATCACATTCAACATCTCAATAATACCTGAAAAATGTCATGAATGCATGCACAATAATTGTATGTATCCAAAATGCTTATGTACAAATAAGCAGATATTCAAATATGCAAAGCATAAAATATACTAAAATTTCTTAATATTCTAACCCCTACTCTGGGGTGTTACATTTCTTTCCTCCTTAAAAAATTTTGTTTTCGAAATTCATATCTTATTCGAATGGTTGTGGATATTGAGTTTTCATGGTTTCTTCAGGTTCCTATGTTCCTTCCTCAAGTCTATGATGTTGCCAAAGTACTTTTACAAAAGGCATTGACTTATTCCTGAGCTGTTTAACTGCTCTAGCTAAGATAGAAATTGACCCTTCTTCATACAACAAATCTGGTTGTATCTGAATTTCTTGTACTAGAATTTTATGTGTCACATCAGACCGATATCTTCTTAACTTAGAAACATGAAACACATCATGTAACCTGACCAATTCTTTAGGAAGAGCCAGCTGATAAGCTACTAGTCTAATTCTTTTCAGAATTTCATAAGGATCGATGAATCGTGGACTAAGCTTAGCCTTCTTTCCAAACTGAATTATGTGTTTCCATGGTTACACTTTCAAAAACACCTTATCACCCACTTGATACTCAATATCTGTCCTTTTTAGATCAGCATAAGACTTCTGTCTATCACTGATAGCTTTCAATCTTTTGTGAATAATCTGAATCTTTTCTTCAATATCTTTCACAATTTTTGGTCCGATTATCTTGTTTTCACTCAATTCAGTCCAACATATCAAAGTTTTACACTTCTGACCATACAACGCTTCATAAGATGTCATGCCAATGCTCGTTTGATAACTGTTATTGTAAGCAAACTCCATCAAATTCAGATAGTTATCCCAACTCCTGGGAAACTCTAACATACAACCTCGCAACATATCTTCCAATATCTGTATAACTCGTTCAGATTGTCCATCTATCTGGGGATGAAAAGCAGTACTAAACTTAACCTAAGTTCCCAAAGCCTTTTATAAATTTTTCTAGAATCTCAAAGTAAATCGAAGATCACAATCTGAAATGATAGACAATGGTACTTCATGCATTCTCACTATCTCATTTACATACAAATCTGCAAGCCTATCCAAAGAATAGTCGGGATGAACAGGTAAAAAATGATCAGGATGAATAGGCAAAAAATGAGCAGATTTGGTGAACTTATCTACAATCACCCATACAACATCATGCTTCCTTTAAGTGAGAGGAAATCCAGTGACAAAATCCATGATAATGTTATCCCATTTCCATTGAGGAATAGAAATAGAATGTAATAAACCAGATGGGACCTGATGCTCAGCTTTAACCTACTGGCACATTTTACATAATCCACAACATCCCATTACATACCTGACCACTAGTAATACTGCTTCAAATTCTGCTACATCTTGTTTCCACCCGGATGCATAGTAAATATTGTATTATGAGCCTCAAACAACAACTTCTTCTTCAATTCATCATTAGATGGCACACACAGCCGATCCTTATAATACAATTCACCATCACCTTGCACAAAAAAATCAGACTGTTTATGTTCCTGAGTAGCCAAGATAAGTTATAACTTATCATCAGCTCTTTGAACGTCACAAATCTCATATCTCAAAGTAAGCCTTGCTTTCAATTAAGCCATCAAAGCTCTATCAGATCCCATTTTCCATCCATTCAGCTTAAGTGATAATGCTAAGATGGTCTTTCGACCCAAGGCATCAGTTACAATATTAGCCTTACCCAGATGGTAGTCCACATTACAATCATAGTCTTTAAATAATTCCAACCAATGTCGTTGTGTCAGATTGAGTTCCTTCTGGGTAAGTAGATACTTCAGACTCTTATGATCTGTGAAAATTCTACACCTTTCACCATACAGGTAGTGCCACCAAATTTTTAAGACAAACACTACTGCTGTAAGTTCTAGATCATGTTTAAGGTAATTCTATTCATGAATCTTTAGTTGCCTAGAAGCATAAGCAATTACCTTTCATTTCTGCATCAAAATACAACCTAAACCAATTTCAGATGCATCAGTATATACAACATACTCCTTACCAGAAGTAGGTTGAACTAATACAGGAGCTTTAGTAAGCAGACTTTTCAACTGATCAAAACTAATCTGAGATCTATCAGACTATTCATACTTCATTTCCTTCTGTAGCAGTTTAGTTAAAGGATATGCTATCACCGAGAATCTCTTAACAAACCAACGGTAATAACTAGCCAGACCCAAAAAACTTCTCACTTCTTTCACATTTCTCGGTGGCTTCCAATTAATAATTGCTTCTATCTTACTAAGATTAAATCTGATTCCTTTAAAAGAGATAACATGTCCCAAAAATGATATCTCTCGAAGCCAGAAATCACACTTACTTAGCTTAGTATACAACTAACTTTCCCTCAGAGTCTATATTACAATTCAGAGATGCTTAGTATGATCTTGTTTATTCTTAAAGTAGACCAAGATATCATTAATAAACACTACAACAAACTGGTCCAACTAAGGCCTGAACACTCTATTCATCAAATCCATAAATGCTACTAGAGTATTAGTTAACCCTAATGGCATTACTAGGAATTCATAATATCCATAACAGGTCCTAAATGCAGTCTTCGGTACATCCACTTCCTTTTGCCCGAAATTGATAATACCCCAATCACAGATATATTTTTGAAAACACTCCTGCATCTTTCAGTTGATCAAATAAGTCTTCAATCCTTGGAAATGGATGCTTATTCTTCACTGCGACTCTATTCAATTGTCTATAATCAATGCACATCTGTAGTGTACCATCTTTATTCTTAACAAACAACACCAGTGCTCCCTACAGTGACACACTGAGTCTAATAAATCCCTTATCCAAAAGCTTTTGTACGCTTGTAACTGCACCTTCATCTCCTTTAATTCAGTAGGAGCCATTCTGTACGATGCTTTGGATATAGAAGCAGTGTCAGGCATAACTTTAATAGATAACTTCGTATCTCTTTCAGGAGGGATTCCAAGTAATTCCTCAGGAAATACATATGGAAATTCAGTCATTACAAGAATGTCAAACAGTGTATCCTTACCACTCTCCTTTTGGGAATCAAACACAAAAGCTAGATAAACTTCACATCCCTTCCTGAGGAGCATTCTAGCTTGTATAGCAAATACCACATTAACCAAGGAACTAGTGTGGATGCTACGCAATACTATCTCAGACTAATCGAGTCTCCTAAACATAATTATCTTAGCATTACAGTCAATTACTGCCTGATGCTTAGATAACCAATCCATACTCAGAATCAAATCAAATTCATGAAATGGAAATTTATCAAATTTGATATATACTCAGTTCCTTGAATCATAACAGAAAAATTCCTAAACACCTGATTAACCAACACACTGCTGCCCAGCGGACTGGTCACATGAATGTTATATTCTAACTGGTCTATAGACATCTTCATATCAAACATATCTCCAGCATATATATATATATATATATATGAATGTGTAGATCTAGGATCAATTAATGCATAAATTTCAAAATCAAGAGAGAAATAATACCAACAATGACATCCGGTGCATCCTGATCCTTATGAGTTTTCTGTTGGATCCTATTTTTGAAGCCTAACTCTTGCTCTAAAAATCATAAGACTTGAGCGTGTGTATTACCTTGTAGAGTTGTTTCAATGAACCCTCATCAACCAATAGCCCATATGGGTGGCGTGCTCACACCGGTCAATTTTCGAAAATGAACTCATTTCTCCTATTTTCGAACATATTTTAGGAAACCTCAAATTGAAATTTCAATTTGTCCTCTTCAAAAAATTTGTTCTCCATTGTCTTAAGTTTCTAAAGACACCAAAATCATTCAATTTGGTTCACCAATTTGAAAGTTATAGTACACACATTTTCGGACTACTATTGTACTGAAACAATACATTATACCCAACTTCACTGCAGAATTTGTAGCTCTATGTGTCTAGTTTATTTAAAAATAAGAATCATTTCATTTGCATCTCTACAGTTTAAGATATCACTAAAATAATGAAAGCATGTTCAGTGAAAATATCCAACTCATACACTTCCAACCGATCCCCTTACTTTGATTCAATCCATGCTTTTCAAATTAATTCCAAAAGCTATAAATTTTTATGGAGAGGTATAAAAATGTGTTACGAATCTAATTCTTCAAAAATTAGGCCATTTGGAGGTCGAAAGACAAATTTATTATCAAAAGAGTGAAACATGTTCAGCTGGAGGGGGAAACCTGAGCACGATCGTGACTTTTCGCGCTTCTCCTCCTTCTTTTCTTCTTCTGACATCCCAACTTCTAATTCTCATAAATTTTGATCCAAAACTCCAATTGCAAACTTTATATCAATAGAAATATAAAAGAAAGATCTACAACTTCTATGAAGAACTTAAAAACAATTTCTGCTTTTATAAGGATCAAAATTTCAAATCAAAGTGGCTATCCTGAAAGTTCCATCCTAAACAGCATCCAAACTTCTAATGATCATACCTTCCAACTCCATTGTCAAAAAATTTCATGCTTTATATACATGGAAAGCTAAAAAGATAAGCTACAACTTTTGTGAAGACAACTTTGTCTAATTCTTCCTAAATTAATCCAGTTTTTCCCTTGAAATCAGTATACAATTTTCACTGAAAGACTTGAAAATTTTCCCAAATTCACTTCCTCTAACGCGACTTAATTTTAAACCATCCAACTACATTTCATCATTCATTCCTATTTTCGTATCTATAGCATCACACTAATATGCAGCAACCATTCATATTCAAAATTTATCATCTTAAATTGATAACTTTCCCAAATATACCGAATTCCAACTTAAGTTCATTCTTAATTAATTCATATTTCAACTCCACCTCATCCATATGCAAATTCACATTTCAACTTAACAATCATCCATTCACAAATCCATATTTCATTAACATCATAAAATAAGAGTTTACAAAGTTTTAATGGCATTTCAAGTCACATTACATCATGGGTATCAAATCCAAATTACAAAAGATACCAAACCCAATAATTCTCAAAAAGCATCTAAAGTCTTGCTTTTACATCAATCTAACTTAGAATACAAAATATGCATAATCGAACGAATGCCTTGACTTTCTTTCACCCGATCTCTTTCTCATCACCTAGAGATGGGAATGAAAGGGGGTGAGCTTAAAGATCGTGAGTAACAGATTTATAATTGAGAAACAAGCAAAAACTATTTTCAAAATTCATTGCCATTGTACATTTTCGTAACTATAGTAATTTCGCAGTAAAAAAATTATCAAACACTTATTTCTCAAAATTCTCAATTTATCAAACAATTTATGAGCAATTTTTGAATCATGTATGCATCGAACTTATCAACATATCATGAGCACATAAGCACATCAAAATGGTTTGGAAAGTCCATAACAGAATGTACTACACATTTCCCATAAGGGTCCTGTGTAGCCGTGAACAAAATATACTATTGCAATCTCACAAAATAGTTTTGCGTAGCCGTGAACTTATGGGAGTCCATAAAAGGGCACATGTTACTAGCGGGCAGGCGGGAGAAGCCTTTAGTCAAAGCGCACTTGACATACTTAAGGGACCAAACCAAACCTACTTAACATGTATTTCATAACTTGTAAACTTATTGCCAAAAATGACATATTTTTGAAACTTGATTTTCATGAATATGAGATATTTCAAAAACTTTTTTTAAAAAATATGATATCATAAACATGTATCTTCTCAAAAGAATCATTTTTAAAGTCTTTTCACAAATCATCAACCCAATTCACATATCAAACATATAACAAATTCTTAATTCATTCAAGAAGCACCAAATGCAACGTTCATGATGCAATTTAAAACATTTAACTTCTTTGATTCAAAGAACACATTTGTGTCTTATTTACTCTATTATAAATATGTAACCCACCTTGATTTCCTTGCTTGAAACTTTGCTAAAAAAATGCCCTTATTCTTGCTCCTCTTGCCTCATTTGATTTCCTTTATCAAAGACAAAATTCTCATATCAATAGTGATTCAAATTGGAAAACCCACAAGACATATTCACTAAAATTGATCCTAGAATCATTAAACCTATACGTTTCTTAAGTTATATGAATCAAAACCCTTTCAAAAATCTAAAGATTAAAATTCAACTTACCTTGAATCTTCACCAAATGAAGAGTTTGTTGACTCTAATGGAAGCTCTCATCATCTTCTACCTTTTTCTTTTCTTGAATAACTTCAAGATCACTCTTTAAGACTAAGAAAAATCAAAACCTAACTTTTTGTTCTTTCTTTCCTCTCTTCTCCATCGAACTCTCTTCTTTCTCTCTTCTCTTTGTTTCTTTTCTCCCAATTTCGTTTTTGCTTCTTCCTTAAAAAGCAAGCCATCACTTCTTATTTCAATTTTTCCATTAATGATTCTAAATTGTCCATTTTGCCCTTCCTTATATGCCTTGTAACTTTTATCCTTAAGTGGCCTTCCAAAAATGTCCTTAAACATCCTTATTACCTTAGTGTTTTAATTCAATTTACCAATTTCATATAATCTTACTAACATTGACATAATAATAACTCCCAAAAATTAAATCCATCATAACCTCAAAATTCATTTAAATCATGCTTAACTAGAGAAAAAAATATAGGGGCCAACACTATTAATCGTAGGTTAATAACAAGCTTTGTCAACCCCGATTTTTCCTTAGGTTGTGTTCAATTAAAACAAACTCTTTAACTAAGGAAACAATCATAAAAGCTTGGGTCATTTAACTAAGGTTACATTATCCCTAATGATTTGACACCATTACTTGCTACAAATGAATTAAACACAAATATTAAGTATTTTATTCAAGATTCCTACAATAGGTTTACATAAAAGAAAGAAATAGAGCGTTCAATCATTCCACCTAATTCAATAAGCATAAGATAGCATAAACAATCCATAAGAGAGAAAGAACAACAAACACAAAGTAAATAAACCCAAATGTGTTCGTTGGCATCGATTGCACCTCCGAACTAAGTCAGGGAAGCTTAACCCTCTATAGGTCTCAAAAATATGCGTGCTCTTCACCTCATTTCTATCCCAAAATGATTCATAACTCTTTAGCCCCTCAAATATTGTTTTATATTAAAAATTAGGGTTTTGAGGAGATGCATAACCATGTATCAGATACATGGTTGGTTACATGGCCGTGTATCCAACCATGTAAATCCAAAGCGTTCTTACAAATGTATACATGGCTGTATAAGTATATACATGTTGTGTCTAGTTTCTATTGCTTTTAATTGCTTTCATATCTTGATTTTGTTATAAATCCTTATGTTTTGCTCCAAATGTGAAATAGATAGAGTGAAATTAGTGTGCATGTTAGATAAATCTTAGTTGGATTATTTTGTGAATTTTGCATGAAGTTTCAAGGGAAAGTCATGAAAATTTTGCATGAAAAAATAAATAAAAAGGAATAAAGGTGGTGACAAGTGTCACCAATGTAGTCACCACCGTGACAAGTGCCCTTACGGGGTGATAACTCTATAACATTCACTTAATTGTTACGTGTTCAGGTTGACGATGTAACAACCTTACAACCCTAAACCTAGAATCGTGTTATAATTGGAAAAGGAATGAGAAGTCAAAGGGCAAGCTGAACCGAAAGTGTGAGACACGCTCATTCGACTAGAACAAAAAAAGATAGAGAGAAGTGTGGAGAGTGAAAGAAGAGAGAAATACAGAAGAGAAATAGAGTGAAACAGTGAAGAAGAGAGAAACACAACAAAGAGGTGGCAGCTAGGGACAGAGGTTGAAAACGAGAGCTGGATTTGAATCCATTAAACTTGAGTAATCATTCGGTTGGATGATAACAAGCTGAAGCAGAAGGCAAGAGTTAATGCAGGAAGCTTGAGAGGGATAGGAGACCAACCACACTCCCTCATCCGATCTGTTGGACCCCGAACTTTTCTTAGAAGTTAGAACTATTAAATGAGAAATTTTGACAATTTTTCATGTGTAAAGAAAAGAAGAAATTTTGAATTTGAAATGAAATAGAAAAGATGGTTTAGATATAAGATGGGTTATTTGTGATATGTCAGAAGTTAAAAGATGGAAAAAGTAATTGAAACATGTTCATTGAGTATGCTTCGGTGTTTTAGCCATAATTTTTCTCTAGTTATCCAAATGAGAGAATAATTAATTTGGAGTAAACTAGAGAGATATGGATACACATTATCTGATAAAATCGAGTTCTAATTTGGTCTCTAAGAATTTCAATTTTTTTATGGAAGTGGAGCACAGAATATTGTTTCAGTATAAGAGTAGTTTGGAAATGTTTGGGTATAAATTTTGGATTTTTGAACCAAATTGAATGATTTTGGTATCATTAGAAAATTGAGACAATGAGGAACATTTTTCTAGAAAGAAGTGTTATCAAATTCCTTCAATTACATGATCAAAAAAAAAGAGGGTCTTGATTTTTTGGAAGAAGTTAGGCAATGACTTAAATAAATTTTGAGGTCTTAATAGAGTATTTTTATGGAGTTAATTAGCATGTTAATGTGAATAAGGTTTTATGACATGGGTTAATTAAATTATAGTGTTAAGGTGGTAAGGTTGCATGAGGGGCAAAATTGGCAAGTCACTTAAGCATTTAAGTTACAAGGCATATAAGTAAGGGCAAAATGGGCATTGTTCGATCATTAATGGTACAAAAGGGAGAAAAAAAGAGTGGGCTTGCATTTAGAAGAAGCAAAAATGTGAATTAGAAAGAGAGAGAAGAGAGAAGCACAAAAATGAGAGAGAGGAGAGAAAAAGAAGAAAAGCTAGGGTTTCTCCATTTCTTGGTTTTCAAGAGGGATTTTGAAGTTTATTCAAGAAGGAAAAAGGAAGAAGAGGAAGAGAGCTCTCATTCAAGCCATCAAACTCTTCATTTAGAGAAGATTCAAGGTAAGGATGGATTTTGATCTTTGGATTTTTGAGATGATTTTGGTTCATCTAGCTTAAGAAATGTTTGGGTTTAAGAATTCTAGGATCAATTTTAGTGAATATGTTCTTAAGGTTCTCCAATTGGAATGCCTATTGATTTAGGGATTATGGCTTATGTTAAAGGAAATCAAGGAAGGAAAGTGGAACAAAGGAAGAGGACATCTTTGAGCAAGATTATGAGCAAGAAAATAAGGTGGGTTTCAAGTTTATAATTAGATAATGAGCTATTATGTTTTCTTTTTAGTCAAAAGAATAAAATGATTTCTCATTGCTTTATCATTATAGCAATTGTTGCTTTTGAATGATTTGTGAAATTGCTACATGTTTTGGTGTATGAATTTTGGATGATGAATTGTGACATGGAAATGATTTTGAAAAGACTTTACGTTTATGAAATTGAGTTTCGAAGATGCATATGAAGTATGTCATGCTCATCAAAGACAAGTTTGCAAAATGTTGCCATTTGGGCAATTAGTTTTCAAGTCATGAATTACATGTTATGTGGGATTGTGGTGGTCCCCTAAGTTAAGTCAAGTGCACTTGCCTAAAGGCTTTTCTCACCTGCCCGCTAGTGGTATGGAGCTCCCTCGCGAACTCCTATAAGTTCACAACTATGCAAAACCATTATGTGAGATTGTGTTAGTACGTTTTGTTCACGGCTACACAGGACCCTTAGGGGAAATGTGTAGTACGTTCTCTTTTGGATCCACCTAACCCATTTCTGATGTGCTTATGTATTTATGAATTTTGAACAAGTTAAAAAATGCATGAATTGTGTTGTTGGGATTTTGATTACATGAAAAGGATTTTGAAAAACATGTGTTTTATGATTCAAAAAGAATTTTCTATGAGAATGAACTTTTTGAACGATTTTCGCTTGTTATTTTTTATAAGCATGTTAGCCACAAGCTTTAAGCTCACCCCTTTTCATTCCCATCTCCAGGTGATGAGAAAGAGATTGCGTGAAAGAAAGTCAAGGCATCATTTGATTATGCATATGTTGTATCTTAAGTTAGATTGATGTAAAAATAAGACATTAGACATATGTTGAGAATTATGGGATTTTGTATCTTTTTTTGTATTTTGGATTTTTGATATTGATGGTGTTTTGTGGCATGAGATGCCACTAAAGCTTTGTAAACACTTATCTTATGATGTTAACAAAATATGAATTGTGCATGGATGATGTTAAATGAAACTAGGTAAGTTTGAAATTATCAACTTGAGATGATGAGTCTTGAGTATGAACTATTGTAACATATATAAGTGAGATAGTATCAAAAAAAAAGATAGGATGTTTGGTGAATGATGAGATGTTATTGAATATGAGGAGTCAAATTAATTGAGGTTGAGAGTTGGATGAATTCCAATTGGAATTCGAATTGTTATGAATGATGTTGTAATAGAGGAAGTGAAGTTGGGATAAAATTCCAAGTTTTTCGTGAGGGTAACATGTGTATTCTAAATTCCAAGGAAACACTAAATCGATATAGGTAGAATTAGCTAAAGTTTCCTTCATAAAAGTTGTATCTTGTCCATTTATCTTTCCAACGGTATGAAGTATGTGATTTTTGGATATCGGAGTTGAGCGTTATGATCATTAAAAGTTAGGATGTCGTAAAGGACATGTATTTCGAATAACTAGAGTATATGAAGTGATATTGCACTAGAAAAGTTGAATTTGAGAAGATTATGAGAAAAATGGATGATAGAATGGATTTAGGATCCTTTGGAGGGGTCTTGGAGGGTGAAAATTTCATTTCACCAGAAGGTTACACGGCCTGCCGGTGTAAAATCACACGGGCCGTGTGTTTCTGGCACAGGAGCACATTTTCACCCAAAGGTTACGCGGCCTGTCCGTGTAAAATCATACGGGCTGTATGTTTTGACCTTCCAAATGATATATTTTCATTTTAGAGTCTCATTAAAGTTGTAGATCTTGAAGTCTACTTTCAAACCGTCTGAAACGAAGTCAATCTGACACTTTTAGTTAGAGATATGGCAATTGTGCCAAGGCATGTGCAAAATGGCTAAGGACATAAACATGTTGGATTCTTTTGTCCATAACTTCCTCATATGACCTCTGAATGAAGTGATTCTTAAGGAAATTGATTCCTAAGACATTTATCTATCTCTACATGAAAATTGGGATCTTTTGGAGTTGATTTGACAAAGTTTGATGGAAAGAAAATGGTGGATTGATTGGAAGAGCATAACAGGGTTATGAATATACTTTGGGCTTTTAAACATATCTTGATCTATAGAACTCTGATTGATATGGTTCTTATTTCAAAATAAACTAGAGACATAGAGATACGATCTTTTTGAAGAATTAAAATTGTGATTTTCATGATTTCTAAAAGTGTTGGAAATCTAGAAATAAGGAGTAATGACGAAGATCATATTTCATATCTTCGCAAGAGTTGGATTCCAGAAACAAACGGGATCCAAAAGTTGTGGTATCAGAGCATGAAGATGAATCAATGATGATTAATGAGACTTCATTGAAATGACCATACAGGGTAATAAGCTCACGTTTAATGGTTCAAGAGTTGGGTTCTGGAAACAAGCGGGATCCAACATGTGTGGCATTAGAGCATGAAGATAAATCAATGATGATTAATGAGACTTCATTGAAATGACCCTACAGGGTAATAAGCAGGGAAATAAGCTCACGTTTAATGGTTCAAGGGTTGGGTTCCAGAAACGGTGCCCAACATGATCTTTGTTTGCTTATTCTATTTTTCATTTGTTCCATAGTTTCTTGTTTATTTATTGAACTTATTACTTGTTAGCTTAATCAACTGACCACGCATCGTAACACTAGTCAAAATAAAATAACTAAACTACAACTATAGCAGTGGTAAGTTGTAACATCCCGTCACCGATGTGAAGCTTTATTGGTAAATTGGGACGGGATAGGATTTTATCGCATAACATCGACTGAACATTCATTTGGCCTCTAATTGTAAAGGATTGAGTCATTTGGCACATGAACATATAGGTATATGCAGTCATGACTTTTTCCCGGCATCGAATTGTGTTTCTGATGTGAATTGTGAAATTGAGAGATAATTATATATGATTTATGAATTATTGGAAATTTCAGAATAATTAGGTCTGAATAGTTGAATTGGAAATATTTTAGAGTGACTGTTAATTGATTGTGAACTTAGGAAATTTTTCTGGATCATTTGGGAGAAAATGTCTGGACCGGAAATTTTTCGAGTGGCGGACCGATTGATGGTATAGTACCGAAATAATTGGTAAATGACAATGGAAATTTAGAATTATGATTTTAGAAATTTAATATATGGAGCCATTGAAATTTGGAGACGAATTGGACTGGAAATGATAGTGAATAAGAGAAAGGGATTTGAGGAAATCGACAAGAAGCTTAATTGATTTACCTGAAATGCTTTAAGTCTTATAAATTGGGAGGAAAAGAAATTCGTTTTCTCTCCTAGGGCTCGATCGTTCTTCTTCCTTGGAGACTCTCGATTTTTCCTCTGAGATTTTACTTGCTTATCCCTCCTTGTGCAAAGCCTTGCTTGTTGCTTAAGGGAGATGATGTTGTGTGTGATTATGGGAGTTAACCGTGGATGCTTGAGGAAAGGGGAAAGAGTTAGAGAAATTTCAGAGATCGGAGGTTTTGAGCTTGAGTTGGTAAGTAATTGGTTATATGTTGTTTATTATTGTGTTTAATGCATTCATGAGGTTAATTGTTAAAGATTAGAGTGTTTGAGTTAAGTTAGGACTGGTTTTAGAGAGAGATTGGGCGAAAAATTGATCGGAGAAGGCGACCTGCGACTCGCACGTCGTGGCGTGCACGAAGCTTCGCCGCGGCGAATTAACATTTAATTCGTCACGGCGACCGGGAAGGAAGACGTCGTTGCGAGCTCAAAAAGGTTGGACGCCGCGGCGAGCTCCTCTCGACGTCGCGGCGAGCGCAAGTCTTCCACACCGCGATGAGTCCTCTTTCATGTGTCGCGGCGAGCCCCAAGAAAAGAAACGTTCGCCACGGCGAGCGACATCACACGTTGCGGTGAGCACCTTCAGACGCCGTGGCGAACGGCTTGAGGTCGCGGCGAGAGATAGTTTTCTGAAGTGATTCATTTTGGTTTTTGAGGCATAGTTATTGGTGTAGACCTCCAATTGAGGCGATGTTTGATTCGTTATGATCTAGAGAAAGAGGTCTACAATTGATGTGAAGAATGAAAGTTTGAATTTAAATTTGGAGGATCGCAATTAGTGAAAGAAAGTTAAGAATGTGATTGTATTGCAACTTAAGGATTGTTTTAAGTAATTGAGGTATAATAGTGAGGTTTCTAAATGTAAAGAAAGGCTATTGGAGTGTAGAACTGAGCATAAAGATTGAATTCGATCTAGAGAATTGTGATATTGATTTTGAGGTAATACCATAGCGAAAATGACTTGATAAATTGATTGAATATTAGAATTGAAATTGGGGAGCTCCGTAATATATTATTGAATCGAAATGAGCCAATATTGATCAATTGAGTGGAAAGTTAGAATTTGACAAAAGAAAGTGAAAAATGGGACATAGTACCGGGAAAGTTATGAATAGGCATAGTACATCTTTTATGCAAGGCATGTGCATCATCAAATTATTTTGACTGTGCATTTTGTAATGAATGGAATTATTTGATTGTTATAGAGGCTCCGGTGGATCGATAATCCACGGATTATGCTGGGACTTCCAGGCTGTAGCTCGGAAGTACAGGTGAGTAACCTAGTTGGTTCCTCAATTTCTGATTGTTAACTATTCTGTGTTTTGAATGTCATGGAATCTGACTGTTTTGATAAAATGGGATCTGACTGAATGTGATTGTTTGTGAATACTTCCGTAAGATAAGTTGTGAACGCATGGTAGTACAAAATTGGAAATGAAATGACTGTTTCTGATAAATTGTTTCTGATTTCATATGAGAAATAAATTCCATAATTGATTGAATAATAAAGGTTGTGACTGGAGCTGCTACTGAGAGCTACAAGCTCTATCACTGAAAAAGAGCCTCGAGCTCAAAAGGGATTAGTGCATACCCAGAGGGCTCTCCTATCCCTACTGATGCGCGGAAAGTAGTGCATACCCTGAGGGCTC